>VZRF01002885.1:0-380114 GCA_013396875.1 Vireo altiloquus | reverse complement strand
CCGGGGGCTCGGAGGCCGGGCGGGCTGGGGTCCGGGCGGGCGCGGCGGCACGGTGCCGGCAGGGGGAGCCGGCAGCGAGGCGGAGCGCAGCGGCCGCCGGGCACCGGTGCTGGGGAGCGCTGCCGGCGCTCGGAGCCCGTCTCGGGCACTGCTCGGCCCCACCCCCGAAAGTCCACCGAGCCTTTCAGAACGGGCGGCTGTTCTCCCCGAAGACGGTGCTGTTTGCTCGGGACCAGAAAAACAGAGGGGCAGGCAGCCGCATCTCCAGCGGGGCTGGAATCCGGACCGCGGGTGCTCCGCGCAGCGGGACCCCCACGCCGCTCCTGCCCTCGGGGTCGCGCCCTTGGGAGCACTTTCTCGCCCAGGAGAGTGAGGTGCGTTGCTGTCGCTGAGCCCTGACTGCGGAGAGGCAGCCGCTGCCTCCGGAACCTTTCGGAGGGGTCTTGTCACACTTCAGCAAGTGAAGTTTGCTGAGGCTCATCTTCTGGTGAGAGTAGAAGTGGCGTGGAAGGCACCGGCATTTGTCTGAGAAACGTGGGTTTTCCGTGGGATGTTTGCGTAGTATGATTTGAAACCTCGGTGTACTTTTATTCTCGCTGTTATTTAACTGGACTCCCTTCGGTCTGTGGCGTGACTGTGATTTCGGCACTGTGAGCTGGGGAGTTTGAGTTTACCATTCTGCAACGATGCAGATGGAAACACCTCAGTCAGTTGTATACATCTATCATTCTGTGAGGATTGCTTACAGATAAATGACAACTATTAGGGTTTGTTATATCATTCCAGATGCTGAATGTGCATTGTAGACTGACACAACGATAATCTGCCCGGGATTATTCCTGGGGGGCAGCTGGAGTGGTAAGGAGCTGTCAGTGCATCTGTTCCTTCAGCAAACCGGGCTATTGGCAGGAGAGATCTGTTCATGCAGGCACACGCAGCCTTGTGAAAATGGTTAGAATGTGCAAGATTATAGCTGAGAAAAACATCTTAAAACTAAAACATGTTGTCAAAGTTATAGCGATAGCATGTTCTGGGAGCTCTAAGGTAGTGCATCTGAAGATCATACTTTCTGAAAGCTGACAAACCACTCTTGGTTTGAATTTTGGTGTAAAAGGCTGATGTGATGCTAGCCCAGCTAGATTGCTGTAAAGTAGATTTTTTTTCATAGTGGAAATTCCACTCAAATATTACTTCTAGCGTTTTGAGCATCTCCTGGTTGTTATATAAGACTGACTCAGTTCAGTAAAGTTTGACTTTGTTGAAATTGTTGAACTTGGTGATGTCATATACATAACACATACTCAATCAAAAGTGTAGTGCTGCCTAGAAAGGCTGAGGTATGGCCTTGGGTACTTTGCTTAGTCTAGAGGAAGATTTTGGTAGATTTCTGGATTTTGTTCTGTGTTTCCACCTTCCTCTTCAGCAGGTACCGATAATATAACTATATTACGTTTACTAATGAATTCATCTCATTTTCTCATTTTAATGCTGAACAGCTGTGAGGAGTCCTGCTGAGAGCTAAGGTTTTGCTCTGGAGTGTGGCAGCTTACCTCTCTGAGAGGTTGTTTTGAACTAAGTAGTGTAAACACTGGCTTCTGAGTTGTACTGCTTACTCCTTGGGATGTTGTAACAGATTTGTTTTGGTTGACAAAGCTGAAGGCATTAATATCTGAAGTGTTTCATTTCTTTTAATCTTTAACTAGTGCTGTTTTCATAAAATACTTACAGGTAGTAGGAGTGCCTGTGCACTTTGTAATGATCCATAAACGAGGTTGTAGTAGGTTTGTTGGACTCATTTCCTGTTGGGCAGAGATGCAGAGAGTGGTAACTTTGTATTGCTGCTGTTTTCAGAAGAAGGAGTTGTGCGGTCGTTTGTTTTTCACTTTCTTTTCCCCAGCTACTTAGGGAAACCACGTGGATTCTGACTTCTGTTGATATAGTCTTGCACAAACACAGGATTTTCAATGAATGAAGTTCATTACTTTTCAGGGAGTAATTGTACACTACAATCTATGAACTGCAGAAATGCAACATAAGCCTCCTGCAAATTTTGGCTTTTGTGTTAGAGCTTGCATGCAGGAATTCAGCCAAGGGGAGCAGCTGAGCTCCTGGGGTGAGCAGGAGCAGAGAGACCTGTTTCTGCCCTCTGGTCTGCAGCAGCTTTATCAGCAGTGTTGGCTGGGTCTGATTTCTGCACTGTAGAACACGTAAGTGGATAGCTGATAGTACTATCAGTTGATAGTAGGTGTGTACTACCAGTACTATCTGTTGATAGTGGGGAGGAGGGTGTGTGAAATCTGATACTGTGCTACTTCATGTAAAGCAGTATCTAGTAATTGGTTAATATGTTGTGATGATGCACTTCTGAATAGCAGTGAAATACGATTTAGCTTTGGATTTAACATCTGGTTTATAAAATTTTGATATGCTCTTGATGTTTGGTAATGTACATTCCGAAGTTACTATGGCTCCTGAGATGAATTGCTATTGCTATGGCCGTAATTATAGGAAGCAGCACTGAGGAGCTTCTCCTTTTCTGTAACATCATTTTATGGAAATGTTTAATGGGCCTTCTTGTCAATGCAGAGTTCTCCAAATTATTGTTAATCAGTCTGTTTCTCTTTATTATCATCCTTTTATCCTCTTTGGCATGTGTATACATTCCTATTTGGAAACAGTGCTAAGTTACAGCCTATATGTTCGTTCTCTCCTTAAGTGTTTTGCAAAGTTGTAGCTTTGATAGTGGAATGAGTTGTTGCATTTTTTTGGGTTTTTTTTGTTTTTGTTTTTTTTTTTTTTTTTTTTGTCAAACACGATAAAATTTTTCCAGACTGTCCCTTTTGAGGTATGTTTGCCAACTATTGGCGGTAGGCTGGATTTAATTTCCAGGCTGCAGCACTGCAGCTGTGACCCGTGAAAGGCAGGTGGCACTCTGCTCTCTGCAGTTCTTAGAGACACCTGGGGAATGCCACAGCCCGAGCTGTGCATTTCAGGTACGGTTTGCTGTTAAATCTGTTATCGCTAAAACAGCAAATTGTTTTCAAAAAAAAAAAAAAAAAAGGTTGGGGCTTTTATTTTAGTTTTCTTTTTAAACATGTCCTATGATTTATTTAAGAAATTTGCCAGTTTGCATCCAACTATAGCACATTTGCTTAGCATTTGTCAGGAAGGTAGCAAATGTAAACCAAGTTAATGATCCCCAAACTGCAGTCTAATTAGTGTCCTCTTGATTTTTTACTAGAAGGTGTATTACAAACTATGAAGCACTCAAATCTTGTCATTTCGTGGATTTGTTCATGCATCTATTCTCAAATTTGTGTTTTCCCTCGGGTACTTTCATGCAATCCAGTTGTCTGCTGTGTAGTACTGACTCTTTATCTCCATACATAAATATGTTAATAAAATTAATCTCCATTTGGGAAGATTGATTTTAGAAGAAATTTCCTGGTGTCCAAGTATATATTACAAAGTCAGGCAACTCAGAAAAAAGCTGATGTTTGTCAGGGATAGCAGCAGAAAACTGGGGTTGGTACATAGTCTGCACTGAGGCCTTTGCAGTGAAACTCTTGAGTTTAACTCAACTGTTGAAACTTATATATTCAAATATTATCTTTTCTTTGCTAACAGTTTTAATGACTTGTTCAGAAAGTTCAAATGCTGTGTAGCATGGCAGCTGGGCTATAATTTCCAGACTTATCTCCAGTTAGCTTATATGTGTTATGAAATTTCTTTCATGATAGCCAGATAACACAGCTTTTAATTCATTTTCCATTTTTTTAAAAAACAGGATATATCCCTGAGCTCCAGTATACCTTAGAATTTTTGGATCTTAATTTCTAGCCGAACTGGTCAATCTTTTCGTGGTTACCAACCTCAGTAATGGAGATTAGTTTTGTTTAGGGCAAGTTGATTGAGCAGCTCTGAATCTTTGGCATGTAATATTCTGATTTTTTAATCCCTTGCTAGATGGATAGCAACATGCATCCATTTAGCAGTATTTGTTTGGCTTACAAGAAGCCTCAGAGAAATCATAACTTTGAAAATGCTGAAATGCAGCCTGTTACTCTCTTCTCTCTGTGTAATACTGGAACACATTCTTAGGCATTATAAATACATGTGGTGAATGAATTAGAGAACATGTGATGGCTGCAGGATTGGCTTATAATGTGAATTGGGTGGGCTGAAAAAATGGGCTGTACTGTACATTGTGAGATATTCCCACTTCTTTTCCTCATCTCTCTCCAAATTTCAAAATCGAGCTGCTGTCTTTGGTACTGTTGTCCCAGAATGCTATTGATATGTGGTTTCTGGTTAGGTTTAACTGGGAATCAGGAATGCTTAATGCAAAGTTAACTATAAGGCCTCTGCAGCTAGGGGAAAATATTTTAATAATTTTGGGCCCTGTCTTCTGACCCAGAGTAATCTTATCGCTGAATCAGTCATTTCTAGTGCTGGTGAACTCCACAGACAAAGGCATGTGAATAAGTACTTCAAAGTAGTTTTAAAAACTGTAAAAACTGTAGTTGTTCTTCTCTGTAGTTTCTTCAGAATAAAGTCACTTCAGAAATTCCTGTTGCCTTTTTCTTTCACTGTCTGTACATGTTTTTTCACATGTAAAATGTGAAATTTCAGTGACCTGCTTTCACTGGAAGCCCACTAACATTTGCATTGGCAAACCTCCCTAGCTATGAAGGGCACCGTGGGAGCATGGCTGAAATGACCTTGTTGTGGGAGAAAATGGGTAGGATGAAACCCTTAATGTTGACCTTGTCTGATATAAAAACTGCCAAGTACTTGAGGAAAACCCCCTGGCCTTGCCAGTTATAGGTCATGTGTATTGCTTTGTGTCTCTCAAAGTCTGGCAGAGTTTTAGGATTTGTTTACTAAGTCATAGTCAAAGCTGAAGACTGTGAAAAGAGCTCATCCACATCATTGGGCTGTTACATTTCTTAACATGAGTTCTGTTGCTGATGGTCTCTTCCCTTGATGGTCTTGCTTTCTTATTCTGAACTTGCAATAGGGATATATGGTTGTTTTCTTAGTTTTCGTCAAATAAATTGTGTGTGTTCCAAATTTTGGCTGCTTCTCCTGCTCCAGTGCATGCTTTTCCTTGTTGCTTTTTAAACCTAAGCAATGATACTGAAATGTCTAGGAGACAGTATGTACACAAAATTGCTACTAGTGTCTGATGTTGTATTACTCAATGTTGTACAATGGGACTCTTGGCTTAGCCAAAAGATGGGATTTCACATTTGGACAGATTTCTGACAGTGCTCTTCAAGGCATATCAGCTTGGGGTAGGCCAAGAGTCTGATGATTCTCATGGTCTTCATCAGTAGCTGTGGTGCTGAAGTTGCTCTAGATGATGTTGGTGCTGTTGTTGTCTGTTGTGCTTGTTTTCTGACACTGTAAATCCATGTGCTGGCTCTTGATGAAATACTTCACAAAAACCCAACCAACAAGAAAACCTCCTTAACTCCTGTCCTTTATTAACAGCTTCTCTTTGTGACCTAAACGCCGTGGTATGCTGTGTTTCCCAAAGGCAGGCAGATATAGATGGAGGATGCTGTGCTGCCAGACAGTCAGAGAGTGCTGTTGTTTGTTGTCCTGCTTGGAAATCCTGGAACTCTGTGATTCAGTGGCCTATTGGGGCTGTTTTAGTTGTGCGAGGGTAGCACAATTCATGTGGACCCCCAGTGTAAACGGAGTTAGGGAACTGATTCTTTTAACACTTTGCCTTTGAAGTACCCATGGCCCTGATCCCAGTAAGGCCCCATAGGCACTGGGGTCACTGCAGGTGTGCATGGACTATTGTCAGGTGAGGAAGGAGGGGAGAGGAGGATTGTGTGTGCAGAATAGAATTCTGATTGGTCCCTCAAACACAACAAAATTTGTAGGATTTTGCCTCAGTGGTTTAGAGTGTATGCAGACAGCTTTTTGTTATGTCAGCTTTATAACAGGCAGCCAACTCTCCTGTGGAGGCTGCAAATGGGCTGAGGCACAGCTGAATGCCTGTCTTCACCAGCAGTCTGAACTCACCTCCTGAGGAGTGAGGTACCCGAGAGGCAACGCCTCGTTTCATTGCCCTTGAGTGTGTTAGAAGTGGGGAAAGTCAGAGTAATAACCTGTTAAATACTGAAGTTCAGTCTTCCAGAGCTTGTCTGCTACTCTGTTCAAAAATGCTCATGGACTCTGATACATGCTGTTGGAATCGATAGTACAAAGCCGCAAAACCCTTCTGAATTTATGTGCCAGGAGCATGAGTTCACGTGTACAGTTCTAGAGACATGCAGGAGGTGAAGTCGGTGTTTGTAGGAAGAAAAACTTCTCTTGATGCATATGAGCAGAAGTCCTAAAATGCTGCTACCCTGGGCTCTGGAGACTGGTCTAACTGATGTAATTCTGTTGTAAATCTTGGTCAGAGTTTACAGACTTTCTTGAATTGTCCAAGAAGGTTGCTAGAGTTTCCAGTTTATCTTCTATCGCTTTCCTAAGTGCATAGTGTCAGGCTCTTTACCTAAGCATTAGTTAAATCTTTAATATAGAAGGTAAACCAGTGAAGCCTGAGCATCATCCTTTAATGGCTGATTACAAAAAAAAAGTTTTGTTACTATCAAAAACAGCAAAAAGAGAGATCTGGGCTCTAGAGCTGAATCGCTGTTCTTTCTGCCATTGTTGTCTATTGTTTTAAATCAAATTAATGGTCTGGGTGGAGGAACTTGATTTTTTCCTGCACTATTCTTTCTTTAAGTGAGTGTGCAAGTAGCTTTGATTAGAAAATTCCATTTTTGTTCACTTATCTGTAACTGTCAGGGGAGATTGTTTTGCAAATTTATTTAATCTGAAGACCAATGAGGTCAGTATTGAATTTTGAAGAAAAATAATCTTGAAGTAGAGGTAAACACTTAATTCTGATACTTAACCTGAGTCTTTATATTTTTGTCTCAAACCCATAATCATAAAGTACTCTTAAAATAACTAGAGCAAATAGTCTTTTTCTTAGAGTACCCCTATGAACTCGTTGCTGGCGATGGCTATCTGCCTCTTGGGAAAAGGACACGTTAGTCTTTTTATAGGATGACTGTTGACAAACTTGTCCTTCAGCTTCACTTGTAGAGCTGCTGTGTTGTAATTGTTTCTTTTTACCAGAAGGCTAAAAAAAGAACCAATTTGCTGTGGAGGCATATCACTAATATTTTAATAAGAAGAAATATAAGAGTTGTTTAACTGGAAATATAGGGAGCTACATTTGTTTGTGAGGAGCAATTCATGTGCCTAAATTACCTTTCACATTTACTGTGAATTCTATATAAACCAGACCTGACTTATAATTGCATGTATTTGTTTATTTTTGGGATTTAGCATTTCCCTTAAAAAAGTCATTATAACAAGAGGTTTGGGTTTTTTTTCCTGCTACTCACAACAATCTTGATCTTTTTTTATAAGCTCCAAATTTCTAACAATGACAGCACTGAAAATTTTGAAAATGGCATTCAAAATGAGAGAACATTTTGAATGTTGACACCAGGCCTTTTTCCAGTTCTCTAAACACACTGACGCCGTCAAAGATTTGTCTGTAGCCATAGATCTAGTCTAGAGAACCTGATTACAGATGGAACCTGATGATCTAGAGATTTCTGGTTTTAACTAGCAGCTTTAGTTTGCTTCTTGCCAAGCCAGGTGCTTGTCTTGCCTCTTTCTACATCGTGAACAGTGTTGCTTTATGACATCTGAATACCTTGGCTCCTTCTTGATTATTTGGTGACTAAAACCTTCTAAGCCTTATAAGAAATTTTGCATGTGTTGAATGATCTTGTTTCCACATGAAAACTTACTTTCTACAAATCAATCTTTATTTGAAGAATAGTGTTTCTGTGTTTGTATTAATATCTATAGATAATTGATAATTGGAATGATCAGTCTTAGGAAAAAAACTGTATCTGTTCCTGAATATCATTTGTGTTGTCTTATAGGTACTTCTAATGCCACCTTTCATCCAAAAACATTAAGAAGAGAAAAAAACCACAACCTTTGGCTTCATAATAGCATCTGGGTTTACTTCCACGATTGTATTACTTGTTCTATAAACTTTAGGGTGGTGTGGACTGGAGTGCTCACAGGAGCCTTACTTTTGTGTCTGAGTTGTAAGGATTTGAGTTAACAAGACTTAGTGTTTTGTTGTTCAGGTTTACGTGTCATACTGTGACTGAAAGGAGTTTGGAATTGCTCTCACAGGCAGCTGACTCGGGAGAAAGCGATGAGCAGGAGATAATCTCTTCAGCTTTAGCAATGGCACCCGGTATACAAACTAGTAGTTTCTTCTTCTGAAATGTTTCATTTGGCTTCTTTTTGCAACACTAGTTCCCGAGATTCACCATTTAAACAGCATTTGGACTTACAACTGTAGTATTTATGTTGCAAAGCATGGAACATGTAAAATTTTCTTAAGAAAGAATGTTCATTGATGTTTCATCCTTGTATACTTTCAAGCCTAATCAACAAGGAGGGAGATTTTGTCCATTAAACAGATACCAGCTAACAAACGAGCTCTAAGTGATGTCCAGGTGTTAGAAGAACAAATTACTTTTTGGTAGAATTGCCTTGTTAAGGTTTAGGGCTTGACATGCTTCAGTGATGTCAGACCTAGGGGGAGGTAAATGAAGCTTGGGGTGAAGGATGTACCATTGATAGTGAACACACAGAATGCTGAATTTAAGGGCCACAAAGTCATCTGTCAGAACTCCCAAGACAATGAAGAAACGAACAAAGTCAGCTCAGCAACTGTGCTGAAACAGCTCTGTCTGGGTAAAAGGTAGTTCTGGCAGGGGCAGATTGTGACCACCAGCTCACAGACCACTGACCCAAGAAACCCAGCGACTCAGGAGAAACACTGAGCATGGGACCAATTAGCGTGGGAAGCAAGACAATAATTTACCAGTGGAAGATAGAATACTAATTAATAAGAGAACTATGTAACTTGCAGCCAATAAATACTAAAACCCACTTTGTTTGCTAAAATGTATAAATAGTAAAAAGTTTTGATAGTTGGTATGCTTGATTTGTGTAGTATCACTGAGCTTGTGCAACTCTGAAATAAATAATCAATATCTCTCTCTAGAGTGTAATTACTGGCTTTTTCCACACTGGGTAAGGAATCCAGTTTTTCTGGACAACATTTACATGTTGGTCCCAGGAACTCATCAACAGAGAAAGCTGTTGCATCAATTTTCCCCTATCCAGTTTTTCTGGGGGTATACCCAGCTGTTCAAAAATGAATGGAAATACAGCATCCTTGCCCCAAGGCACCTACGGATGGAAATCGGTTTTGTCTGGTATGATCTCTCCCAGTGCATTCCTCTGTAGCTCAGCATGGGAAGTGAAGGATGCCAGTCAATGTGCAGAATCATTGAAATGGTAAGATACTTCTCATACTTCTGGCAGTAATATTTTCATACTTGCAGTCCTACAGAAAAGATTCTGTAGACTCTGTATTTAAATATCAGCTCTGAACTATGTTTCCTTAAACCTCCCTTACTTAAAGTTCTACTTCAGTAACTCCTGAAAGATTTACTGCTAACTCTTGCCAAGTTTCTAATGTTTCCAGACCTGTTGGAATGAGTCCAGAGGAGAGCAGAGCTGGAGCACCTCTCCTGTGAAGACTGACTAAGAGAGTTGGAGCTATTCAGCCAGAAGAAGAGAAGGCTCTGGGGAGACCTTGTGGCACCTCACAGTGCCTAAAGGGGACCTACAGGAAAGCTGAAGAGGGACTCTTTACAAGGGCATGTAGTGACAGGAAAGGGGTAATGGCCTTAAGATAATGGAGGGCAGGCTTAGATTAGATATGAGGAAGAAATTCTCGGCTGTGAGTGAGGGTGGTGAGGCACTGGAACAGATTGCCCAGAGAAGTTGTGATCCCTGTTCCTGGAGGTGTTCAAGACCAGTCTGATGGGGCTCTCAGTAAACGTGGTTTAGTGGAAGGTTCTCTGACCATGGCAGGGGGTTTGGGACTAGATGACCTACCTGAAAAGAGGCTGTAGCAAGGTGGTGGCTGGCTTTTTGTCCCAGGCCACTAGCAACAGGAGAAGAGGAAATGGCTTCAATATGTGCCTGGGGAGGTTCAAGTCAGACATCAAGAAGAATTTCTTCACTGAAAGGGTGGTTAAGCATCAGGATGGGCAGTCCAGTGAAGTGGTGGAGTCACAGTTTCTGGAAGTGTTCAAGATACCACTGGATGTGGCACTTAGTGTGGTGGTTTGGTAGACAAGGGGGTGTTTGGTCAAAGGTTGGACTCAATGACCTTGGAGGTCTTTTCCAACCTTAATGGTTCTGTGATCTTTAAACTCCCTTCCAAACCTAATCATTCTATGCTTTAACGATTCTGCTGTCTTATGCAGTGTGGCATAAAGTAGGCTGGAGACACAAGCTAATTGCCTTCCTTTGGCATTTCTGTTGACTGGCAGCTGCCTGTAACCTGCAGGTGACATACTCAGTTTGCTCAAGGTTCTGAACCATCAAAGGAAGATGAAGTATAACACATCTCTATAGTAAAACTACAGTGTTGATAGATACTTTAGTAATGTGTGGCAAATGTATATGAATTAAATGAAGGCTATGCTAGACAGATCTAATTTGAGAAATAATTTCATTGTAGAAATTGTTGGATGGGGCTCAGTGACCAAAATTATTCCATCTAGATAACTGGTTCATAGTAATGCTCCCTCCTGACAGTAAAACTTATCTGTAATTTAAAATATTAATAATAATAGTAAAATGTATCTGTGACACTTGTAATTTCCTAAAGAACGCTTTGCAAACAGAATTTATAAATGCTTTCTTATTTACTCTATGAATGGTCAAAATTAACCTCACCTTACAGTTCTTACACAGATATGTAGGGTGCTTGCTTGGGGGTAGGCTTTTTTCCCCATCTCTACCCACATGCATGCACTTGTCACATTTTTAGTCTTTTCCAGTTTGTCAAGCAGTGGCACTGGCTAGATAATAGATAATCTCTTCATTTGTTCAGTGAAATTGCTGCTGCAGTGTCCCATAAAGTAATAGTGGAAGGACAGAGAGGCCTTTCTGCTGGGAAGAACTTACGGGCTTCAGTCCAGTGGCTAGTGCACAAGACCATTCCAAAGACAGTGAGTTGAAAGAGAGATCAGGACACTGTTCTGATAGTTGATAGTTTTATTTTGAGCTCTGAAGAGCTCATCTCTTTGAAGAACAAAGAAATATTGGGATCAAATATTGATTATGTGTAATATCTAAAATTCATAAGCTTCTTAACTTTTTGTTCTGGCAAGCTGGACTGCAGGGATAAATGCAGCAACCTTTGCTGGAGAGTGAAAAAAAGTGAATAAAAGAAATGTCATTTGAATTAATCTTTCATGTCTAGTGGGATCTTTTAAAGGCAGATGAGATTAAGTGATTTAACTGGATTCAGAAATACAAATGAATCAGTAAAAGTTTTGTGAATGATGGAGTTATATTAATTTAGATGAACCAGAAACATGGACAGGCTAATGGGACTACACTAATGTACACAGACACTTGAGGTTTTAATATGCTTTTTTGCAAGCTGGTGAACACTCCTAAGTGCAAATGGTTCTCCATAGTTTGTCTCTGATCTGATGGTATATCTTGCCAGGCACTCTTACTATAGGCTGTGATTAAGTCTCTGTGTTCTGTAAGATTTAAGTACAGTTGTTGAGTTTTAATTTCTAAATTCTTCAGATTCTGGCTGCCTCAAACTGCAGCTGTAGTTCTGAAAGTGGCATCAATAGGTCCTAATATGTTATTTCAGATAATGTGCAGTAATATGTTGCTTTTGTAGGGCTCTTAATTAAAGGTTAGATTGCTTAATGTTAATGAATAGGTGTGGAATATTGAGGGTTGACATTTAGCTCTGCTTCATGTTTAAAAAAAAAAAGGAAATAAAAGTTCTACATGTTTTTTTTGTCTATGTTTTAGACTAGCAATGGTAATAAAATGAGCTCTTATGCTTGGGTGAGTTCCGTTTTGCTGTATACATTTTAAGGCAAAGCCAAATCAGAATATCCCTTGCTTTACTGTTTAGTCATTTGGCTCGGTTCTCTTTCAGTGATTTAACTGGATTCAGGTTATCTGTTCTCGGTTTCTAGATCTGTCCTGTGCAGGACAATGCCTAAGGTGTAGGGCAGGCTGAGGTACTCCTGCATTCTGCTTCTGGGTTAACTGTGTGTAAATGTATTAATGAACAAATGATTCTCTAGCAGTGCTGGTGTAGTTAGCTGATCCCTCTTTGCCTAATCCATCACCGATAAGAACCTGCTGTGAATTTTGTAACTAGGTGGAATTACTCTTCTCTGCTTTCATTCTGCAGTGAGTCAGCCAAGATGTGTCCCAGCAGGTGAAATTCTGTGTGTGAGCAGGCCGAAGGTTGCCATCAGGAGGTTGCCAAATGTCCTGTTACTGCTATCACATCTGAGACATGCAGGTCACCTTTCCTGCATTCCTGTCGCCCAGGCTGAGTGTGTTGCTGTCACTGAACTCTGAGCAAGCAGGAGGGCTTGGGCTGGCAGGAGCCTGCTGGCACTCATGGAGCTGTCAGTTTTTTTCCTGCTCCTTTGTGTGAAGCTCAGGACAAAGAAGAGCAGCTTCTGTTGTGTAGGTGGCTGGGTTGTTTTTTTTTTCTTTTTATTTAAATGAATCATTTGAGGAGCAAAGATAATGATGTAGGTGGTGGGCAAGAGGGGAGAAACAGCTGGTAGAAATTAGAGGTGGGATAGGATGTTTTGGCTGAGTGGGAATGGAAGGCTTCAGAGGAAACCAGAGCCTGTGTGCCACAGAAGAACAATGTGGTGGGATTTAGTAGATGAGCAACTGCAAAATGGTGAAAGCCTCTTTCCCTTCTCTCCAGCCCTCCACACCTGGCACCCCACTGGGGGACACAGTGTTACCCTTTTATTCTCACCTGACTGCTGCAGCATCAGACTCCTTTGGGACTAGAGCAAAAACCAAGGTTACAGCTAACCATATCCACTGCTGCTGTACTGCTTTTCTTAAGTACTTAGAGGTATGCAATTAGCTAATGAATGCTTAACACAGAGTTTCTCACACACATAATTGCGTGAAAGTTGATGGCTGTGTTAATGTAAATAATTGGCAGGCAGGAGGAGTTGCTATATAATAGGAACTACAGAAATTGAATTCCAAGTTGGAAAACTGGGTCAGGCTAATTGAAGAAATGTCACCAGCTCTGAGAGTGGACACTGTTCTCATTTGCATGTTGAAGGCCTGTGGGTCTTCAGGGCTTTCAGCTGTTCTCCAGGTATGAAATTCCATGGACCTTGTTTTTTATTTGTTTTGTGTTTCTTATGTGAATTATTATCTGCTTTGCAGTGGAAGTTTAATATGGATGATATCATACTGTAGATGTGTTATGGAAATAAGTTAATTTTTCAAATTTAAAAAATGCATCCTGTTTCCTGGAACCCAAAAGAGATCAGCAAAGCTGTCTCATAAATTAAAGCATGCACTCAGTGTGAAATGATAACAACTTTGTTTTATATCTTGGACAGAGATCTTTGTGAGGTTTAGTATGGTTACTTCATAACCCAGAGCCAGACTCTTTACTCTTCACCTTTTATTTCTGAAAAAATTTAAAAAGTAATGTTTTTTTACCAAGGCAATCAAAAAGCCAACCTTTCAATTTTTTTGAGAACTTATTATCATCAGAAGACCTATGAAACATTACAGCTTAGTTTGGTGTGAGATCACAGTTGAAATAGGTTGGAAAATCATGGTGGACTTCTGCCTGAGTTACATTTATTATGGTGAATATGGAACGCAAAATATTTTCTTAAATTATCTGTAATACACAGTGTACTCTGAGATTATATAGTAAGAATTCAATACAGCTTCTTTATTCCACTCTTAGCACATCCAGACTTCCCTTTTTTCCTGTGTTTTTAAATATCTTCTTGAAAACCTTTAAGAGGTAGTTTTATTAACTTAATATAGTGCAGATGTCGCTAGCTTGAGAAATAAGTCACGATGATTGGTAGTATTGTGTCAAAAAATATCATTTAGAGGCTTAGAATGAGGGGAGCAATTAATGAACAGTCTTCACTATGAACAAATAAATGTCAGAGACTCCTCCAGGGCTAAGCTGCTTCTGTGCCATATTCATTAATTGCTCTTTTGAACAAAGTTGGTGTTGATGAGTGGGCTTAATTAAGCATACCTGAGAAAATCCACAAAAACAGATCAGAAGTATTAGAATGAAAAATTTGCCTTTAATTTAATAAATAAAGACTTTTTCCTTCTCAGGGGGGTTTTATGCTTCATGTAACTGTTTCTGGCTGACATTTCTCCCTAACTACTGTGTTCTTCTCACCGGAGAGGGGCAGAAGACATGCTTTGCTTCAGGAGGCATGCCAAATACCATGCTCATATTTAAGTCTCTATTATTAAATATGCATTAAATATGTCATAATGGAAGACATCTCTCAGAACAGTCTCAGTCTACCTGTTGCAGGAAAGGGAAGAAGCACATGTGAGTAGAAAGGTAGAAATCTTAAACTGCTAAAGCTCATTCCAAACTTCCTGACCCTATACCCCGGTTAAAAATACCTCCTTGGGAAAAATCTCTGTATTCATACTTAAAAAAAAAAAAATCAAATGTATATCTGGATCATTCAATGTACTTGGTGGCTTACAGGTCTAGATTGAATCTTGATGAATGGCAGCCCCCAAAATTCATGTTATTATGTGAAATACAGTAATACATGTATCAGCATGGGTTGTTTGCTACATTTTTGATTCTGTTTTTCCACTCAATTAGTCAGAGGCAAATGTAGTCAGTATAGTGCAGACATCTGGGAGAGTCTGCCTAGAAGGTGAAGGCTTTTTCTGTATGTTTTTTCTGTGCATTGAAATGAAAATTGCAATAATAGATATAAAAAGTACTATTATTTTGTGTTTTGATGGGAGGCTTCAGGGGAGGGGGGACCTCTTTTAGTTGTACTGGTTTTAGGTATTTATTTTGATTTTTTTGTAAGTTCTATTGTGTAAAGTCAATCAGAATATGAAGTTTTGAGTTTGCAGTTTTGAGCCAAGTGGTAACTGGAAGCTTTAATAGCTTCAGAAATGGATATGTGCCATTGGACAGACATGTCAGAACTCAGTAAAAATAGTATATCCTACAGTGGGCATTCATCTAGAAATCTAAAATTAGCATTGTATCCTGGATAGAGTACTGCAGTACAAGCACTAAATTGTATTCAGCACCCTCTGTTATTCAAGCAGGTCTCAACATACTTATTTTAAACATTTAATGGTTTTTTACAAGGTTAACTTACTGTTATTACTGTTGTCCTTTATATGGCGTCAAAATGTGAAATGTGTTTCATAGGAATTAAAACAAAGCCTTAGCCAGAAATGTTTAGGATGGCTCTGCATGAATGGAAGTCAGTGGCACTATTCCAGTTGACTTCAGCTGGGAGTATTAGTAGAGCCTGACTTCTTTCTGATAATATATATAAACACACAGCCAGTTGGGATGTTAGTGTGATTTATTTCACATTATTCTATTGTGCTTGTAGCATTCCAATAGAGTTTGGCCAAATAAGCTTGAAGAAAAGGTCTGTCCTTTTATTAGGGGAATGTAAACCTTGAGGAGAAACGGAGCTCGGGTATTGTGGTTTGATTAATTACTTGAGTATTTATGCAAATTACAGTAGGTTCACTTAAATATTGTATGGGGAAAGTCTGTGCTGACTTTGTTTCCATTATTCTGCCCTCTTCTTCCTGTTTCTGGAACTATAGCTGGACATAGGCTTTTTAATGACTGTGGGCAGCAAGTTTCTTTAAAACCCACTGTAATGACCTGTAGAAATAAGACTTTCTTATGACATATTGACTGAGTACAGGTGTTAGTTTTTGTGTTTGTTTTCACATAGAGTAACGAGCATATGTTTCTCACTCTATAGATGTCTCTGTGTGTGTGGGCAGGGTGTGGGAGAGAGATGACAGATCTGTGTGTATGTAAATATTCTTCTAGAGAACAAACACCTAGGAGAAAGAATGTTTCCTTTATTATTCATTTTTAAACTATATATGACCATAATTTTTAGATTCAGAGTATATTATTTAATGTTTTGGCGGTTATAAATAGACTTCTGACTTTTAAAGATGACTTTTAAAGTAAGATGAGAGACTGATGTTTTCAGGTTCATCTGCAGATCATTATTGCTTTGGTCACAGGGTTTTTTTTTCAGCAATACCTTGTTATATTGAATAGTTGTGAGTATTCCAGCAGGTTCTTGAGTGACGAAATAAATTCTTCATTCTTAATTTACATGATGTCTGATATTTTCATTACTTTCACTTGTAAAAGTTTAGGTAATGCAGGGGTGAAGAGGCTGGATTTTTAGGTGTAACATTCATGACTACAGTAAAGAGAAAGCCATTCATATGTACTGGAGGGGATAGAACAAGTACAGTGGGTAAGACAGAAGTGTAATTTCTCCAAAGATTCATAGCACAGGTTTATTCCGTTTATTTGCCATAGTAGATTAGTGGCAGGCTTGAAAACAATGATAAGATTGAGCAATACTTGTGCTTTGAAAGCTGAGGGGGAAACCTACCTCCCTTAGAAAAGTAAAGCTTTTGCCCGCCAAAATGAACCTGGCATTAATGGGCCTGTAGTGTGCTGTCCTGCCACATGGATCTCAATTTCTTATTTACCTCTTGCAGGAGCAAATGTTACAGCCATGAAAGTGAATGATGCTACAAAGGCAGCAGCCACAATGAAACTTACTGTATGAGCTTTGAGCAGAAATTGAGTTCTGCAGATCGAGTTTACTTTCTAAGTGAAATTGATGTATGTGTGTAAATGCAAGCACCAAAAGAACCTTCTAAGAAAGTATACAGTACAGGATGAATTTTGGGAAAGCTGAATGCTATGTCATGAGATCTAATGAAGTTGTAATTACTTTCTTAGCATGATACCTATTATAAAGGCAAATAAATAACAGTTTAAAAAAATACAGGCCTATAATGCCTCTCTCCTGTCTAGGGAGAAATTAATTTGTACACGCTTCTTGCGAAACCTTTTGGAAAGGAGTTCAGACTGCTTCAGTGGAAGGAGCTATACGAGTAAATAGTTCAAATATATCCAAGTTCTGTGAATTTATTTAAAATTTGAGTGCTACAGAGCTACTAATACTCTGATGAAGAAAAAAATCCCATGGTGTTAACCTGGACAGCACATAAACAGTTGAAAAACACATTAAAGATTGAAGAATTCAGAAGAGTTTTGGTTTCTCCAGTCTTTCTTTTTATAAAATTCTGATTATGTACTTAGGGGAAAAAAAAAAAAAAAAAAGGGCAAAAAAAAGCAATGACGCCTTCCACCCCTTCCCTGAAAATGACCATTTTAATGCTTATTTCAACTACAACAGTTGTGCTGGCCTAGATGGGGGCTCATGAAAAGAAAACTCTTGAAGGCTGAGCTTATTCATGGACTCTGCTTCCCCCTCAGCTTCTGTGCTTCTCAGTAAATTCACCCCGTGCAGGCAAAGCATTCTTGATTCATCTCTCTGAACAACCACATCTGTGGCTTAGATGGTTCATCTCTTTTTATAAAAAGAATTAAAGCCTCACAGAAATAAATTATTCCCATATTGTTGTTAGTTTTAACACTAATTTTAGAAAAAGTTGCTTTAGATGTGGGGAAAAAGATTCTCCATCTTGTTTAAGTGACAACTAGAGACTTTCATGAGGATTAGAAAATGTGACTAGTTCTTTATGATATGACATTTTAGGACAGATTGACAAACAGCTTGAATGACATTTGAAATGTGAGATGTTGTAAGAACTCATTGCCTTTGCTATATGTAAACACTGCTGGGAGAAAAACAAGCTTTTATTTAAAAAAGAAAAAAGATGAGGGAGAGAAGAGCAAGTTATGCTTTAGGCTATTTCCTTGTATGATTAACACCTGAACTGTCTTCAGAAAATGGCATGTCTTTCTGCTTTTATAATTTCAGAGTGGTTATTGACTGAGCAGTAGGGGGCTTTTTTTCTTTATCTGGTGCCTTACTGAGTTCTTTGCAGCCTCTGACTCTGTCAGGAAGCTAAAATTGCAATTATAGCTATCAGACATAGAAATCATTAGGAACATTTATTGACTTCTAAACATTCTTCTCTTATCTCGATGCTGTCAGATCACCCTTGCCCACTTTCTACAAAACATAATTGAAAACAATGAAATTTCTCAACTTTTGTGGACAGGTTACAGACTGGAGAAGATTTTTATCTGAGAAAACCTCATTCAAGATGAAGCTATAAGAAGCTGCATCTGCTAGCGGTAAGAACAGCTTTAACAAAGAAATCCCCACAAAAAAAAAACCAACCCGTGTGCCTTTTCTGCTTTGTCCTTTACATTAAACTAAGAGATGCTTTTCAGAGGTCATATAAGAAAGTTGTAGTGGAAGTGACACAAAAATCCATTAACACTGAGTTCAGATTTCTGTATTTCAGTATCTGTAGCTTCCTTGCATAGCTCAGTTCAGTTTTATAGTAACAATTAATGTCCTGGTTTTGATTCTTTAAATTTGATTTATGTATGAAGCTCCTCTGAAGGAGTAGGATAGATAGCATTGCAACTGCTTCAGAGTGAGGAAGTGAGCAAGAATAATTAAATGCAGCTTTAAAGTAGTTTTATTTATCGAAGTGCATTCTCCATGAGGAGTAATAGTATCCTGTCAACTAAGAAATAAAGAAAGGGTAAAGAGAAGATAATTTAAATTAAAAAGCAAAGAAATCTTTTAATAGACCAGAAAGTAGGACACAAAGCTGAAAAGCTAAAAAGGAAGCATACTGTAAAAATGTATAATCTTTTTGTAATACATTAGCAAGTCAACATATTTCTCCTATGTTTCACTTTGTATTTCTGAATACAAAGCTACACACAGATACATCTTGCTGGAAATGTGTGATGATTTTAAGTTAGAATCTTTCAAGTTTCTTTGCATACTAAATACAACAAAGGAATTAGTAAATTGATATATCGGGATGTTAGAAATAAGGTAAAAAGTAACTTGTATTCTTATGGTTGTTAAATACTGACTTTGACAGTCTGGGTATGGTAAGTTCTCCCTGTGAATGTTTTGGAGTACATGTGAAAATTGTGAGTGGTGAAAAAAATTTGCTTTCTAGGTGCTGTATAATAATATCAGTTGGAGCAAACCTTTGGTCTTCTCGATAATCGTTGTATCTGTTCTGATGATGACATGGCTGGAACCTTCTTTTCCCCCCTCCTTACCCCCTTTAAGTTAGGTGTTGATAAAGAAAACAAAGTACTACCCCAGTTTGCTAAGCTTTGTTTCTTTTTGTCACCTTTGTGTGCTTTTCAACTCATAGATTTTCCCTCCTCCATAAATTTACCAGACAGTAACATCTTCTACATAGAAGTCCTGTACCATGAGACACTGGGAACTTAAAATGATTATCAGATCTATGTGGGTGAACTGTAGTATTTGTCCTGATCTGGAATCTGTCTTTATTATTTCACTTTTGAATGCTCATTGTGTCATACTGCCAAAGGAAAATAATTCTCCGTGCCATCTATTGTGTTTTGTTGAATTTAAGCAGGTTTTACCAAATTTCTGTCAAGTTGCGGTGCTGTGGCTGTGTGTAGATTAGATGCTAAAAATTGTGTGAGAAGGATAAAAGAGAGGTTGAGAGGAGTGGTCAGGAAGTAGCAGGGTGTTAGAGATGGGTTTGGAGTGGGTTCAGAGTGAAGAGGCTGATCAGGATGCGTGGGAAACGGATACGTTGTTCTCAGACATAAGGTGCGGAAGGCTGGTATCAATTTGTTGGGAGGAATGTGATGAAAAATGAGACTCTGATAACTCTTTGAAGGTTTGAAAGCAGTCTTTGATGATTGTGAATACGTGTCCAGTGACATTTTCTAAAACCAAGGACGGGAATGCTGTCAGCTCCATTTTAGATGGGGGTCTTCTAGTGTTTTAATGCTGCTGCTCTGTGAACAGCAGTACAGAAAGTAACGCTTCTGCTAAGCAGTAGAAGTGTTAAGGCTGTGGGGTGAACGGGGAAGGTGCTGGAGACAGGCTGTGAATGGCACCTGAGGCTGTGGTGTGGCACAGGAGGCTGTGTCCCAGCTGCTGCTGTAGCCAGCTTCACAGCTGTCCATGGCCAGGACCAGCGTGGGACTTCACACGGAGCTGGTGGTGTTAGCCCAATAAATAGCTCTCAGGCACTGTCCTGGTGCATCATTTCAGGAAGAATTCAAGTGATCATCACGCTGTGCCCACAGTGGGTACTCCCTCCAGTAGAACTTGGGCAGAGGTTTGCCTTCAGCTTTGCCACAGGGCTTCTCTGGGTACAAAGCACCCGGGTTCTCCCTGTGATTCCTGAGGTAGTTGTCTCTGTCACCGACTGTGCATGGAGCACAAAGGCAGCCAAACACTGACAGGTATTGTGAACTCAAATTTACTGCCAGAACAGTGAATTCCAATCGTTGTGGGGCACCTGACATTTAAATAAACAAAATGCCTCAGCCTTGATAATTCAACTTGCTGCATTCACATACTCATCATTTTTGTTGTACAAGGGAGAGAAGGAAAACTTATCCTGACATGAAGTGCCAAGTGCAGCCAGGCACCAAATTGCAGCAGGTGCTCTTGAAGGATGAAGGACCTGCAAAATTTGCAGGTCTTCCTTGGGAGGAGTAGAAGGCTGTCTGCTTTTGAACAGCAAATTTGCAACTACTTGCTGAAACTTTTGCCTGGTTACTGTAGTTGCTGTTGGCCTCTATGAAATATACAGAAGCTTGCTTGCTGTACTGTGGTGATTAGAAAATATTAATTTCGTTACACACGAAAATCCCTAATGAAAGTCCCTAATGAAAGGTTGACCATTTTCTGCCACTGTTAATTTCTAAACTTTCTTTTTGCAAATGTAATTGCTGCTATGATTACAGAATGCCAAATTGAGTTTGGGGACATATGCAATATTCTTTTACCACTAGTCTAGTCAAATAATTTTTAATGAGACAAAGAGCTGGTTGAACACCCAAATTGGTTTGTTTACTTCAGTAGCTTAACTGCATTAAAATCAAAGAGCTTTCATGGGCAGGGGGTAATCTGTGTCATTGCTGGACGCCATTAATCACCCCCTCGACTGAGTGCAACACTTTTGAAAAGTGACTTATAGATGATTGAATAACTTTACTCCCTACACCATTAATGGTTCCCAGCAGGCTGCTAGCATGCAATCACAAACATCTGTGCATTTGAAAGTTTCCACTTTCCCAAACAGAGACATATTTTACAAAGAGAAAAAGAAAAGGGGAAAAAAAAGGAGAATTTGTTTTTGCATGAGCGATCTTTTGGAAAAAGGGCTAATGGAAAATGTTCATGCTTTAACTCTTGTATGTTACAGTATCATCTGAGTTTACCTTGAGATCTTTATTCTCTTAATGGCATTAGAAGATTTTTTTTGTTTTAATTTGTTTTTGTTGTTTTTACTTCATAGGATCTTTCTGACATTTGATATCCAGTAGTGAAAGAAAATGTATCCCGCTTGCCTAGTAACTCATGGATGTTTTTGTTTTAACTGTGTTTAAAGTAAATGTAGCCACTTACCCCTAGACACTGCAGAATGGGCATTACTTATTCAAAGCTGATGATTCAAGTTCTTTTGGAAACCAGCTCAACAGAACAGAGAACAAAAATCATTCCTCCAGGCAGTCTGCTACTTCTAAAGTGGTCTTTTAGACAAGCATTTAATTACTCAGGGAAAGAGTGCTGTGCAGTGATTGTGTCTCTGCACAGTGTCACTGTGGTTCCTCACCACACCTGTTCCAGGCGGGTGCTTCATAGCTGTTGTGACCACCACAGAATCACTGAGTGAAGGTTGCTTGGGACTAGAACAGATCATCCCATCATGGGTTTGAACCCATGTTCAAACTGTATTTGTTTTCATTTAGCCTCTTCTAGTGCATTTTACAGACTATCTCAGCTTTTTACTCTCGAGGACTTCCAGTACTTGTCCTACATACCCTGTACAGAATTAATCCAAGACTAACATCTTAAAAGCATGAGATTGATGGTGCTGTTTCACAATTCACTTTTCACTGCTCTTGCAGTGAGAAGACCTCACCTAACAGGACTTGATAGGTAGAAAAAAGGAACAAAAAAGGATGACCCAAAGGAAAGAAGATGGAAGAATGCCTCCTTTATCGGTCAAAGATAATTGGTTTTGTACTGAATATGCATTTTAAGTTATCTATAGGTGAGGAAATGACAGGATTAATCAGTTTCATGAAGCAGTGAAAATTTACTGTGTAATTGAAAGGTGAAAGGTTTGCATCCGTTAATCAGATTGGTACTGGGGTAAGATAAAGACAGCCTTGAGTTAGAAGTCTAACAATTAATAATGGAAAGGAAAGTGAGATGAATCGTGAGTGTTCCCTAAGAGCTATGGAGAATGGGACTCCCAGGTAAGTATCTGTTACTCCAGAGTATGTTATAACAAAAAGTTGATGTATAGTGGGAGAATAGGACACCTGAAGTTTCTGTTAAGTACCTCTTTGACAAAGCTAACTATGATTTTAGAAGGGTGTCTTTGCCTATTCCAGCATTGCTACTGGGAGTGGGAAATATTAGATGAATTCAGAGTTCCCACTTCACTATCAAGTTGGTAGACAGGTTTTTTGTGCTGTCTCAACTTGTCCAGCTGCTTAAATGAGGCACCCTTTAAGTTGCCCGCAAATGGGTCTTGTGTTCCTGAAAAATCTTCCTATTAGTTTTTTTTTTTTTCTGTGAGCTTCTAATATGTTTAAATTTTGTGCCCTTGGTTTAAATGTACTCATCACTGGTGTCTTGGAGCACCCAGGAGGTGATGTCCAATTCTGAGCAGAATATATGAGTTTTGAACTTCCTGAATGTAATCTGGCATGTTATCTGCATTGGTAATTCCTGGTATTAGTAAGAAAATGATGGAAAAAAGCATGTCTGGCAATTGCATGGTGTGCAATTTTTTTTACCCACTAAATTCATACGTTTTATCGATACATATGTTGCACTACCTGTTCCCATTTCTTTAGATTCAGGAAATTACTTGATTATTAAAAGCAAATCCACAGGAGGACAGAACTTTCCCATGTACAAATCTTTCCCTGCAGAATTTCTGTAGCCAGAGGAATTTAAGCAACTACAGTAGTAGTGAAGTGGCAAGGATTGCTTGCAAAACTCATTTGCCAGAAGGGCATTTTGTTTGGCCTTATGTCTGGCCATACTGATGGTCCTGATCTTGTTAAATGCTTTCCACTACCCAAAATACTTTATATGTATATATTTGTAATATGCAAGAGGGGGGCTTTGTGTGTCAAGACCAGGAAAATGAGTTTTCATCCCATCAAGGCAGAATCGATAACAGGAGGATCATTAGCTACTGGCACTTGTCCTGGAACATAAACTACAGTTGCTATTAAAGGAATGTGGCTGTAGATTAAACCTGTCTTTAGCATGAGCATCCAGTAGAACATCATGAGGAGAGCACATAAATCATCTTTAAATTTTAGAATCCTTTTCCTTTATAAGTTAAAGGAAATTAAGAAATCTTATTTGTTCTGTGTCGTTTATTTTTCTCCCCTCCCACTTCCCCTAGTGCTTGTAGGTAGTGTTGGATTATTCAGCTGCAAATAGTTTGTTGTGAATTTATCCCTAAGATTCACTGTTTCATTTTTTTTGTTTTGTTTTGTTTTCATTGTTAGTGACTGAAACCTAATTACTTAACTGGTCTTTGTCTTCTCTGCTGCACTGTCAGTGCCAGTGCTCAATTCTGCAGATGGATTTAGTGATACAAAGCTGGGCTCCAATCACCAGTATTTTCCGTAGGCAGAGGGCAAATGGTGATATCCAGGAACCATAACGAGCTGAGGCTGGATCTGGGCAGGCACTGGCTGGGGACACCATATTCACTTGTGAGTTGCTGGTTTATGTCAGCTCTGAGCTTTTCTAGAGAAATTTTTCATTGCATCTTCTGAGCAGCCATGCTGTCAGGAGGTGGGAGGTCTTCCTGTGCCAGCCCCAGTGCATCCTGCAGGCTGCAGAGCGTGCTCTTAGCTGCAGGAAACCATCAGGATTGTTGCAGAAATGGGAAACTGCAGTAAGTGAAATGTGCTCTACACGGATCTATAGGTGCTCTGATTTGGAGCTTTTGCATTTCGAGACCAGGATAACTGAAGCTAAACAAGCAGCCTTTAAAAGAGGTAATAAAAACGAACAAGCATGTACATCTCTCTTCCTAGATGCCTTCATTATGACAATGGTTTGGAAGTGAGGCAGTAACTAATCCTCAAAAGTGTCAGCCTCCTTTGTTAATACCTGTTTTCTCATCTGAATGATGGAGTCCCACCCTCTCTCATGCTTGCAGTAAACTTGGGTTTTTTCCTGTCTTCTAAGTTGGTAACCAAAAAAGTGCTCTTGACTAAGTTTCCTCTGCATCTACCTTTGTTGCCATCAAGTATTCATAACAAAATTTTATTCTCCTGTTGTTGCAGAGAATTTTCTAGCTGAAAAGTGAACTCTGTAACAGCATGGGGAAAAGTAGCGTGAGCAAAACCAGGCCTGGATATTTAAAAAAAAATTCCAAACTCATACCTTTACTAATCAGTCTGAACTGCATAGAGATGGAGGTTTTGCATTTTGTGACAACATGCTTATAGTGTTCTGAATCCTTTGTCTTTGATAGTGTTCTGAACCCTTTGTCTTTGCTTGTTGCCTGGCTTACGTGTGGCAGCAAAAGCTGTTTGCAGTCTTGCACCATGGCGTGGAAGTGTCCAGACTTCAGCAGGTTTTACGTATCTCTACTGAATTCCACACTGTAGTGATATTTTTAAAACAGTAGATTTGTGTTGATACATGAGTCAGCTTTTGTTAAAGCAAAGGCCTGGAAAAAACATTTTTTTCTGGAAACCATACTTGTAAAGGACTGGTTGAGGAGTAAGGTACTAATTAGGGCTTTTAAAGGATATTGAGTTAGTAAGAGTTGCCTTTTAATAAAATAAGATCAACTGTGTAAGATACATTTACAGTATAGCACTGAAGAGTGTATATGTTCCTAAATCACTGCTGATTTTTATGCTTTTCATCTTCAGATGTGAATTTTAAGTACAAATATCAGTATTTAATACTCAGCACTAAAAGTAAAGTGTATGTTTGGTCAATAAATTAAGGAATTATGAAAGGAGTTTTGGATGGTCTGAGTTCACATGTCATACAAAGATAACATCATTGACTATATGAAAAAATTGATCTTTTTGTCTACTAAGGGAAAAAGAGTAACTTCTAGTCAAAACTACAATGGGATAATAATAAATAAATTGGGCAGACTTATTTTGCTGTGGGTCAATTATTTGTGAAGCTATGCCACATAAAAAGAGAGTGCAACTTTCCCAGGTGTATTAATATAATACAGCACTAGGGTTGTCTCCAGTGTTCACGTCACACTTACTGACACCAGTTTTGACTGGAAGCTATTCAGTAATCATGGTATTGTAGAATATCCTGAGTTGGAAGAGACCCACAGGCATCATCAAGTCCAACTCCTAATTATAATGGTATTTAGCTTATTTTTTTTTCCCTTTTTTCCTTTTTTTTTTTTTTGGTGGTACAGTTGACCAAAAAAAAAAAAAGATTATTTAACAGTAGAATTGTTCTGGAACCTAAATATTCTGGTACAGAAAACTTAACACTTAATTTTTCATGTTGAGGTAAGTGCGAGGAGGTCATTCTCACAGTGTGGGTAAGTGTCCAGGGTAGTCTGGGCTGCCTGTAGTGTGACCTGCACTTGTGATGCAAAGTGTTGTGCAGATCAGCTCAGTGTGCAACCACCATGGGTTGTGTAGCAAAGGTGCTAGGAGCCCTTTTCCAGTGGGAGCCAGAGTCCTGGCTCTTGAGCTTATGCATGGAGATGTCAGTGAGAGTTTCCTGGCACAGAAGTTTCTTTCTGGCAACACTTTTAAGCACTTTTTGTTTTCAGTCATGTAAATTGTTTGTGAGCTGCAGAACAAGATCAACTGTGGTATTAAAATGGAAAAAGATATTAATATTTTCTGCTTTGGTAAAGAACAGGTGGTGGAAATGACACACCTAGCTATTTTGTGCTATTCAGAACTGGGCTGTTATCATCTGGTTTGCATTAGGAACTGTGAATGAGACTGGTAAAAGAAGGGAATAGAAGAAACTGGCATCAAAGCTAACTACTTTCCCATATCTTAAGGTAGAAATTAAAAAAAACCTGACCTTTTTTTATGCTTGCAAGTGTAATTACAGCCTGATTAATATCCTTATAGAAAACAGATTTTTGGCCTTGGGATACTTTGGATTGTGAAGAATAGGCTTCCAGAATAAAACCAACGTGCTCAGACATTTTTTTAGTTTTTTTCCGAGAATATGCAATAAGTATTTCTTAGCTTCAAGACTTTAGGATAAAAATAGATAAAGCAGTGAGTTGAAAAAATCTTCTCTGCCCTGGCCAGTGGGTTATTGTCTGCTCTTTGTATTGAGCTGTATACAAGCAAAGATATGGAGGGAACTCTTCCCCCCCACCAAAAGCTGTGCAGGGTGCTGTTCTTTGTTTCTGAGTGGGCTAGAAAAAGAGTACTGCTCAGCTTCAAGACTTGGCTGTCATCTCTTTTAGCACGTATGGAAATATTCCCCAACTTCCAGGAACAGACCTGTGAAATCTGTGAGATGAAGACTGTTTTTTAACAAATGTAGTTGTGGTATTGGTTTGTGTACTTATTAAGTTACATTTTGAGTATAAATTCTTTGTTTGCAAAGTGCAGAACATAATTTGTTGCTAAACAAATTATAAGCTAACGTAGGCTCTTTTTTTTGCAACAAGTCATCTATGATGCTCTTATTTATTTATTTTTATATCAAATACCATCTGTGTTCTTTATTATAATACTGTAGTTTTAGCAATTAGCACTGCATTGATAGAGCTGTGCCACATATGTTAATAATTTCTTTACTAGTTGATCTTTTGTTCCATACTGTTAGTTCTGAAATCTGTAACTCTATTGCTTACCTCTAAATTACTGATCCTTGAGCTGTGAAATATATTTCAGGTTGTTTTGATATTACGTAGATTAAGCTTAGGATATTTTAAACCCCTCAGTGCTGTGTGTGTTGATTTATTTATCATGTAAATACAATACAACTTACCTGAGGTAGTGCAGTTTGTTCAAATGCAGAAGACATTTGCAGTGCCTCCTGCCCTGTCTTTCTGGGAGTTAGTGCTCCTTGAATAATTACTGTGGATTCATTCATTGCAATCCTTATGCAAGTAACTTCTGGATGAATTGGTGTGTTTTATAGTTAGAGTCCCTTGTTTGCTGGATTTAACTGAGGGAGAGGGTATTTGGCTTTTTGAACAGGAGATTCACCAGTGGCTTCCTCTGACCAAGGAAGAAGAGATACTGAATACGGAGAGGCATTTGCCATCATCTCTGTTCTACTCTGACTTGACTATAGAGTCAACTGGAACGAATTCTATTAGTGTAATTCATCCCTCTTTCAAATTAATCTTAACAGGACAGAAAAACTAGAGGAAGATGACTTTGCAGGAAAGGATCTGATTTCCTCATTCCCACTTCTATAAGACTGAGGATAATGGCTAGTTAAGGGCACTCCCAGAAGTTTCCATGTTGTTTGACTCAGCTGTATTGAATGCATCCTGGTATTCAAAAACAAACAAAACAGCTTGGTGTGATCAGAAGCACAGAGGTACTACTTCTTCCTTGGTATCCTGTCATGCCTCTCGTTATCATGTTCTGAATGTGCCCACTCAACACTTAAAGGCAGAAGGAAGCTTGTTCTGTTTGTGGTTCAAGCTGGCTGGCAGGGAGCCAGCTCCCATCTGAAGGCAGTGCAACTTCTCAGTTCAATGCAGTGTCAGACTTAAGTTAACACAATTCTGCTGTGTCTACAAGTCTTATTTTTTCCCCTAGGTTTGTAGGGCAGTTTGGAGCTCAAGAGGTATGACCTTTTCTGCAATAGATGACATAGCTGTATGCTTTATCACATATGCCTTTTTTTTCCTTTGGCAAGCAATGAATTGAGATTCTTCTTAGAAACTTTAAGACTCTTCACTTTTTCTGCTCTACCTACATGCCCAAACTTGCTGTTTGGAACTTTTAACAACAGTGGTTAATGCTTTTGGCTTTTTTTGTGTTCGGTTGCTCTGTTACTACAGCACTTAAAAAAAGGAGTATGGAACAAAACCAAAGTAAAGAATTTACAATTTAGAAAATTTGAAGCTAACTTTAAAATTGGAAAATCTAACCCAGAGATTTTATATCTGTGTCGTGACAGTTTAATTCACGTTCCACTTGCAAGCTAGGCACCCAGAAAACAAGGGAGGTGACTGTGGGAAGTTCTGTATGTGACTTGTTAATTATAGTGGAGTGAAGGGGTAGTACTGCCCCCAGACTTTGGCTGGAAACCTCAGCTCTGTTGTTCTCTCCTCTATACTCAGCATTACTAAAGTGAGAACTTACCTGTAGATGGCCTCTCCCTGCTCCAGCCTCTCCAGCTATAAATAAGTGTGTAATAAAAGCACAGGACTGAACATGAGATGTTGGAAAAGGACAGAGCATCAACAGCAGTCTGGGGAGTGAGACTGTGAAACTCAAGCAGCTTCCAGCACTGGCTGATGAGCCTGTGCACGTAATGCAGCCAAGTCCAAGCATCAAGTGACAGACCAGTAGTGGCTGAGAAAACAGGGAGTGGAAGCAGGAATTTGAAGTACCTGTGGTTAGCTATAGCTCTGCAAGGGCCATTGTTCAAACATGATTTTCTGCTCTACATGGAAATTTTGGGTCTGTGGATTGGCTGCACTCTTTCTGTATTCATCAGAAGGGACGACTAGTTGCAGGAACTGAGTTGGTGGCAGGCCACCTAATTCCTTTGACCCTTCCACTGGAATAGCAAAAGAAACCAAAGTCACATTTTGCTTACTTTTTTTATTACCCTTCTCTAAGGCAGTCGTGGTATTCTTGAGAATACAAACAGAATTCATTTTTATCAGCAAAACTAATTTTATGCTGATTTCAGAAGCTTGGAAATGATCTTTATCAGAAACTGGAGGCTGATCCTTTTGAAAGAAGGCATGATGAAGTCACAAGGGTGCAGGCATTAATCAGATCTGCTTGCTGTCAGGCAGGTTCTGTGTTCCCTGGATAATTAGAAACCTTGGCCACTGCTTTGTCTCTTAGCAAGGCTAGCTATGTTTTTGCAGCTAGAGAAGAGAGAAACTACTTTTTTCTTTTCTGAGGGTTTGTCTAGATAGCTCTGGTAATTTCTACACATCTGTTAGCTGGGGCTGAAAATTGTTCATTAATTGGCAATGTTCTCTGTAGCAAGGAAATATGAGCCCAGTTGTAAGATTAAAGTGTGACCTGTTCCTTTTTAGCATTAGACCTATATTTCAATATTTGTAGTAATTTGTTTGAAGGGCCTGGCCTGGACACCCATTAAAATGCATTTTTTTAACACTTGCTCCAAAACTTGATAACAGTTGCTTTTTTTAAATGTGTGAGGCTGTGATTTACAGCCACTCTTTCCAGCTCTGTGTGGCACTGTCAAGACCTGTGGTTGCTTCAGCACGTGGGTGGGTTGGCAGGTGTGATAGCAGTGCCTGGACTGAGTCTTTTTGATTCCACAAAAGTTTCTTGTCTATCAAAGATGGTGTTGACTGTGGTTTTTTTGTGTTGCTTCAATTTTAACACTTTTAACTTTGGCTTCTGAAAGGTGTGTTGCTACTTATTTTAAGGAAATCTGCTTGAGATAAGAGGTTAGTATGTAGTCATTCTTTTAATTGATTACCTATTTTTAGTTTCTCTTTTGTTGTTGTGGTTGGAGGAATACAGCTGATGTGTGTGCAGGATCAGCCTCTTGCTTGTCTTTGGTTCCTCACCATGTGCATAAGAACTCAGGGGAGTTGCAGATTTAGTTTGTTCTGCTTAGTTGGAAGACCTGATGTTAACTGTGATAGTTATAACTTCTGCCTGTTCTCCACTTGAAGGAAGAAGCTAAGCTATGGATTTTGGTTCTTTGGCTTGAACTGGGGGTGGGTTAGAGGACAAGGAAATCAAAGATTACCTTGTTCTTCACTATTCTTTTTCTCTCACTCATCCTTGTGATTGTTTCAAAACTATGTGTGTATCGTTCCCAAGACCAAGTCTTCAGTGATCTTGACTTTGTGGCTGTTTTATGACTGAAGTTTAAAATGTTTTGATTCAACCTTCTCTAAAAGTTCTTTTGGGTGAAGAAGTTATTAATCATATCTTTCAGAATTTGATAATATCTGGTTTTGTAGCTTAATTGTAATGAGTGTTGCCATCTTTTGCAGAATTTAGTATGTCTTTTTTATTGGAGATAATGGAATGCATTTTATGGATGGGGAAGAGCAAGCTGCAGGGGAGTACGTTTAATTTTTTCTGCCACCAAATCAGAGGACCTGATTTCCCAGACACAGGCCTCTATTACCATTCTTCATCTACCCTTTTTAATAACTGCACGGCTACCACCTCAGTTTGATTTGGAAGGCTTCACCAGAAATTGGCAGTTCCAGGAGGGATGCTCCTTCCTGTCTGTCTGCCGAGGGCCTGTCCTCACATGTACCTCTGGCATACTCTTTGCCAGGTTTGATGCTGGATTGGAAAGGGCCTTGCTACTGCAACCTGCATTTGCTCTGTCTATGGCATTTCAAATTTGTATTTACTGTTTACAAAGTACCCAGTCACTGTCAGATTTTGATGAAAAATCAATCTGAATTCCTGTTCAAGACATGTAGCTTGCCTTTAATCTCCTCTCTAAACTTTACATCAAGCTTAAAAATGTAGAAATTTCCTTAGATGATGATATTATTATTATGATTATTGGTGGTGGTTGGTGATATTTTGTACAAAATTTTAAGTACTGCAAAGAGTAAAGGACAATACAGGTTGGTTCTGATTGTGACAGAAAATGCATGTGATATAATCAGAAAAAAATATGCAGTTGATGATTATGTGACTACTAAATGAAAACAAAGGAAAATGTGAAAAGAAAGCATAGATAAATAAGGATAATTTTAAAAACTCCTGACAGGAACCTAATTTATCAGGATGGAAAATCATACATAACTTCAGAGAATGTTTAAAGGAGGTTTTTTGGAGTATCTGCAGAATGAACATAAATACGTATTCTGTGCCAGAGGAATGTTTTCCTGGTGCCAGGTAATTTTTTTGTTGTCCTGACTGAATTTTTTTTTTAATCCTTCTAATCTAGATGAGATTAAAAAATCAAAAACCTCTCTTGACTACATTGTTTTCAATATGTTTGTTTTCTAACTCTGTCTATTGACATCCCTATTTTATTTTGGTTCTGGAACTCTGATGTTTTCTAGTCATCTCATTGAACTAAATAATATATTTACGCTTACGGCAAGATTTAGGATCAAAGAAGAAGTTTACAAGAGGCCAGTTTTCCAGAGTTACGGGTGACTCTTATACTTGTGAAACTGTTATTTTTCTTCACTTCTGTGTCTCTCTTCTCTTCAATAAAGTATATAAATCCCACCTTTATTAAATCTTTTTTTTCTTCCTTTTAAATCCAGCATGTCTGCTGTGCGCATCAGGAGAAACGCATCGTGTGTGTTTGTGTCAAAAGCGTGCGATATGGATCACTATCAGTGATGAAATCTGTCATTCAGGCCAGCCTTAAATGAGTTATTGGAGGATATTAAAGGAACTAATTTGCTGCTCTGTGAATCAGCTTTGGGATAGACCAGAATGCAGCCACTGAATTTCAGGAATGTTTGCTAAGGGGACACAGGGGTGGAGGTTGGAAATCTAATTATAGAGTCATAGGTGGTAGAGTTAGAAGGAACCTTTAGTCCGATCCTGCTGCTGTGGACAGGAGCATCTTCCACTAAACCAGGTTGCTCAAACACATCCAGCCTGACCTTGATAACTTCCAGTGATGGAGCACCCAGAGCTTCTCTGCGCAGTCTGTTCTAGTATTTAAGCACCCACATTACAAGAAATTTGTTCCTTATGTCCAGTTTAAATCTTTCAATTTAAAACCATTGCCTCCTGCCCTGTCACTGCAGATCTTGGTAAGAAGTCTCTGTCTTTATTACATCCCTCTTTATATATTGAAAGGCCAAAATGCTGGTTTCCAGGGAAGTTTCTGTATGGACTTTGCTGTCTGGGTCAGGGATTATTGTTTTGTTTGTTGCCAACACAGCCCTGTAAGTATATTATATCTCTACTGTTTCTTCAGCTTGTCCCCACTTTTGTCTTGTTTCTGCTCCCCTAACTATCCTGTCTTACCTCTTCAGGATTTCTGTGCATGTCTGCTCTGTGCTGTTCAGTCCTGACCTGGCCTCCTGAAGCCTTGCTGTCCTGTCTCCTCACTGTCCTTCCTTCCCTTCTGTTCCAGCTAATCCTTAATTCATGATGCTTGAGAATCTGACTTTTATTCTTTTTTTTTCCTTTAGTAATGCAATGTCCTTAAGTTTTAGGCCAACATTTGCATTTCTTTTCTGTTTAATTTCTGGTTTCTTGTTGAAGTTTTTTTCCTCCTCCTTCCCATCCTTTTATCTCAGGTCTAATGGACTAGCAGATCCTAATTATCATTGTTCCCTTCCTCTCTTGTGCTTTCCTTCCTGAGCCTTATGTGGCTGCAATGGTTTCTTTAGCCAAAAGAATCTTCATTTTCAGGTCAAATGAACCCATCTTGTGGGGATATGTTTTTTTAGGAGATACTGCCTCAAGTGAACCATTTTAGTCCCTCTACATAGCTTCCTATTCCTCCTTTCTTCCCTTTTCCCCAAGCAGCTTCTTTCTCTCTTTGGGTGTCTCAAGAGAGAGTTGCTTCTAATGCAGGAAAGTCCATACCTCTCATTCTCAGTCCTTTCTTGTTTTCATCCTCGGTGCAGTTGGATCTGTGGATTGACTTCACCGGTTATCGCCTGAGGGAGTGTGCTCTGCAACATCCACATGTCAGCGAGCTGGCCAACTGTTGCTGTTGAAAGATGTGATTTATAATAGATATATTTGTTTCATAGCATTTGACTTTGGCCTAAAGAGAGAGCTAAATGGAGAAAGTGTAGACCTTAGCTGAAATACAATGTGCAGCTGTTCTCCAAACGTACTCTGTTTATGATCCATGATAATTCAGCTAAAGCAATCTGGAAACCTTCAAAGATAAAATGTGTCATTTAATGGTTATACTCCTTATTTTCTGAAGCAGTAGTAAGCTTGCACTCTTTCACTTTGTGTTAGGTGAACCAGCTGGAGCTTGGAGCTTGAAAAGGCTGGTTTGTGAGAACAAAGGTCTCAGTTAATTTGGACAGGCTATATTTTCTCCAAGAGCTGGGCCATACACCTGGTGGATGACAACTTTTCCAAAGGAGCCAGAGTATGGCTGGAAGACATTTCATTCCACCCTGTCCAGTAATAGTGTTGTTCTGACTGGGGGCGAAATTCAGCATGATAGATACCACTTAAGATCACTCTGGACATTTTTGTTTTCACCAGCATATGATGAGGGATCAGCTCATAGTGCAAGGACTGGAATGTGGCCAGGACCATGGAGATGGCTAGACAAGTTACTTATATGCCTGAGACGCTTGGCCTGAGCCTGATGTTGCTTTTTTCTTTTTCCTCTGTAACCTCACCAGAGTGGAACCGACATGCTTCCTATTAATAGTGCACTGTAACAGTGGTATGTAAAGGAGGTAAATTACATTTGAGCTCCCTTCTCTTAACACACATGCTCAATACAAAATGTCAAAATATGTGATTAATAAATGGTGCAAAGTTTCTGTGAAGAATACCAATAGGTTTTCTGTGTTCTCATTTCCACTTAAAAGTTATTTCTAATAGTCCAAACAGAAAGTACTGTACATGGCAGTAATTTTCTGTGTTTACTAGAGAACTTCAGGATAGTGTCTGTTTATTAACTCTCTGTCAGCTTCAATCAGATGTGCTGAATTTTAACCCTAGAACACTTTGACTAATGTGGAAGATTATGATCTCTGGCCTGTGCTCCAGAACAGAGGGAAATTGAAATGGCAGACTTGTAAAAATATTGTGTCAGTCAATATTTGTCTTTACACAAACATACTGAGGTTGGAAAGTGTTGTAGGTATTCACTTCTAGGAGGTGTCTAGTAATTATGTGGCAGTAGATTTTGCTTTTCCTTTTCCAGATTGGGTCAAGATGCTGCCTAACAAGATTATCTGTGTTCTTGCTGCCACTAGCAGGGCAGTCCTAGCTCTGACTGTGTGCTAGGTCTTCCTCTGTTGAAGGTGAGCTGATTCACCCCCAAATGAGAACAGTTTTCTGTTGCTGAGAGGAGTGAACTGGCTTGCAGAGCATCACAGTGAACTCCAAGGAGTGGACAAAGAAGGATGGAGTGGATCCATCTGCTCTGTCTGCAGTACCCTCTTTGCTTAGCTCAGCTTCCTTAGTTGACATAGCAAAGGCCACTTGGTTGGTATAGCAAGTTTAGGTGGAATTCACTGCAGCAATAGAAGATGCTTGGTGCCCCATCCTTCCCCTGTTGCCAGAGGCAATGGAAGGTCTCAGAAAATAGCCTTGAGTAGTCTTCCTAGTGGTACAGTGTGAGCAAGACCCTGTAATCACCATGACCTTGCTCCAGGCAGTGACTGAACTGTTCAGCTGCAAGTTCCCAGAACTGTTCAGTCTGCACTTGCCACAAGAGGCTGCAGTTCAAGTGGGTGAAAACAGAACCTGATCGTGTGAGGTGTCAGGCAGCCTGGATAGTTAGCAGGGCCATCCCACCAGCTCCAGCAGCTGTCCTGGTACACAACTCAGGCAGGAAGGAGTCAGGCATTAGGGGAAGGGAAGGAGAAGTGAGGAGAGGAAAGGATAGAGAGAAATGTGGCAGGGGAAGAAGTAAAAACAAATGGTGAAAAAGAGAAACGGAGTAGAAAAAAACCCTTGCATGAGTTTTATGTTGCCTTAAGATTTTGTAAGGACACTGTAGTAAAAAATTAAAAGAAAAGGTAATTACTCACATTCCCAAAACTCTGGTCTGATTGCCCTGCACTGCAGTGCTTGATGGATTCTCCTTCATGTTTCACTGAAAACATTTTGGATGGTCAGCTGTAGATTTGGCTTTGGTGTGAGGTGGTAGGGAGGGTCAGGCTACCTATCTGGGTGGCAGGAGTACCCACACTGGTGCTCCTCAAGCCCTAATTTAGGTAGGAGACAATTCTAGAATTATGCCTGACTTTGTTGGTTGTTCTGTGGGCCACCGTGTGAGCTGGGCATTTGGGATGTCTTTTCTTTCTCCTTTTGTTCATCCACTGGCTGTAGCAGGGAGCAAGGAGAAGGGTGCATATTTTTTAACATGGTAGAGTAGGATGTGAGATGAGAGGATTTGTGATGTATCAGTCTGTCCTGAATGAAAATTTGAGGTCCAGCAGTTGGCTTTTGGGGGAGCCATTTTTCATGGAAGTCTTCTGAGAGGGCTTACATCTACATTACTGCTCTAGTCCCTGACTGCTTAGCTGAAGCAAACCTCTTACTACAATTTTAACTTGCATTTTTAATCACAGACCTTGAATTGCAGACACTGGATTCCTTGCCTATAAAACTAAGCAAACTCTTTATCTACTAATGGATGTTTACATCACAAGACTAGAAATAGAATGAAGTGAAACACCCCGAAATGTCTATGGCATAGTTATGGATTGTGTTTTTATTGTAGAGGAAAAGTTTTAATACAGAAAAATAGCCTTTGTATATTTCTTGTTCAGTAATTTTCAGTGGCTTGATGTCCTTCTCATTTCAAGGGTGTGTGGCTATATTTACAGATGCGAAGCTTAGACTGCGGAACAGCCTGTGGAAGAAGGACTGGTGGGAGAGCAGGTCCATTTCTGTGTGAAATGCTGATTCCAAGTGGATGCACAGGGACTGGCAGGGTTCCACAGCCTGAGCTGGGTGCTATGTGATCCCTGTGCCAGATCCAAGAGTGTCGCCATGTTAGTGTGTGTTTATACCAGCATTCCAGTTTTGACTTTGTTATTTATAATTTGACTGAATTGCTATAATTATTACTTGCTCTTAGGCCAATAGCAGTTGCACCAGATGGCAGAAGTGATCATGCTATGACTCTTCTTTGCCTTGTTTAAGAGGTCTCAGCATCCAACTGTGCCTGCAAAAAAATGTAATCCACTTACTGCTGAGCACTTCTGGAGGTTTGACTGCTTTATTGAGGTACTTTGATAAGAATAAAGCTCCAAAAAATCTAATTGGGTTTTTTTAATCTGCATATACTATGCCATATGAACTTGCAGTGCAGCTAATCTTGATCTGTAGATGCATTATGGAAACTCATGTCAGCTATTCTAAGCATACTCACACTCATGCAAGATCTGACCTTAGTTTCATTAACATGTGAAAACAGAAGAAATTTTGTTTCCTGGTGTGTAAATGGATAAGCTACAAAAAAAGTTAATTTGATTCCAGTGCCTGAGAATATTTGTTGGTACTGTTTAATCAGCTTGTGCAGATACAGTGTTGGTGGCTTCTGTTAGATCACATACAACTAGGTAAAAATATTGGAACAAATGATAGTTACGTTCCAATAGCAATAAAACTGCAAATGGTAGTGATGGTGCTTTCATGTAGTAAGGTACTATTTGTGTACTAACTAATTTGGGCCCCATGCCAACCTATAACTGTCTGATTTTATGTCCATTTTTAATAGGTGTGTGGAATAGGTTGGTTTGGTGCGTGCATGTGTGGCATTTGTGCTCTGCAAAGTCTTCTAATGGAAATGAGTTCAGGGTGTGACTGAATTCTCTGTCAAAGGTTAGTGGTGTCTTTAAATGAAACCAGGCTGTAGCCCATAGTTAGATCCCCATAATTCTAGCCCCATAATCCCTAGCCAGGGAGTATACACCAGGTATTTAGACAAGCTAATCTTCTGGCTATGTTTCACAGGATTAACCTATTTGGGTGAAAATTAAAATTCAGGATATATTTATTCTTTATTGAAGTGATAATTAAAAGCCATGATCAAATTTGCACTGTGGGACGAGCTTTGTGGACAATATGTTTTTTAGAGCTGTCCCATTAGGAGCTGCAGGAAGGCTGGTCTGGATTATGAGTTTGTGCATGAGGACTCTGCTGGGCTTTCCCTTAACCTGGTAAGAAGGATGTGAAGAAGGTTTGGGTGTCAGCCCCTTATGGGGACAGAGCTCATTGTAGGTTTTGGAGGGAGATGCTGGAGATGTCCCTTTAGCAGGAGGGGTGGTGTAAAAGGAAGAATGGGAAGGAATTTCTGTACAGCTGCAGGAGCAGGTATTAGAAGAGAGGTGTAATCTCTTGCTGTATTTAGATAAGCACAACTTTTGCCAAACTGGCTATGCCCTCTGCTATCTGTAGACATTGGTTTTGTTGAAAAACCAGGGAGAAGAAATTACAATGCTCTTAGTTGTACTCTGAGACCGTGATTCACTTTCCAGACCGTTGTCAGAGCTGCTTTGAAGCAGTTTCCAAAATAGAATTTAAAGATAAAATTGATTAAGATTTCTGTTAAAAAAGTGAAACAAATTTCACTGCTTAATTGAATAAAATCCAAGCAGGTATGCATTTGAAGCAGTAAAATATTATATTAAATTTTTATATCTGTGCTGAGTCTGTCTGAATGGCAGACATGGGAACAGAATACTGTCACTAAGCTCTGCCTTCAGGGACCACAGTTGTACATTTTGGAGCTGTTTCCAGGCCACCATTGCAATCAATATTTACTGTAATCACAAATGAAATGAGGGAGTCTTAAAGTGGTGGGTGCATTTAATAAGATGTTATAATAACATAGCGATGAATTGAGGATTAATCGAAACTTTTTAAACTGGTGCTGAATTGATTTAGTGATTTGCATTTGGCTTAGTATTGTATGCCTGCCGACAATAATTTATTAAAAAAATTGCATTGCAATTTCCTCTTAATTGCACATGGTATGCTTCAGGGTGGCAGGGAAGATATTAAAATATGAGTAACAGATGTGATGTTTGCTAATGGAGCATCACATCCTGTATATTTTCCCCATCCTGTTATTTATTTATCTTTTAGAAAGAGAAAATCCACTTCTTCCTATGAGGTATCTATTTTTTTTTCCAGAGGGCTGAACTAGTCATCTTTTCTCATAAATCAGTATGTGGAGAACAGCCAAGTATAGTGGTTATATACCATAACATTATTATTACTGTAGGGTTATTAAGTCTTGATTTGGCCTTCAGAATTTTAGATGTGCACTACTGTTTAGGATCTGAGATAAAGATGCCTGCAGAGACTAAAAACTTTTGCATTCATGTCTCTGAACTCACTAAGAAATCCTTTATAGCTGTGTTCTGCCAGATGTGTTCTGTTCCAGATGTGGCCAGGTAAAGTTGCTTTTGTCCTAGGTAAACTCTAGGGAAATTCTGTTTTCAGGGGCATTGGCATTGTTCTTACATTGACCAGCTTTGACAACGCATGTAGGTCTATATATTCTGTGTCCTGTTTGAGGTATCTATCTTGCTCTTCCAGTGTCTCAGTGCAGACACTGTCTCTCTTTAGTGCCATGGGATCATGCAGCACCTGAAGGAAGCCAGAGGTCTTGGGGTTTCTTTAAAAGCAGATACAGTTTTGGAGATCTTGTGATGGGGAGGTACTGACCAAGCTTCCCAGGCGCTTCTCTTGCAGCCTCTTGCCTTTTCCATTGAGAAGAGTGGTGTCTTGGTTAAAGACTTGAAAAAAAAATTATTTTAACTCATTGTCAATTCAACTTGGATTAGATTTCTTCTAAGATAAATTGTATGTCTTTGCCTAGAAGTATGAAAAACTTGAGAGTTTTGAAGGGGTTTTATTTTTTCTCCTTTATTTGAGCAAGAGGAGAAAAAAAATCAACCTCCAGCACCTCTCCCAACCAAGCATTAGTCATTATTGATTATTACCAGTAACTGTTGCCATGCATTTACTTCTTAACTCACATTTCAGACAGCTTGAAAGAAAACTGTTTAACAAAACTTTGATATGAGAGAAAATGACTTTGTTGAAAGCATAGGAACTTTAAACTATTTTGGTTTCAGTTTCCTGTTTAGTTTCCTCTGTAGGTCTATTGAGAAGCAAAATGTCCTCTAAGACACAGAGCTAGTCATGTTGTGATGAAATAATATCCTTTAAAGTCTTTTTCATATTCTAATACAGCAGTTGTCTTTACCACTTCTGCTAGTACTTAGAACTATAGCCCAGTGTCTTCAGTTGGTGAGAACCTGGTGTTCCTGTTCTGTGAAAAGTAATCTCAGTCTGTTGCAGATCAACTTCATGGTCCATGTAACTTCTTGCTAAGAACACATATTTTAAATATTTTTAATAGTTTCAGTTAGCTATTCCTGTGTGTTTCCATGGAGACAAAGAGGAGCTTTTGAAATCGTCTTTTTCGTGAAGAAATGCTGCAAAGTTTTGTGCTCTCTTTTGTTAATAATTCTGATTAATTCCTGTTAATTTCTAAGGCATCATATTAGTTTTCTGATTTGTTTCCTTCCAAGTTGTGCTGTTCAAATTATCATAACAAATTTCTTTACAATCTCCTAATGGTCTGTTTTGACTCCAAACAATGCATATTGCATGAAATATGGGTACTAGAAAAATGGCTTTATGCAATGGATGTTGGGGAAACTTTCACCAAAAATATATTTGCTACCCCTGCAAATGAAAAATAACAGGATGCTACCTTTTCCTTACAGTGATCATCCACATAATCCTGCATGAACTGGATAGGAATGCTCTGTGCTGAGACTAATATCCTGTCTCAGAATAGTCATTGTTTGATTGGATGCATCACAAATGATAGGAGAGATTGATATTTAATATTGCCTTTATCTACCTGTGTGACCTATGTGTAGCCTAGGAGTGATGTAGTTGTGCAGAAAGATGGAAAGGTGTGCTGTGTTACCAATAGATTTTTTGCTAGGAACAGCCTTTAGAGCATTAAAATGGAACCTAAACTGGCTTTCTGTGATTTACCTTACAGCTTTGTAAGGCAAAACCACAGAAAATGGTATATAACTTTTTTTGTTATACAGAGTATAACATCCCACGTGAGGCTGTGGAGTCTCCATCCTTGGAGATTCTCAAAAGCTGCTTGGGCACTGTTGTGGCCCAGCTTAAACAGAGTTTTGGACCAGATGACCTCTAGAGGGCCCTGCCAGCCTCAGCCCTTCTGTGATTCTGTGGTGTCTTTGCCAGTGTAATTGCCTCTTAAATGAAAGGAGTAAAGTTGCTGTATTGGTATGGTTTTGTGCATGATTTACTATACTGTACCTTTTTTTTCTGTATGGCATTGCAGTAGCTGCTTTTTCTCAGCAAGAATTTAGGCATAGAACGAGGGTGTTGTATAGTAAGATGCATTTTGGTTGTCTGTGCATTCACTGCTCTGAGATTTAACAGACCTTCTTGTTCTGACGTCTGGAATTTTTGTGACCACTGACACCCAGGAGAGCATAAAGTGCCTATAGGTGAAAAATACTCAGTAATTTTTATTCTGTGTTGTACTTTTGGTGGTGAAAAATGTATTTCTGGATTTTTTTTTGGCAGGTGTGTGGCAAATGTAATCCATTAATGTGAAAACCGGTGACATTTGTACACAGCTGATAACAACATTCCAAAACCAAGACTACTAACCTCTGCCAAAATAAAACAACAGAAATATCTATTTACTACTTTTCGTTTTGACAAATCAATGAATTTGACTTCATTTAAGTGAAGTGCTTCTCAACCCTCCTGCATCGATAAACTTCAGTAGCTGAGCCTTGCCAAGATGAACTTTTGTAGTGTTCTTAAGGTCCCAAGTAAAGTTGTTCCTAAACTGACCCGCTTTTTTTGGAAATGAACAACGAAAATAAAGATGTACAGCTAGTAGTTAGATGAGACCTTAAAACAGAGTTTATTGTAGGAGCAAACTGTCCTTGAGAGTCCAGCTGCTTTTCTCATAAAACCTTCTGCAGGCTTTTCTGGGTGTGGGCAGCGAACAAGTTGTGAATCTTTGATGTTTGTGGCATTGATGCCTGGCTGGGTGTAATGCTGTCTGGGAGAGTAATGAGAGGGGCTACAGTTCTTCTACCCAGATCCTGACCCCTCTTTAACCTGCCAGCGGGGGGACTCAGCACATCTGCAAGTTGTATCTGACTGATAAACAACTCCAGGGTAGATGGCAAAGAGGTTCAAGGAAGGGACCTGACTGCAGACACTTCCTAGGCCATTTTTCCTTGGTTGCAATGCCTATCACTTTGTTTTTAAAATCAGTCTGTTTTGTGCTGCATAGAACATTAATGTGTGTTGTTTTTTGGAGTGCTGTGTTCGGTGCAGTTTCGGGTACGCTGCTGAGCAAGGCGTGTGTGTAGCTGTTTGAAAGCAGCCTTTACAATGCAGGCAGAGACAGGAGAAAAGCGTATTTTGTCTTAGGACACTCAAGAGTTGCTTGCCTAGCTGACTTCAAGGAAAATAGTTTTCTACTGGAAACATTCAAGTTCACGTTACCGTGGTTTTCTGAGTTTCATAGACAATTTGTGGGTTTTTCGAAACTCGTCTGAGGTGAAACTGAACTCTGAGTTGCATCATGCACTTCAGTGCTGATGTGAGTAGAACTTGTTGCATTTTTATATTCACAAAATAAGACACCTAAATTAACTGTTAACACCTGATGTGGGACAAGTCTTTGTTATGAACTGCTGAGCAAAGAACCCAGTCATTTCACTCTCCCAAGAGCCAGTACTGGTTGTCTTTTTTTCTTTGTACTTGCTTTACTATTTATTTTTGTGGTTTTATCATACAAAGGAAAAAAAAAATTAAGTAATTGTTCTGCAGCTGGATAGTCAAAATAGGACTTCATTTAGACATTTTCAAATGTAAGTTTTCAAATATAAGTGTTTGATGCTGTTTTTATAAAACAAAAGCATGTTGAAACGAATAAAGTGATTTTCGAGGGAAAACAGGGTAAAAGAAAAATTTTCAACCCCCCAAATCTTTGTAAATAAAAATAATTTTCATTGACTCTTTTGTAATGCCTTGTGTCAAAAATTGCCATTTAGCACAAAAGTAATCTGATTTTGTGACCTTCGAGGAAAAAACTATTTGTAATTGTGAAATATTAAAAAAAATAGTAGAGCTTGGGAATATAAATGTGACAATACAAAGTGTATTGAGGTAAAATTTTGTTGATGAAATTAATGAATAAATATTTGATTGGATAATGGCTGATTAACATGTTGGATCTGGCATATCTAGACGTGTGTACTTCAAGCAGGAGGATTGTGAGGGTTTACTCCCCTTTTACTTCACAGAGAAGGTATTTTAACCCTCCAAATGTGCAAAATACCCTCAAGTGAGAATTATGTCATTTTATGTTTAAAGTAGCAACTTGTACATTCTTCCTGAATTTATGGGGCTAAAAAGTAGAAAATGTTAGGATCAAAACTTCCATGAAGCTTTTTAATGAAACAGGAAAGGATCAGTAATTTGGAAATAACCAAAATGACCCTCCTAGTATAAAGGCTTGGAGTTTTCTTCTGCAAGCATATTTATTATTCTCTATTAATCATTAACTTAAAAGTCTGCCTCTGCTTTCAAAGCATGTCTTGAAGGTTTGTGCATGAAGGAATACAAACACAGGTTTTCCAAAATGAAAAATAATTAAGATAAATGTTCAGAGAGGAGCCAAGTATTCGAATTTGGCTTTGGTTGTGTTGCTACTGTATCAGGACCTGTGGCGTAGTTCCTCTATGTAATAAATTATTCTGCCTAATGTGTTTAATTTTTATAGAATCATAGAATATTCTGAGTTGGAAAGGACCTATTAATCATAATATTTGAGCACTAGTGTTTAAGCATTCATGAATAAAATGAAAATAGTTGTAAAGATGGTGCTCAGTAACAGTTTAAGTAACAGTTCATTAATACTGGGTCGTGCTGAATTGCCAATACAGCTTCTCTAGGTACTGAGTTGTGGGTAGGACCATGCTGTATTGGGGAGGTGTGACTGACATGCACACACGTATTCCCAGACTGGTTTTCCTATATCTCTTTCAGGGAAACATTGGTGACTTGAGCTTCACCCCGAGTTTAGAGTTGTTGGGACGTGATCAGATTCATGCCTGTCCTGCTATTGATACCTGTGCTAAATCTACCATAAATCTAAATTGGTATGTCTGCAGCATAGATAAACTCTGAAAAGATTTGGTGAAATGCTGCCCTAACCAAATTGACCAAGGGTTTCCGCTGGCAAATGGTTTGCAGCAGCAAATGAGAAGAGGAGAAAGGAACGTTTTTTTCAGGTCTGTTTACAAGAAGTTCCACAATAACCATAGCCACAGACCTGTGTGGGCATTTCCTTGTGTAAACAAGCCCTGCCCTCTGTTTGAAGAGGACAAGTGTGCAGTCTTTTGCTATGTTAGTGAGACTTTGGCCATAGAATGTTGCAGATAAGGAACTATGTTTACCCTTTATCTTGGATTTGCCTTGTGAATTTTGAGTCACAGCTCAGTTTATGGGTATTTAGGGAGTGAGGAATAGCAGTATTTGGTTTGTAATTCAAACTGAAGTGATTTCTTTACTGCTTTTTAATTGTATGTGTTCATATAGGCTGGAAAAGTGATGTTGACAGGAGCTTGGAGTAGCTTTACTATACCTGGAGTCACGGGTGTTGAATGTACAAAAGTGATTAGAAGAGCTGAGTCACTGGTTAAAGGAGTTCACCTTAGAAAAGAATTAAGGAGATTCTCTTAGATAATGAGGTTAAACATTTGAGTTTCTGGCTGATGACATTTTTGGGTCTAAACTACAATTCTGTTTCACAGAACATAAACATTTATTATCTTCCTGGTGCACAAAATACCTGTGTGCCCACTCTGTGGTTCATTGGAAAATCATTTGACCAGGAACTTGTACTTCAGCCAATACTTCTCTGTACAAATGGAACATCTTGCAACATTACTCATTTTGAAGAAATTTAGTGAGAAAATTAGGAAAATATTTCTAAAATTTTGTATTTGAGGTCATGTGGAATTTCCTGTATGAAAAAAATCTACTATGGTCTTGGCACACGCACACATGAATATTTTAATTTTTTCTTTCTGTTCTACTTAAAGTGCACTTCCCAACTGCCAATATATTTTTTGCTTTCCAGTTTCTTATAAGGGCATGAGTGTTCTTCTAATCACGAGCTGGCTTCTTACAGCATTCTTTAAAACACTTGCTCAGCTGCTTCCTAACTCAGGATCAATAATTTCATAGATAATTAAACTAACCATCTCTTACAAATAGGTGCCATCTTCTATATCCCTTATACCCCCCATCTCCCACTTACCCAATTTGACAGTCTCTATGCTAGTTTGCCAAGCTGAATATTAATACTCCAGTGCCAGAATGCCTGTCCTGAGCCAGTGAGGGATCCTGTGCAGACAGCTGCACTACAGGCATTGTAACTTCATAGCTTGAAATGCAGGGACTTATTTATTTATCCTAAATATAACTAACAGCAATAGAAATGCATTTTTTAAAATATTGCACTTAATTATTAGCCCAGCTGTTGCTGTTACAAGCATTTTCTAGAAAATACTGTTTCAGAGGTTCTGATTTATTTTTTTTACTTTAAAAGTAAAATCAGCATACACTAACAATATTTTTGAACCTTTACACACAATATTGAACTTGTGATTTCTGTTAAAACACAACTAGATGACTGTCACAAATGCATAACCTTGAGCAGCTAAACTGACCTGAAATTTATAATTCTTGTTATGAAACATGACACTGTTCTGCAACAAAAGATATTAAGCTGGTGTAATAAATGCAGTCTTCATTTATTGTTCTTCCTGAATTGTGTTATCAGCTTTCTTGGAATAAATCATATTTTGTCTATTGATATTTTCAATTTGAAAGCAACTATATTCCTCAAGGTAATTCTTGTGTTCTCAGAATTTTTACTTTACAAAGTTTAACACTGTCAACTCATATTGCCTCAAAGAAGTATGGAATCAAAATCCAGACTTTTCTCTGTTAAAGGTTGAGAGATGTTGATAATGGGGATTAGACAAAATCTCTAAAGAGGTTGTCTATAAAATGCAGATTGGGCCTTTTGGTGGTGTTTTGTAGGAGTATAAATACTAACCTTTTTATCTGTGAAATGTTAGAAAAAACCTTTTGCAAGATCAAAGGAATTTTAAGGCACAAGACAGAGTTGTGTAAATTTGTGTGGGGAGGGAAACATTTCTGTTTGTAAAATTTGGATGAATAGTAGAATTGTATGTTCAAAAGTCAGTATCTCTCACACAGGAAATCCTACTTGGTTTCTCTGTAAAAACTCTGTTAAAACAAATTAGAGTGGCTCATATTTGGGCCATGATGAAAGACCTGGTAGCATATGAGTTGTTGTCTTAGTACTTAAAATTACTAAAGACACTGAATAAAAATTAATGAGAAATTATGATGCAGAGAATAGTAGGAACATATTTTTTATAAAGTCACTCTCTGTCTTGGTATGTGTAGACAAGTTAATTTTTTTTGTTTATATACAGTTGTCTCAAAAAGCATCCAGGAACAAATTGCCAAATGTAAAGAAAATACATGTTTAATATGTTAATAACTGCATTTCCATTCCTCTACTGCTCTTTTTTTGTAGTGGAACACTTTTTAGTACTCCAAAATACTGAAGCTGATACAAAACTAATTTGTATAATTTTTTCTATGAATACATATTAGAACATTCAGATGTAGTGTGAATGTTCTTATAACCACATGGTTGGGGTGAACCCTTTTTATTTTACTGAATTAAATTTAAACCTTAATACGGTCATTTGGACCTAAGCTTGGGAGGAACATGGGGTGAAGGGAATCAGTTTTCTCTGTAACAAGATGAACTTGTTTTTCTGCCCCTCTCAGCTTCCTCACAGATTAAATTTTAATAAAATGTTAGTAACATAGGAACTTTTTAGACATCTTATTTTTCAAAGTACTTGACTTTTAGCACTATTCCAATGGACTTTAAAGAAACAGTTGGAAAATTTCTAATTAGTAGGTAACTTTAACTCAAGTGCTGACAGGTTTTTAACAAAGCTTTAAGTAATATGCAATAAAATATTTTTTATTACTAATAAAAACCACATTTTTATTCCCAATATAAATACAATATATTAAATAAAAAATTAAATTAATGCCTTTAAAATCTTATCTATTGTACTGGTAAAGTTAATAAACATCTACTGATTGCTTATGTTATAATTCTGATATGGCTCTGCCAATACCCACTTGTTGCAGATGATGGAGTTATTTTCTGACATGCCTGTGTTTGTAAATGATAGTGCAACATTATTCAAACTGCATTGGCAGTTACTCAATACATTTCTCCACAAAGTCTCTTTTACTAATGGAAATACTTAGTAATGGAAAGGATAAATTATTATTTGCTCAGATGTTAAGGGTTCAGGCTAGTAAAAATCAAATTAGTTTAAAAAGCAGTGGAAATGCCTGGCCTGGGATACACATAGGACTAAACCCAGCTGTTCTTTCTGGTGGGAGAAATTTTTCTTACCCTCTTGTGTCAGAAGTGTTTGGCAGGTCTCAGCATTTCCAATCTCCTCCCTCCCTGTGCTGGGCAGCAGATGTTCCTGCATTGAAGAGATCCAACAGCATGTTAACAAATCCCAAAATATTTTTGGCAGCCAGGTACTATCATACTGGGTGACTTGAGGAGGATTCTAGAAGCATTGTAGGAGTAGCTTACTAGTTTGGCTGGGAATTCTTTTGGGATAGTGGATTTGTCAGAAGGCACAAGTGCCTGTAATACAGATGAAAGTAATCATCTCTTGAAATCAAAGCCTTATTTCATTTGAAAGTGATGGTATTTATGATACTGGATGATGGATTTTCATAGTGGGTGGGTTATGAGCTCTTAAAAAGAAATAGGGAGGGGAAGAAGGAAAAAAGTAGGGTTGTTACTTTAAAAAAACTCCAAATCAACAATATACTTTTTAATACAAGATACTTTGGAAAATATGGAAGGTGGGCTGCAAACAAAAGGCTTAGTTGTTTGAGATCTAATGAATTTGATATAGTTGCAAATGTTATATGTGACCTTGAGTCTCTGACTAATTTTTATCTTTTTATGGCCACATGATTTCTAATAAGAACAAGGAATTTTGTTTTTTCTCTAAATGTGTAAAATTGGAATATGTCCTTTAAAAGCCAGTGCTATTTGCTGCACTATTTGCAAAAACTTGGAGGGCTTAAATCAGCACAGAAACACAAAATTATCTTCTTGCTTGATAATTTGATGCTGCACCTGTGTGTCTGCCTTTGAGTATCTATGGATGATGACACACAAGAGTGAACAGCAGCATTTGAGCATGGTGTAGAGTTTCCAGCATTGCTTTCAGCTGGTGTAGGGGTGTTTACCATGGATGTGTGGTGGGTTGACCATGACTGGCTGCCAGATGCCCACCCAGCTGCTCCTGGGGTCTGTGTGTCCCTCCTCGGTGTTTCTCGCAGGGCTCCCCCGGCTCAGCCCTGGCTGCCAGGCAGCGTTTTGCCCTCCCTTGGCCAGGCTTTCCCCGGGGCTCTGCCCGCCCGTGCCTGAGGGGCTCAGCCATGCCCTGCGTCAGGTGTGGGAGCTCCAGATGGATGCTCCACACAGAGGCTGCCCCTGCAGCCCTTGCTGCTAGAACATCTTGACACCTGCACCCAGGTCCAGGCACACGTGTCAGGATGCACTGACAGCACTGTCCTCCAGTGCCTCCTGCTCCCAGCTGTGGGATGCCAGCCTTGCCTTGCCCTGGCTGAGGTGGTTACTGTGCAGTTGTAGGTCGCTTCCAGCTGCTCTAAAGGCCACCTGTGGAACACCCTGCAGGTACAAGAACAGCAGGGAGGAGCAGTTGTGCCTGTCTGCTGTGTCCTCTCAGGCTGTACTTGTCTGCACAAATGCCGATAAATGTAGTCCCTCGTGGCTTTTTTGTTCATCTCCAAAAACAGGGAAGAACAGGAGCAGAAATAGGCCACTTTTCAGCTTAATACTTGGTCTCCCTGATTTCATGGCTGTGTCAGTGATGGTGCCTGCCTTGTCCTGGCTGGTCGTAGCTCAGGATCAGAGGGTTCCTGCTACTTTTAAGGGCTTCTTTTGGCAAGCCTTGCCCAGGGCAGAAGGTTGCTGGCCTCTCAAAGGCACTGGTCCTTCCATCTGTGCATGTAAGGTGTCCCTTCTCCAGTTAGAACAATTTACATCTCAGTTTTCTAAGTGGATAAGTTTTGAGTCTTGTTCTACCTGCTTTGCTAGATTTTTGTACAGTGTTTATCTTATGGTGTTGCTGAGTAGCTTCTTAAGGCGCTGCATGCAAAAGTAGAATGTTTCCCCACTAAATTCTGATTATGGATTTCTAAATACGCCTTCTGGAAGACAGAAGACTTCACAAATGCAGTTAAAAGGGATGATCCTGTTTTTCTTGCAGAGATAATGCCGGGTTAGGACTTCAAAGAATGCCTGTCACTATCAGACTGTGTGCTTGCGTAGATACAATCTTTTGTTTGCATGTGTTTGGCCTGAAAGCATATCCCAGTTGTCACTATGATGTGTTACTCTGTTACAAGCACGTAATTATTTAAGAACTCATTGCATTTTAATCAAAGGGACATGCAAATATTTCCTCACGGCTGCGGTGTGAAATACTCTCGGCACCCATATAGATGCTTTTCTTCTTTCCACTTCCATTCATCCAGATTGCCAGTAGCATGAACAGAAGCTCAGCTGAGATCTGCTTTGGAGTGGGTTCAGTTTTGGAAGGAGAGCACAAAGCTGCAGTGTTAATGCTTTTCTTTCTTTTCCCACTGGCCAGGTTGTTTTTATCTTTCCTTACTGGATCGTGGTGTCAGGGACATAAAAATTGCCTGGAGTAAGAATTATTGTTCTTACTTCATATAAAATGATATACGAGTGTGGAAATTGTGGAGTAGTAGTTCTGGTGATACAGACCTCTGAAAATTATTTGGTTTTAAGGTACTCAAAGAATGCTGTATGTTTAAATGGTTAGATTCTAGTTTAAGAAAAATAACAGAAAGATAGTACTTAGTTCTTAAAAAACAGTATTTGCAGTCTGATGGTGTTTTTTTATGTCAACACTTTTGAGACCAAGATTATGATTTATTTGAAGTTTATTGGCCAGTGTGAAAATTTACTGTGAAAGCCGTCTGTGTTTGTCAAGTTAATTTTTCAGGGGTATGAAATTCAAACTTTGCAAGTTTAAATATTTAGCCGTGAGACTGGAAGCTATTGGACTTCCTATCAAAAATGCTATAACTCAAATTGTAAGCATAGTGAATTATTCCAGCATTCATATGGGTAATTTCTATTCTATTTATGTAATTAATTAATGCTGGTTATGTTTCAGTGAACTGCGGGATGCTAAAATGAAGAGAAAATATTATATGTATTGATTTAAGCTGATTATTTAAATATATTCGATTAATTGAATTAAAAAATTACTTGGATGTCTTGAAAGCAATACAGTTTAGTCCATAACTTTTTTTTAATCTATTAGTCTTCAGAATATGTTTGCATGTTTGTTAAATTGTTAATGACTTGTTTGGATGTCCCCATGCTTTTACTCTTTGGAATACTGAAATTGCTGCATGTTGAAGTGGGATAACAAAGCTCTCCAGAGCTTGTCAAATGCAAGTGGAGAGTCATAAATTGGAACTACTTAATGATTTATGCACACACAGCTCACCAGAAGTTTTGTGAAAAATTTCAAAATTTACAGACTCTTGTGAATGATTAAAAATGAATTTGAAAATACTTCTGCAACTGAGAAATCTGCCTCTGACTGAAACTGCAACGTGCTAAAGTCACAGAAAGTGATAATAAGATAACTTGGCTTCTTTTCTCCAATTTGTGGTCAGCGAGATCCTAGTACAGTAAAACTGGAAAAATCAATTTCAGGGTGCCTGCTGATATGTCTAAAGTTTTTGATTTATTTTTTTTACTATACCTTTGTGTTTTGGTTAGCTTTTGTATTCAAGTAACTCTTTCTAAGCTAAATGTGTTCTTTGTTCTCTTATCTAGCCTTTTTTTTGCACATGTGAAATAGTTTTCACTAAAAAGGTTGCAGTTGCAGCTCAGGGTATCAGTTTTGCATCTGAGAGTATCTGGATGAATATATAGATCAGTGTCTTTGTGAGGATAAAAGTCATAATGCAACTAAGGTGACTTCTTAGAGAGTTAGTTGGACTGGGGGGTGGGTTGACAGAAGTCTAAACCCAGCCAGCTGTGTGCCCTGACAGTGCTGAAGGCTGACAGTGTTCTGGGTTGCATCTATGGGAGTAGAGCCAATAAGTGAAGTGATTATTCCCCATTATTCAACACTTATTAGACCATGTGCGGAATCCTGTGTCACGTTTTGGCTCTCCTGGTACAAGAATGCTGATAAGCCTGAGTGAATCCATGGACAGCCAGTGAGACAGAAGACTGGAGCATGGAAGGGAGGGAGGAGAGTGGGACAGTTGTGCTTGTTCAGACTGCCAAAGAGGTGCTATGAGGAGGCCCAGTAGCAGATACATGGAGGAAAAATGAGAGGTAAGTCCTAAACAGAAGCATGGAGCTTCCAGTTCTGAGTAGGGAAAAAGTCACTATAAAGATATTTCAGGACTGGACCCAGTTGCTCAGAGACCTTGTGAGCTCTCCATGCTTGGAGGATGTCAAGACCATGCTGGATGAAGCCCTGAGCAGCCTGGTCTAAATTCACTGTTGTCTGCTTTGCGCAGAATATTGAACATTGTAACTTGCAGCCCAGAATTTTGACAGAATTGGCCCATGAAGTCACTAGTGTGACAGCAAAGAGTTTTAGCAACCAATCTATCAAGACAAACACAAATACTTAAGTGGCAGAAAAGGAGAGTGGAAAATGAGAAAACCACCACCTATCTCATTGTTTTCATCATGAGAGTTGAAGAGAACAGTTTAAAAAGCCAAAGATACCACCTAAAACATCTGTGTGTTTTGCTGCCTTTAAAGACTATACATGTATATTGTCACCAGGGTGTTACTTATTCAGCTCTTTCCTCTTTTTTTTTTTTCTTTTTTTTTGTGTATTTTGTATCTTGCTCTTTGTCTTAGTTCAAAGTTACTGTCTTCTGTTGTGGTGGTGTGTATTGTATTGGAACCAAATAACATACTTTGTAGATGCCTGAACAATAAGTGACAATAGGAATATTATTGCTGTGACTTGTTAAATGTTGGCTACATTTCAGGCCTTTGCTGACATGCCAGGGTTGTGGAAGTGCAGGTATGTTGTGCTCCTGCTCGGGGTTTGCTGATAGGAATCTGTTCATTGTTTTCATACTCCTTGCTCAGAACTCACACTCAGACCCTGTATCTTCTGAAACCCTTATCAGTGAAGTTTTTGGTGTGGAATATGTAGAGGTCTCTTGTTCTGAGTGGCTAGGAATTACTATGCAATTTCAAAAGGTACCAAGTCCTTCTTTTATACATTTGAGATTTGAAGCATTTCCTGCCTCTTCTTGCACAGGGGATTAATTAAAAAACCAAAAAAACCAACCATAGCTCACAACTGTTAGTTGTCTGAAGTAATACTAAAATTTTAGCTGAGGGCTGATTGAATACTTAATGAAACAAGCAGATTAATTTTAAATAGGAAGATAATTTTTTAAAAATGAGGTGCTCAATAATTTCAGGAAGCATTCTTTTCACTAAAGTTTTTTTCCTCTGCATATAGATGTGAATGCCTAGAAGTTTGGATTGTTTTAGTTGAAGGGAACAAAAAGTCCCTTGTTCATGCTAGTTGCTCAGATGTTTGCCCTCAGAAAACTGGGATGTGTGGATAGGTGATTAGATATGGATGTGATATAGGCATACCTTCTTGAAAATACTGATTTAGAAGGTGACAGAGTGTTAAAACTTAATGTTTACTTAAAAGGAAGCAAAAAATCTGCCTTAAACCCACTAAGGCCCCAAAACACTACAGAGAAATGAGGTATTGACAGTTAAAAATGAACTTAACACTCCATCTCCTGAACCAGAATTAGGAATCTTACTGGAATAATGTAATATGAAAGAGTTTTGTGGTGTCGTTTTTAGTTTACTCTGAAAAACACTGGGGTGAAAGAACGTAGATGTCTTTGGCGGATTTTGTTGTGGGTTTCTTTTTTCTTTCTTTTAGTTTACTCTTGTCTGTTCAAGTCTATATATAGGATCTACATTGCTGTAGCATGCATTGATTTCTCTCAAAAGCAAGTTTGACACATCTTATTCTGTTCAATGAAGGTGAAATTTTCTTTTGAAAATAATCATTTTAGAGATTGTTTTTCAACTTGTGAAGCATTACTTCTGGATGACTAATACTAAAAGTAAATAAATATCACCTTCTGGTTTTTTGCGTGAAATCCCAGTTCAAATGTCAAAAAACTTAATTATAAGAACACAACTTCGTTATGAGTTGTGGAAGTGATGGCCATCTTTTATATTTCCTTATCATCCATTTGCTAAGGCCACTTTAGTTATCAGATAAAAGCAGACTGTTAGATTTGTAATGGCTAATTTTGGTTTTTTTGTCTGAATAAACAGAGCCAATCTGAATCTCAACATGTATCTGATATTATATCTGCAAGCTGTAAAGGAAAATTGAGCATTCTGCTTGTAATTTCAGTTGAGGATGCACTCCGGAGAGTTTCATTTGTTTGGCTTGCTGAAAAAGAGACTCAAAACAGGGATTTTGAATTGGACAGTATTGTAAGGAACTTAGAATTTATAGTAGAGAATTAAGTGTTTATATGGATTGTGAGACATGTACTGATTTCCCGTAGAGAGACCAAAACTGAAGCATTCAAAACACTGAGCCTCCCCCTTGACGTTAGACTGCCAGGGTGGTAATGGTTTGTCACAGTGAGGTTTCTGAATAATATAAAGCTGTTAATAAATGACATGCATGGTAATTCAGTATAGTGTTCTAGTTAAACATTTGCATCTTTCTGCCACTCTCATAGATTAGAGGGGACTGTTGAACATTAGTGGTAACAAGATGCACCTCATATGCATGCTAATGGATTATAACTTTTTATAGGTGCAATTTGTACCTGTCTCTCAGTGGATTGGGAAAGTGGTGCATGAGGAACAGATCGTTAAGCATCAGTAGCCAAGCTTTGCTAATTAGCACATCTTCTGGTGCCAACTCTCTTTGTCCACAGAGAATGTAAATTATTCTTATTTTCTTCCTTAATCTTTTGGGCTTCTTAAGCAATGTATCTCTTCGACTGGAAGACAGAGACTGCAGATTTGTAGTTTTCAATTCTCATGATTAATTGAAGAACATGCATGGTTTATTCAAAAGCAGGGATGCTGCCAAAAATGATCTAATTGGTTAAATAAATAACCCGAAGCTTTTATTACTCAATGTGTTTTTTATTGAATTATTAATGCTATATCACCCTCCAAATCAGTAAGAGTTAATGACTGATTTGCCTGTGGCTATTAATATTTTTCCAATCAGTGGTAAATTGCTATGATGACTTCTTTTGCTGACTTGTATCTCACTGTGTTTGTTCACTTGGTAAAATGGTGTTGATGGTAAGAAAGCACTGAAAAATAGCATCTGAATTTCATCTTGTTCTAGTTGGCTTTTTTGTGCCTGAGCAAATACATAATTCTGTTCATAAAATTGGTGATGAAGTATGTTTTGGGATAGGAGAAACAAAATGAGGAAATATTTTCTGAGAACCATTTGTTGTATGTGGGATTCAAAACCAGAAAAGCATAATGCATTTATTTAGCACGTTTGCTGTGATAAAGGAGGAGGTATTTGAGCATTATATGATTTTGTAGTGGTAAGTAATATTCCCATATATGAACAGAGGTGTGCACAAGGAAGTGCTGCAATGTAGTATGGAATTGTTCTGAGCAACTGCCCAGAAAAAAAAGATGAAATAGGCTATGACCTATGCAAGGCACTAAAGGTCTTGAAAATTAAGTTTGAATCCTGTTTCTTTATGTCCCTTTAGTTCTAGAAAAGGCAGCAAACCACCACTAACTGCTTCTAAGTACAAGAATAAGATAGGTAATCATTTAGTTAACTGTATCAGATGGCCATTATGAATGTGTCTGAAAATGTGGGTGTATTTCTGAAAAGTAATTAAATAAAATTTCTTTTAAAATCAGAAAAACGTTTCTTGTTTTTTAATATTAGTGGATGATATTACCATGTTGGTATCCAAGCTAGTGTTGCTTAGACCTTTTTGTTTCAATTGTTAGCTTTTGTCCAGCACATCAGGTCTGAGTCAGGTGGCTGCAAGATGCACTTTTTTTCTTACCAGGTGTTCAAAATTTTTTTCCTTTTGAAACTTTGCCAAGTGGGTCACACTTGCAGCAAATAACAGCCTCTTTCCCTTTCTCAAACCTTTTTTTGAGATGAATAGTTACTAAGAGATGGGTAAATACAGTGAGAGGAAGGAATAAGGCCATGGACTCTTCATGATGGAGAGGAACAGACTGTGTGTGGGGAAGACAGCTGACTGAGTTTTAGGAAATCACAATATGGAATTTGGGGAACTGTCATTTGTTAATTACTGTGATGCAAGAACAGAGGGAAACTTGAAACTCAACAATATCCAGACAGCAGTGAACTCCTGGCACTTGCTGCTGCATGAGGTAGTGGAGGCTGATGGTGACAGATGAGATCAAACCGGGAGTGTCTGATTCACACGCCACAGCTCTCTAAGGAGGTGTTAGAAATATTGCCTTCCAGCATCTCTAGTTCAAGAGCTGCAGAAATTGGCAAACCTGTGGTATTCCTGAGACTCATCTCTTACTGTTCTCAGAGATGCAGAGCTGGACTAGACACACCTTTGGCCTGACCCTGTGGGGCATTTGCCAGCTACTTAGGGACAGGAGTACTGATGCAGGGAACCCATTTGTGCTGCTGCTGGCCTTTGAAATTTTGTATGCCACTGTAGCTTCTAACCTGAGTTTGCAATTATCTTTGAGAGGAAAGGCTGTAACAGTGCTTCGGCATTCTGGTAGTCTGTTAGCTTCCAGTGCAGCTTCTTGAGGGCATTGAAAAAGTGGATATACATAGTGCAGCTTTGGGGATGGGGAGTCTGAAAATACCCAGAGCCTGGGAGGGGGAAAGTCACTTTGTCACCTTTGTCCTTTTCCATTCTTGTCTTTTGTATGTGTATGTGATAATACTGTTACCATGAGAGGGTATTGGAGTCTGAATAAATACTTTGAGATTAAAGTACTGGCAGTGAATTAGATTAAAGTTCCTGTGGCAGTTTTTGTGTATTTGCATTTTTCATGCAGTCCCTATAAACTGTTACCTTTTTTTATATATTTCTTGTTGCTAGATGAAAGACCCAGGGAAAACAAAAAAAGATGGTACCTGTCCTCCCCATTTATTATATTCAAGAAACAGTAGTTCAGTGTATGGAGGGAAAACTGGGACTGCTCTCTAATAATTTTTTTAGAGCAATGGCATAAGTTTATTTATAATAATAACAACTAAGTGGTATTTTCAGAAACAAATAAATTAATTACCATTTTAAACTCTGTTTCAGTAATAAACTGGTATAAGAAGTCCATTGTTTACATTAAGAATCAGGTCTGGTTTTGCCACAAAGATTTAGTCAGGTTATAAAATAAACAGTATTTTACTCAGTGCAATGAAGGGAGTTGTTTTCTTGGTTTTTATGAGGATAGTTACCTTTTGCACAAACTTTAATGAAGTTTGCAGGTATAAAAAAATCTAATCAGAAATGTTCCACATTGGAAAAATACTGTAGTGGCTCTCAGAGAATTGGGGGTAAGATTAGATGACTTGATACGTGTTTTGCATTTTCAGTTTAATATTTACGGTTGTGTCACTGGTAGTTTTGTCACTGGAAGAAAGTGAAAAGTGTGTGTACAGATAAAGAAACAAAAGCAGAACATACTGTTTTTTTTTTTCCTTTAAAAAAAAAATATTAGTAGTTCTTTGCTCAATGTATTCTTTTGGTTGCTCCCTGGCTTTTGGTTATTTTTTCTGATGGTGCAAAAGTAGGTCTGTGTTTTTTGCATATTCAGTTTCTTGTATTATGGGGTCTTAAACCCTTTTCATCTTATAAAGAAACTTAGTGAATGAAACTAATGTTTCTTTAAAATAAAGGGTTTGGATTTTGAGTCAGAAGACCACTTTGTCATAGGAGTTGATTTGCTAGATGATCTGCTCGTGGCTTTGGAATGGTGTCACTTAGAATGCAGCATTCTACAAGTGTTTTAAACTCTTGCAACAGATGTTAATGCAACAGTTTTAATTTTAAGATTTTGGCTATTACAAGTTTACATCTACCTGAAAAAGTAATTTCTAGGTCCTTGTAATCAGGAATTTGAGTTTTCCACAGTTCTGGTCAAAGATGTTCTCATCCTGACATTAAAGGTAAGAAGAAATCTTCAATCACAAATGCAATGATATGATCACGTCTGTGAAACTTTGTTTTTTTTTTAAAGTCACATCCTGGTGGTCCATGTGTAGAAATTTTTCTAAAGCCCCCATAGAGCAGATTTTGTCACCATGCAGAATTGGATTAGGGATCAAGGCTGTAGAGAGAGAGGAGTGTGTACCAATATTTGCGTTGCTGTGCTTTTGCATCAAGGTTATTGTCTGAAGGGACATAGCTCTGTTGAGGAACCACAAAATATTCAGCATCTGTGCTAAGTTCTGGCCAGCTGGCACCTAGAATAGAAAAAAAACTCAATAAAACAAACAAAAAACCCCAAACTTTGTCGCAACTTGCTTGTTTTAAAGAAGACAGTGGGAACTTTCTTGAAACAAATAATGAGAATTAACTAATTGACAAGATGGATTAATCATAGCAGAAATACCCCTGAGACTTGTGAGTCTGAAAGCCTTGAATTCAAACAATGGAAAATGGCATGCTGCCTGTCCATATTTGCCCTGTAAACATCATGATCTGTCATCTTTGTATATGGCTCTGCAGCTGATAAGGATTTACATCTCCATTGGTCTAATGTTTGACCTTACATTTTGGGGACTAACCCTAAGAAACATTTTTTATCAGATAAAAATTTGGCTATGCATTTTATATATTATTTATATTTTTAATTTATGGTGTTTATTTGCCCACCATTAAACACATAGCATAATTTTGTTTTTCCCATATAATAATACAACCAGAAGGTTCTAGCATTATTAACCACATGTTTGTGCAGGAAGAGAAGGTTCATGAAGCCAGTAAGTTATGTTGCGTTGCATTTTGTTCAGTACTTTAAAATGAGTTTTTTATAGCTATATCAAAATTCTAGTAATAGCTGTTCTGGTCACTTCACCTATTTCTGTGTAGCACTTTGTCAGTCAGAGTCAGAACTGAAAGTCAGGATTTCCTTTCTGTGACCAGTGACTTGCCACAGAACCATTGAGTCCATCACACAGTTGATTTTCAGCTGACACTTGGCCATGCCCTCCTAGCTGCTGCTGTGAGACAGTCCAGTTAGGACACCTTAGTGTATGTTTTGTTATGGGATTTATTTTTTTTCAGATGAAATGAGAACAAAGCTTTTCTATACCTTGCTCACCTCAATATCTGACAAATCACATTTATGCTACTGACCTACACTTTAAAGAGCAGTTTTTCTGTGCTTGGAAGCTGATTGTTGTCATGCGTGTGAAATGGAAGAAATGGAAAAATCTGCCTCATGTGCCTCATTTGAATGAGTTTATGTGAGGGTAGGCACTTCTCCACTCACTGTAATACTGACTATATCAAATGATATGCCACATAAAGTTTTAATATTTCATTCTCAGTTAGTAGGAAATAATGAAGGAAATTTGTGCCAGGCTGTAGTTGCTGTCTAAGTTAAGGGCCTCTCTGTTGCCTGGAAGATTTGCTTTCTTTCCTTTTCTCCCCAGGTGTCCTTGCAGCTTGTGCTGCTGAGGAGCCTACAAGAGAGGCCATATCTGGTGTATACAGACATAACAGTGTCAGTAAAATGAACTTGTGTTTTTCTCTTGCATTTTAACAAAAGCAAGCCATATCTCACTTCTAATCTTTCCCTCTGATTTCTTCTTGTTAGTTTTGGACTTCTTTGTTTTTTCTGTGCATGTATGTGCCCCCTTCTGATTAGAGTACTGCTGACTAGCTAAGTTGCAAGCTGTACTGAATGCAAAACAAATCTATTAACTTAATTCAGTGATGTGCAAATGCTTTTGCTGTTATTCTACTGGACACAAGCTATGGGTAAGTATAACCATTTGGAGTGCATTTTCTAGTGCTCTGGACTTTTGGAGAGACAGATTGGATTGGCTCTGATGCCAAGCCAGTATAGAGGTTTTTTTTTTCTTTGAGAATGTTTGGACTTTTGCTGGAACTGTCAAGACCTCTGAAAACTTTTCTGTTTAAGAATACTGGGAAATGTGAGAAGAGGAACCAGGAGATTAGAGATATCTGCCAGTTAAGAGCAAAAATCTCGTTTGAAACATCAAATGCTCTACTTGGATTAAGTGGTTTAAAAATACTAAATTTTTTTTAAAACAAGTGATGATTTTTCCTTAGACTTCTAAAACCAGTGTAGTTGCTAAGTTCTACTCTGGTCAAAACTGGATGAGGTATTTAGTCAGAACTGCTATTTCAGTACTGGCACTAGTTTAGGTGTTGGCATGTGCTCTACTGTCCCTGCTTGAACTGTGACCCTACCAGGAATTGCATCTCAGCATGGACTGCTTCAAAGTTTGGGCCTTCCTGTGAGTTGCTGGTCTGGCTGTTCTAAAAATAAAAGTGAAACCTGTGTTTGTAACTTCCCTAATTCATTTTAGGTAGGTGAAAGCTGTTTCAAGTAAATCCATTTAGTGGTGTTTTTTTTCTCTTTTTAAAAGTTTTTTTCCCCTCTGATAGTATATTTGCATAATTTTTTGATGAGTAACTGCTTCCTAGAATGCAGAAAGTAAAAAGATGAATATCTATATTTAATAATTGTCTGATTAACTTATTTTTAAAAAATTCTCATCGTGGTTTTTATTACTGATGCATGGTAACTATTTCATAATTTTTTTTTAAGTATAAAAAAGAGTTTGGAAATGGTGATTTTTAACCTTGTTATTTTACGAACAAGCAACCCATTCCATTGTTAGAGATGTATTTTGGATGCTCTGATACCAGCTTCAGTCAGGAGCAAATATGCAGATGAATATGTTCAGGCCTAATACAGAGTGTTGTTAGTGCATCCTGAATGCTTTGGCACTTTCCCAAATTTATCAGCTGGAAATCACGGGACAAATGAAAATGGTTTATTGCTACTCTGTGGTGATTGCTTCTTCCATCCCTCCTTCTTGATTTCCAGCTTCTAAAGAATGCGATTGATGGACTGTTCATGCATCTTTTGGGTCGTGCTTGCTTCCTCCTCAATCACATGCCATGGGTATGCTACTTACATCTATGTTTTACCGAAATGTCTGCTTGAAAGAGATGTTTGCTCTGATATAGAGGGGATAAGATGGTAGAGTCCAATTACATGTGGCTTGTACATTTTAAGCTAATTATACAGTGGTTTCATGGCAGTAAACCAGTTGACTCAAGGAATAATGCTGTGAAGCTGATTATCATAAAAACATGGTTGATAAAGAATTTTGGAAGATAAGAAACAATGGAACCAGTGTAATCTCTTGTCTTTTGATTTTTATCCTTGCTTTTCAATGCAAAGTCGGAAGCAGTAGATGTTATGTTTATAGTGAATTTTCGAACAGCTTGAACTGACTGGATTTTATTTCCCTATAAATAAGAGCTAAACTCCTGTCTAGATTAAAAGGGGGCAGAACGTACTGTGTGTGTACTCAGAAGGGTATCAACCTGTGCATTGTGCACGTGTGTGTAGGCTTGGTGTGTATGATGGTTGAGCTGCAGTGATGTCAGGAGATATGAACACAAGGTGAGCTACCTTTGCCTAGAGTCTGTTGTGATGTTTTAGAAGTTCAAGATGTTGGAGGAGCAGGGGATGCAAGATTACAGAAATCTTATGACTGAAGAATTTGAACTTATGCAAAAAATGAAGCCTTTTAGATTCCTAAAGCATTTGTGATCTGTTCAATATATGAAGCTGGAGAAAAATTAAACAAGGAATGGTTTTGTGAGCTTTAGTCTCAATTAAAAAAAAGAAAAAAAAGGGAAACACTATGCTGGGAAAAAGCTAGGAAATAACCCAGATAGTCAAGTTGGAATAATTTGTGTGCGAGTCTAGAAGAATAAATCTTGATAATATTGATGCAAAACCCAGTGAGGTCACTGCACATGCATCACAGATCAATTTCAATTATAAATAAATGTTAGTTCCCAAGGTACTTTTGAGGAGATCTAGTCAATAGTTAAATTTGTGTTGTCTGAGATGAAATTTCTGTCGCCATAAGAGATGCCAAATCCTTCTTGTTTTGTTAATGTTAAGAATCAGAACACCCCCTCGTCCCTCCCTCTACCCACCCCCTTCCCCTCATTAACCCCTAAAAAAGAAAATGGACTTAAAAATGTACTTTGCTAATTATTTTTTGGAAAGTCAAAACATAAATTTCAGGGAGCTGCTGTATCCATATTGCATTTCTAACAATAACAAACTCCATGTGGGCTTTGGAAGCTGCCTTTTTGCAGGACTAGTTCTTTCTCCAGTATTACTCACACCACAGAGGCACAGTTTTCTGGAAACTGTTGATGTGGTGTGGTATTGCAGACTTAAATGTGTGTTCTGAAGATGCTTGTTTTATTTTACAGCTCTTTGCATTCCTCAAGTCTCCTCTACTGTTAGAAGAACTGGAATTGCTGTTTGTTTTGACTGGCAGGTAGTTGTATTAACAGACTGATACTGTTACGGATATTTAATGAGGAATATATTAATGGTTGATAACACTATAGTTAATGATTTGCATTTTATAAGCATTGAGATTCAGTGTTACATGTTAAATGTTAAGGGAAAAATAGTGAAGCCTTGTGTTTTAAAAGAACTTCTCAATGGGGAGAAAATTTCCATGGGTGCTCTTTCGACTGCATGGTGATAATAAATGTTAAACGACATTTACTTCTTTTTACCCTCAGCATCAATTTCTTTATGCATACTTTTTTTCAAATACCTGCATGTAGGTGATTAAGAGTACATTGTACATGCCCTCAGTTAGCTATGGAATACTCTTTCTATTAGAAATTACTAAATGGTGATCTAGTTTCATGAAACCAAATACTGTAGGTATATAGTTACTTCTGGTGAGACAGATTTTTAAAAATGGAAATAGAAATAAATCTAGTTTTTATATTATCTGCATCTCAGCAAATTTGTGTTTTCTGTAATTATATAAATTGTTAGGTATTACTCATTTTTGGCTGTGTGCCTCATAAAAGCATGCCTGTTCCTGTTTTTCATAATGCAAGGCAAGATGGGCAATTTAGCAGGCAATCTCTAAGCTGACATAATGCCAGCTTTATAGAGAAAAACACTTCAGATGCATAAGTGATGAGCAGAACACTTTTTTATTGAAGCTGGGTAAGTTCAATGCATAGGAAATGCAAGTTAGAGATAACTGAGTAATACCTTCTCTGTAACCTTTAAAGCAGCCATCACACTGAAAACTCTGCGTTACTGCACACAGAAACAACCCTGATGTGGCATTTGTTTCCACCTGCTGTACACTTACAGTAGCAAACCATCTGTGACTTTTCATGGTAGATGGTTACATTGTCTTAGATGATACAGAGGGAATTCGTGCAGCTCCATCTTAGCTTAAAAGCACAAACATGGTAAGTGATGAAGTTGCTGTCTTTTTAAAAAGAAAAATTACATTGAAACTGGAAATATTGTGAGCTGTATTCTTGTACACATTCTTCTAATAAACACATAACATTTGTATTTTTTTGAATTGCTTAATGGTAAGATCAGTTATTTTAATAAGTCAAAAAGATTTATTTTAATGGCTTAGTTGTTTTGGATTTTTGTGTAGCCTTTAATGTTAGATTTTTATATATACAAGTTTAGTAAGTGAGTAGACATGGTTTTATGTAGGAAAAAAGCACTATAGAAACAGAGTCACAAGAGAAATGCTAGTGAAGATAAGTGGTTAGCTGGGAAGACTTTTACATTGCTTACTTGGTTCTTGAGGAGAAAGAAAGAGAAGAAATAAATATGTAAATCCTTTGTTTTTACTTTAGCAAAAAAAAAAAAAAAAAAGTGGTGCTGTACAGAGATATCAGATCATATTTTTATGTAAAAAATTATTTCCTGGAGAGAGTCTTTTAAATCTCAAACCCTGGTAGTGTTGTTTTGTTTCTTTGGTCTAAGGTAGAGAGCGAAGTTGTGTTGTGTGGCTTTCCTGGCATGTCCGTATGCCCACTCTTGCTCCGTCATTAAAACTGGGGACCCGAGTGTCCGGAGCAGCTGCCCTCTGCCCAACTCACCTGGTGCCATTCCTTCCACAGCAGCAGAGTCTCAGCCTCTCTGGCCCCCTCTTTGTAACTTCTCTTAAGGGTGATCCTCTGTGACCCACTCAGACATATAATTCATTTGTTTACGAATGATAAAAGTTAAATGCCTGTGGTTTGCAGGAGGTAATCCTGTCTGAAGTATTGCTTATTTCTGAATTACAGCTGGTTATTTCTACAGTAGGCACAGGCCTATTGTGCTGATTACTGTGGCTCCAGTTCCACAGGATGACCAGCTCTTTTACTAGTATAAATCAGATCCATTAAACAGAATATTTTACTGAGCTTATTTAAATCAGTGAAATTACTGAAATGCTTAATACTGAGTACAGAGTTGCTTTTCTTTGTGATGTTCTTGTGATGTTTTAGAATGCTTTTCGTTGAGATAGGGGTGAAGTTGTTTCTCTCTAATGATTACTTAATTAATATGAAACCACTTCATCTTCATTGTTATTGAGACTTCCTTTAATTGTTGTGGTATAACAGTAGCATAAATAGGAAATAATAAGTCTCGTTTCTTGCTTAAAGGGATTTTGGACTTATATTGAAAAGAAGAATTATATTCTTTATGTGAAGAACCTCTTGCTTGTTGTTGTTTTTCTCTTTTAAGGATTTAGACTAATTTACTAGGAATTTTTAAATGTAGGAAGGTCGACTCTGGCAAGTGAGTAAAACCATGATACTTCTTTTTATTCTGATAATTTTATTGTTGTGTTTTCTTGCCATGTGCAACTTAAGTTCTATTTAGGTTATACAGCTTTTCATCCACAATCCAACGATGTATTTATGGTGTTCTGCTTTTATGAAAAGTGAACCTTTTCATCTTGTACATCTGCAAATCTTTAAAGATCGTATCTTTTAACATAAACAAATTGAATAGATTGCATTTCTTATCCAGTATTTCCTGGGTTTCACACATATGATGGTAACTGAAGTCAGTCTGCTGTTTCCTGTGATTTCCCTTCTGACATGTATTGCTTATGTTGGGACACACTTATTGGATTTCTCACCTCACACTCAATTGCATTGGAATATATCTATGGAAACTATTTTTCTGCATGAGCATGCTCACTATAAATATTGTAATCAGATTTTTTAAAGGATATTTTATTATTTAATATTTTATTTTGAAAAGGTAATTATTGTAAGAGTTGGTCTCTGACTGTCACATTTATGCCCTCAAGTAGAGGAAAATAGGGAAATGTTTCATAATGAAGAGCTGTAATGAGAACTATTCTGTTAACCATTGAAGAAGCCTGGAACAATGCAACATGTTTCCACCTTAAAACAAAACAATGGATGATGAAGTACCCAGGAGGAGTGAAACAAGTCTGTCTTGTTTCGTAAACAATGATGCTCTTGCTAGTCTTTTTTTTTTTTAAGGCATTGAAAAATTAAAGCAGGGAGGGACAGGAGAACAGGGAAGGGATTTGCAGATGCTGATGTGCAGCTTCTCTGAAGAGAGAGGGAGTGGAAGGAAGGCCTGGTGATAAATTAGCCCCAGTGGCTGGTTGAAAAGGCAGGTTGAAGGTAAAGCTGGCAGTAGGTTTGGGAAAAAGATGGGCTAGAAAAATGCTTGTTTACAATCATGTACCTGAATGTGTAAGAACGGGTCACAATGGCATTTCCCAGTTAGTGAAAGATGTTGCAATAACTGGACTTTGCATTTCACCTCTCAAGCATATTTGGCATGGATATCAAGGACCAGGCTTTAGAAAATGTGTGTACATTAGATAAAAGGGCTTCAGGTGCTTTGAGTATTTTGGCATGAGAGAATTGCCTGCATGCAGTGTTGCTGACCCTGATGTCTGTCATGGCCTTAATCTGCAAAAGCCTCCAGGACGTGAAAATATCAAGTGACTTTGGCTACTGCCCTATTTGTGAAAAGCACATGTTGCACTTTTTCTCACCTGCTGTCTAAAGGTAGTGTAGATGACAGGGGAAAGGGTGCTTTAGGAAAATGGGAAAGGGTGCTTTAGAAAAATAGCTGCTGAGGTAAGAAGTTACAAATGCATTCTGAAAGAGGAACATCCTTACTCCTTCAAAACCACTCAAAATTTACAAAATATTTTGAAAGTTTAAAGAATTCTAGTGCTTTTAGACAATTATGCCTTCAGCAATTACAGTCCTCTGGGAAATTGTTTTATTTCTTAGGGAATTTTCCCATGAGCTAATATGGTAATTGTTTCTCAAAGCATTTTTAGGTAAACTTTTCAATGTTTTCAGTGTGGATTCAGCTATAGGCTTTTGTGATTTAGGAGTATTCACATTTATGCACCATTTTAACTTTGCTTTTAAAAACCTTTTCTACTGTTGTACACAAGAAATAAACGAAAAGAAACTGTACAAGCAAGAAATTCTGTTTATAAAATCTGTATGAAGAAAATGATAAAGCTTTTTAAACCAGTGGTTTTTTTGGAGTACAAAATTATTGAGTTGTAAGCTTGTGTGCTTTTGTTATTACAGCTGGGTCAGTTTAAACTTGTTTCTGACCTTAGGTTCCCTTCTTCCCTCTAACCTTTTTGTGCCTCAGAGCTCGCTCAGTTCATGGGAAGTCAGGCAGAGGGGAGGAGGGTACTGGCAGTGTTTGGACAAGCATTCTAAGTATTTCTAGATATCCAACTGTCACAAATTGTCCTTCATGTATGTAGGAGCAGACAAGCTTCAGTAATTTTTGCTAGATGTTTTTCTTTTTTTTCTTCCTTTTTTTCAGTTTTACTTTTTAAGAGGAAGAAAGTTGTGAAGTTGTGTTTTGCTTCAAGTACCATTCTCCTGGTCCTTCTTCATCTGGTGAAGTGCTGGACTATTGATGACTATGACCAGTGCTTAGAAAAAGTTTTAAACCATTAAGCAGTTGCTATTTCCAGCCATTTTTCTGGAGAGTTTAACTTTTTCAAAATCCATCTTGAAAAGCTTGTGTTCATGTTGGGAAAAGAGCAGCTTCTTTTACAGCTTCTGTATAATATGCCAACAGCTGCAACTGATTTAAAACAAAGGTTCATAAAGTCCAACAAGGTCTATTCTAAATAGGCTCTGAGTGTAAGTAAAGCCTTTCAGACACATCAGAGGTGAAGATTCTGTCCCATCATTATGTATCTAGAAGCTGAGGGAGTTGCAACTAGTGATCAGGGCTTCCTGTAAAACAGAGTGCAAAGGAGTTATTGCTGGTGTTTTTCATGGTGTTCAGGCTGGCATTTTTGCACTGCATTTACAGTCTGAGGACTACTAGCTGGGGAAATAACATAGCTCAAGCACACAGCACACAGTGGTCCTTGTCATTAGGCCATTGTTTTTTCATGGGTTTGGCAGCACAAGTGTTTTTGTAACCAGATCTCAGTCAATTGTGATTTGCAACTGGTACTTTGTAAGTGAAGTACTTTAAACATCTTGATGGTGATGTAATTAATCCCATGAGCTGATTACTATTACTTTTATCATTCCTACAGGCTTAAATTTGGGGTTTTTTTTGAGGAGTGGTGTTTTTTTGTGCTTAGCACAGAGATTGTGGCCCTTTCTGTGCCTCTCTTTGCGGTACTTTCTTCTTGCAATTAAAAGAAACTGTTCTCTATTCCAGTTAACACCTTGAACACTGTCCCATTTTGTTGGTTATTGTTTCTGTTGTCCTTCCATTCTTATCTTCGGTTTCCAGATTGTTCTGAGTCATGGCTATGGCTTTCATGTTTTTCCAATTTTCCCTGAAGATGTGCTCTTTATTAACAGCAGTGTTAATTGTGGGATCCTGTACTATTCAGTCCTTCAGGAGGAAGGGACTTTAATTTGCCCAGTACAGGAACAGAAGGTAATTGTTCTGTGGAGTGACTTTGTTCCTTGACTCTAAATGCATCTCAGATTCTGAGCTTCAGTGTCCTGATTGCATCCTAGACATGGATGCTAATGTCTCTGGAGATATCTTTTATGTTAGAAGGTGAAAGAACATTGCAGCGTGTGCATGCCTGGATGTTAGAAAGCTGGGGTTCTCTAAAATATTTTCTTGGGACTTCTGCAGTTGCTTTTTATTTAAATGTATACTGCAGCCTTTTATTTTTAAATGAAAAATGTTTCTTGGTGTGAGTTCTCAACCACATTATATGTGATGCTTATGACTTGGGGTGAAAGTATTAATACAATTTTCTAGCAGCTGATTTTTTCCCACTGTTTTATGATAAAATGTTTAAAGACTTGTAATGGTTGGGATGATTATGATAAGTGATTCTATTATCCTTCTGCATTTTATGTACATACATGGGTATAAGTGTGTTAGAATACTTGAATTTTAGCAGTGATGGGTGATGAAGTTGGAAATAGTACCTGCACATTTCTTTCTCTGTTTAAGTGTGAATTATCTATTCAAGCACACACCATAAAGTACAATTAAATGGGTGTCTCTTGTGTTTAGGATTGGTGGTGATGGTTATACTTGTGCTTTCTTTTGCTTATGTACTCCTTAGTATTAAAATTGATGTTCCAGGAAAGGAGAAAAATAGTGCAACAAAAAGAGATGCCGGCATCCGTACAAATAATTGTAAATTTTGTCTCCTTTTGTACCTGGAAGCAAACAGGTTTTCTTAGGACTTTAGTGAAAGTTTAGTTAAATATGTGATTTAGTTAAAATTAATGCTGGATGGACTTAGGGATGATTTTCATTGAGTTTCCAATTTCTGTTGTATTTTAAATATATTTCTCCTTTTGGTTCAGTTTAATAATCCATGACATAGAAGTTCTTAATTTGCAGCACTAAGTTATGGGGTTTCTTTTAACAAAAATCTATGAGGGAACTCAAAGCATGTCATCTGCAGGATGAGGCACTAGCATTTTAAATTAGGTTTTGATTTGAGTGTGTGCTGGAGAAAACTCTTCCAAAATATGGCAAATAATATGTTTGAAAAGAATTTCGGAAGAGTTGCTGTGCTGTTTGAAGTCTAATTTGACCAACCTTGCTATTCAGAAAAGTGTTTGAGAACTCCAGGAGACAACTTTACTTTGTTTTTGTTGCTCTTTGAAATGAGAATCTGCAGGGATGATCCAAGATAAGTAATGAAGAATTACAGTGTAAAATTAGATAATTAAAACTTGTAATAAAACTCTGAAAAACCTTGAAGTGTCAACCATTTGCTACTTTTACCATATGTCTGTAGTTCTAGTAGACCAACACCTACAGTTAATATTAAAACAGAATCAATGCTGGAGTGTGTCTGAGCAGAAATATTAGTTCTTCTGCAGAAGTGGAAGGACATCCAGTGTTCAGTAAATATGAAGAATTTTGCATCTTGGTCAGTTTTCTTGAGGATCAATTATACCTATTGTTAAAACTTGCAAACCAGAGTTTACTCATATCTTCATGCAAGTCTGGAACCCATTCTGGAGAGTAGGGTAGTAGTTGAAATGATGTAACTTGTCTGAACTGAGCAAGTTGTCAAAATCCATCCAGAGGTGTTCTTATGTGACAGGTAGTTCTCCCTTGTTTCCCTTGTTCATTGTCTCACGTCTAATTTGTTTCAGAGGACCTTACTGCATTTTGTAATGTAAAAATAGAACGATTTTGTGATACTGTTGATTCAAAAATAGAATTGTCTGGGAAGAACGGCAGAGCAGATGAATGCTCTTCAGCTGTATGTTGAAATTATTGGAAATTTTGGATCCTTTAAAAATTTAGTTCCCTCACAAGCTCTCCCAGTATTTTAAGGGTGAGCTTCATCCTGAATTGTCAGTATTTCTTATGAGATGGACTACTCCTCATTAGTCATTTGGGAATATTTATAAGTATTCAAAGGCTGAAATTGGAGTTGAATCACTTCCAGTGCTGTTTGTTTGGTGTTTTGTGGAGACCAGTGGGAATACTTATAGTGATCTGAATGAAATTTTTACCACAGTTGCTGCCCTCCAACTCTCCTTGTTCCTTTGCCGTCAAGGGGTCATCTCTGGCTTCCTTAACCAATCTTTTTTCCCTGAGAGGTGGATCACACATCGTAAGTAGTATGTCTGTAAAAACAAATTGAAAGAAAGTAAAAGCTACTCCCCTTGGTTATGCTGTTGCAAATGAAGGTGATTCTTCTTAGGCAATTTTGTTACTGCCTCAGAAGAATAGTGATGGTAAACTTATGTTATTAGTCTGACTTTTTCCATCTTTTTCTTTGAATCTCTGATGCACAGAGGCAAGTAAAAGAGTTTGATGGAAAATAGGCTAATGCAGAATGGGAGAAGATACCTGAAGAAATTGTGTTCATGTGCAGTATATAACATACACAGCAGTACTAGGCAGGCAACTAATTTGGGGTTTTATGTAGGTTTCCCCACAAGATTTCCACTATGCACTTTGGGGAGTCAGAACTGCAGTGCTCTTGAGCAGACTTTGCATCCCCTTGTACTGATAAGATGCATTGAAAATGAGCTTGTTAATTTTACCATACTGCTGTCAAAAGACTTTGACGTTTCTAAAGGTGTGACTGAATAGGATATAGAGAAGATAGTATGATAACTCTAACTTTCTTCTTGAGCTTCCCCTTATTAATTTTAGCTTTTATTTAAAAAACTGGTTTTAATTTGCAAACTGCAAGCCAAGCTTGGAACCTGAAAAAAACAACAGATGTCTTAAATCCCAGTGATATATCCTTTGTTAAAAATTGTAGTAAATTTTACCGTATCTTAAAAAATAGGCAACCATACTGCACATAGCCTACCCATCCATTTCCATTGTCTGTAGTGACTTTTCTGAATTACAGTTGTTTCAAGACATGCGGAAATGGGGCATGAATGGGGACACTGTCAGGATACAACAAAGAGCAGTGTCTCGTGTTGCAGTTTTAAGCATGTAAGAATATCTAAACAAGAACAAGATTCTTGGTGCTGGTTCTGTTAACCTCCCACTTGATGACATCTCTTATCCTTTTAATATTAGTTTTGATGTCCTTCAGTTATTGAATCAGGATTTTCCCCTCTTCTCTGCCTTAATTCCTGCCTCTCAAGTGGGCTCTGCTTTTGTATTTACAGACTATGCGGCATTTTCCCACTAATGCTCTATATGAAAATGAAGTGTTTTCTTGACTACCCGACAGAAAAGTAGATGATCCTTATACTTTGTAAGAAAGGAAGGCAGCCTGTATACCTAAAACCAGTGTATCAAGAAGTGTTTATTGCAGTCTTTCATTGTCAGTATTTTTCTGAGCTGCCCTTCAGTGGATAGGAGGAAAAGGAATTACTGAGTCACAGGAGGGCAGGTTCTGCTTTGTGTTTTGTGCCTCTAAGCTCCATTCTAACAACTCTGAGATATAGCACTAGCCTGCCATAACAAGATGTGCATAATAAAGTAAAACCAGTGTGCTCATCTTTTATTTTCCCTGATGCTTGGTCTCTACCTCGAGAACTGCCCTGCGCTGCATCCCAAACCATTTTGGCTGTCTGATTGTCTATTTGCTCTACACACTTTGACACTTTAGCCATGCATTACAAGGCCCATAGGTGTTCTGAGGAAGAGCATGTTCCAAAAGGGAAATAGAAAGACGTTTCCCGTTTTATCCCAGTAATTCCCAGTAGTAGCACACAAAGCAGCGCACCATTTCTGGATAGAAAAAGTTTTCTGCAAATGCTGCATCTGAAGCGCGACCTTAAGAGGATTTTTTGGGGGATGAGGAGGGACTGTAACACGGGTTAAAATTGTATAAAGAAGAACGTTTTTATGAATTTGGAGCCTAATTTTGGGTAACCAAGGAGGTATACTTGATGTCTCAAAGACCAAGTTCTCCGGATGTAACACAGTTAAGACTATGACTGGAATCTTTGTTATGTCACTAGAGGAAATATCTGAAGATACTCTTTGCACAGAAGTGTGTGGACACGAGCAAAAGCAAAAGGTATCTTTTGACTTTATTTTGACTGGCAGTGGAGGTAACAATAAACTGGTTTAAGTTTCTTTTCTACCAGCAAGAATGGAGAGAGGGGGTATAAGAAATTAACAGAAATGAAGGAGGGGGAAAAAGAAAAGCCAGCACAAATCTTGCTTTTTTTTTTAATAGATTGATTTTGGTGAAGAAAAGACTCTTCTGTTAACAGCATAGTGTAGTCCTCAGACTAGTTTCAACAATTGCATAATTTTAAGTTGATTAAGACAGAGCAGAGCTAAGAAGCTTCTATCAGAGCAGCTGCTGGGTGCCCTGCTAGGATGATAACATTTTCAGTAAGTCAGTGTTGCATGTTTGAAAGTAAATGTTCCCTTTGCATTAAGTCCTTCTTCCTGTGGCTAAAAGGAAGAAGGAGTTTAAGTTTAGAATTTTGTTTAACTGGAGCTTTCACTATTGCTCAGTTTCTGATGGAGATAAACAGAGAGGCCTTCTGGATGTGCAAAATGATGTGCACTTCTGGGCCAGCACTGACTGTGTGATGTCATGATGGCAGAATGTCTCCCACAAGCTTACACGTTTTTGTTCAGTTTCATCTCGTTTGCAATGATGGTAAAGTAATAGGATTGTTTTCAAAATGTTATGTATTTTTTTTTTAATCCTATTACTTTAATGTTATACTGTTAAAATCGCATTTTAACATTGTTTTTATATGGGAAAATTTAGTATACCCTTCTGTGTGGTCTAATTTTCATTTGTGATCTCTGTGTATCAATACTTCCCTCAGCTCAAAGTAATGTGAGAGCCAGATTAATTTGATTTGAAAAAATTCAGACCTTGGGGTAGAAAGAGAGAATAAGTTGTGTAGTGGGTAAAAGCACTGACATTGGAGCATGGGCACCAGGTATAAGTATTTAATCTGTGGTAGAGTTTGAAGCTTATCTTAGACAAAGTGTGATTATCTCACAGATTTATCTGCTGTGCTGTTTCTCTTTGCTTTGTTGCATTGTTTCAAGTTATCTTACCTTTGAAAGATGATGAGAACTTTGGAATACAGCAGCTTTTCCAGCAGAATTGTTTGTATTTCTGAAGGGAGTATCAGTATTAAAATCAGGATTTCCATATGAAGTTTAGATGTGTCTTTAATGTTTCTTCTCCTTGTTTGTACTATTTATTTCCTGCAGTTGTTCTAGGAAAATTTTAGTGGCTTGCTCTGATGCAGATGTTCTAAATCAAATGCATTTTTCTTCTTATATAACTACAAGAGATCAGAAACAACGGAATCATACAAATCCTTTCAGACAAATTTAAACAGGACATGCATCCTACTATCCTGTCCTAGTGAGCAAAATCTTCTGTTTCACAATTCAAATTCTTGTATCTTCCTAATGATGTTCCTAATTGGAGTTTCCTGTTAATTGGTGAGTTTACTGCAGTAAGTTGTATATGTATTACTGATTCATTCTGTTAAGTTCTGAATTAACATCTAAATTGTAAGTGTTGCTTGGTGAATTGTCAAAGATAATGAGAACCAATACCTGATACTTAAGTTAACATTTTAATAAACGCTCCTCAGGACCACGTGCCTGTGCCTCTGCATACTTTTCTACCTAAGTTCTCCCAAAGCTTCCATGCCAAAATGCCAGATCAACCCCAGCACCAGTTACCAAAATCTCTTACTCTCTGTGTTATGTTCTTCTATGAAAATGGGATCTCAAACAGACTTGAAATAGAGAACCAAAAGGAGATCCAGGTGTTCTTTTTCAACTGCCTGAGGTGAATGCAGAATCCTGTACTTCATGCTCTACTTAGCGTGAATGTAATATGTTAATTGAAAATAAATATAGATTCTGTGGATTTGAGATACTGGAGGAGGGAGAGCTGTGAAAGGAAGTTCATTGTGGGCACAGTGCAGGGCAATTCTGGGATCTGTTGCCTACTTTTTAGAGCCTAATGCACAGCAGAGCATAGAAGGCATTTGTTTTTAACAATATCTTATGATGAACTAGACGTTGTAATCAAAGTCTTGACCGGGATCCTACTTGTATATTGTTAGTACTGAACACAAGAAAAAAAAAATCTGTTGAGCAGCTTGGAAATTATTGTGTGTGTCCTCCCTGGGATGGTGCCCAGGACTGAAGTGTTTACCTCTGTCTATTTGTTTAGCCTGAGGCATTTGTGATTGCTTCAGCACGGTGAGCAGCCAGGGAGATGGGAGTTTCCATGCATGTTGGGTGGCAAAGGGAGGGATAGGCTGCTAGAGGAATGCCAAAGCATTGCATGCTTTCATTGCTGATGGGGAAAACATTTGGCCCTGGGTAAGAATATTTCAGACAAGGCCTGGAATACGTCCATATCACAACAACCATATTCTTGCTATCTCTACAGTCACCTAAAAAAATGAACCCTAAACTCCACAGCATTCAACATCATGCTGAAGAGAGAGTAGAAGAGCTAAGACTCTTGCTGGGGGAAGCAGGGAGCATCTATCAGCTTGGGATTTATGGCACCAGATGGACTGTGCTGTGTGTTCTGGCTCCAGTGATGGATATGTTAAGTTTTGTCTTTCTCTCATGCATGCTGAGATGGAAGAAGGGAAGGCATCCATCACTGAAGGAGAACAATCAAAACCAGAAAAAAAAAATGACACAGAATATGAAAGCACCGTAGACAAAGAAACAGTTTTTACTTCTCTCTCTTAAATCATAAATGATTTCAGTACATTTGGGCTGGTAACCTAAACTGTATAAACCTTGTTGATGCCAACCAATGCCCCCCTCAACCCCACCTTCCCATTATGTTTAAGAAGTCTCCCCCCATTTGGAAAAGCAGATTACAAGTCAATTTTTTTTTCTGATACATAAAATGAATAGACTTAGCTAGGATTTAATATGAACTCCTGTATTTAAAATGGAATGGATATGATTTCTTTAAATCATTTTGGAATACTTAGACTAACAAAGTGGATAAGCCAACTTTTGGAATAAAACTGACATGTGTAAAAACTGGCAGAGTTTTTAAACACTGTACGTTTTAATTGCCTTTTGTTGGGGTATTATTACTTCAGCTGCACAATTATGGGAGCCTGCTGCATATTAGCAGACACTTTTCCAATAACCTCAGGCTATATGCACTGAGCTGGATTTTCCTCTTCAGACTATCATCTTGGATTCTCCCAGACTACATACTACTGCTTTTTTTTTTTTTTCTTTCTCTGTAGCAGTGCATGCTGTAGGCAAAAGTGAGTGTAATACTTTCTGCATTGTTAGGCAGTGAAAATTATCAGCAGCTGCAATATTCAGGATTAGCCTTTTTTTTTTATTATTTGGCATCTGCAGTACCTACATGAATCTGTTCAGTCCTGTTTCTCCAGAAGGCAGCTGGACTCTCTGACTGAGAGAACACAACCATAAAGGTTTCCTGTAATTGTCACTATCCTCAGGAGTTTAGTCTTAATTAGAACTGCAGTTTTTCCAATGTAGTTCACTGAGATGTATAAAAACTTGCATTTTATTTAAACAACATGGATTTTATTAAAGGATGTTTTCACATTTTATAATGGTAAAATGGGGTCAGATCGAGGTTCTGAAAGCTACACCACAAATCAGTTTCTGAGTGAGAACTATAATCCAGGTCTCATAACCCCAAGCTTCATCCTTGGTCTGCTAGCAAGCAGATGTCTCTGAATTAATTATGCTATAGAAAATGTATCAGCTGGTATCCTGCAGTACAGAAAATGTATTTCAGAATAGTAAATAAAATCTAGGACTTTCCTGGGGATTGTGGACTTTTTATTTCTCTAGGAGGTGTCTGTCATCTAGGCTTCATTTGATTTTTTAAAAACTGAAATGAAAAGGTTTACTGGCTTTTGCACAGAGAAAACAATATTTTTAAGATTACATATTTAAAGATGCATTTTGCCAAGGAATAATCTTCCATGATACCCTTAATTTTGGTTTTACCTTTCTTAGCTTATTTTCCACCTTTGGAAAATAAAGGAACCGTATACTGGTTAATGAAGGAGAGGAAGCAACTGTTTCATGCAGACTAAATTACAGGGTATTCAGTTTTGCTTGTTTTTCCTAAATTGTCATAGATATTGAAAAACATGGTGATCAATGAAATTCAAGATTTACATGCTAGCATCAGTTACCAGCATGTCACTTAAATCAGATAATCAGTTAAGACGTGAAATTACTTGGAAGAATTCCAGAAAAGGAAGAACATTTTATTATTATTTATTCCAAGAATAGTTATGCTCCTATCAGGGTGGGTGGAGTGATGTTGAGACTATTTATGTTACAGGTGAAAATGGTAGAAGAGGTAGAAGCAGTACAGTGTTGCATTTTGAGGAAGAAAGGAGATTTGTCAAGAAGACCATTGCATGGTATCCTTTTGCAATATTAAAATGCATATATACACAAACATACACAAAAAGCCAAACGAAAATGAACAAAAAAACCCCAAACCAAACACAATATATCCATTTAGTTTCATCTTAAGGGCACCCAAAAATGGTATAAACATTTATTTTTGTCCAAGTCTTGCAGAGATACACACAGAAACAGATCCTGTGTACATATGCTACAGTGTTCAATAATTCTTTTGTTTGACTTGCATTATGAAGTTGATTTCTCTGGTCATGACACTCTTGGCTTTTTGTGTCTTCAGTACTAATACCATTTGACTGAAAGGTGATAAAAGGTGTTATTCTTGTCAGTATCCTGGAGGTGGAAAAGTCTGCCTGCACCATCAAGCCAATGAAATTCAGGTTCAGAAAACCATGCAAAAGTGTGGAGACGTGTAGACAGCAAATACCAGTGGCAACAGAGCACTCAAAATGTCCTATAGACTTCAGTCAAAGACTAGAAAAGCATAAGGATAAATGGTGTCACATTCAGAAATAAATATTTTCAGAAGTTTTGCTGTCAAATTCAAGGAGCTCAGAGTTGTATCAGAACTGATTTATTTTAAATAAAATTACTTAGTTGTGTAATTTGCAGAAAGCTGGATAAAGGCCATGTTTTCCCTGCTCTTTGAAGTCTTCATGAAAAAACATGACTTCAGTGGGAGTAAGACCACAATAATTTCTCTTTTATTACTGTTTTTCTCCATCTCTACCATTTTAAACAAGGTAATACTATTTGTTCTGTCAGCAGTCTTAATAATGTATTATACTTTTAAAATGGCAATATTGGGATCATGGTGGGGTTTTTTGGAAGAACTAAGTGCTGCTCTTGGACTATAAATCTGTGCTGGTTAGTTAAAAGGCTAAATGAACATTAACATGTCATGTCACTTTGACCTCGATGGAGTCAAAGCAAGTAGCAAGGCAAGTTCAGTGGTTTAAATGAGTTATTATTAGTCAAATCCCTGCAAAACCAAATAAATGTTATGTCATTCTGTTTTGTAATTTTTATCCAGAGAACTCTGGCTTACTGGTGACTTCACATATTCTGGTCCATGCTTTCCTGCTAGCAACATGTTTCCTGTCCAGGCACTCCAGTCTCAAAATTTCTTCTTATTTTGGCCTAATGGAGTCTGTTCTGATTATGTTGAGTTTACCATATCTATGGAGTCAACCTGACAAATTCAGGATGAGTCAGATCTGTTGCTTATGTGATTTGCACTCAGCCATGAGAGCCTGTGCTCAGCAAGGCAAGAACAATGCTGGAACTTAAAAGAGTCCTGGTACTGCTCCTGTTTTGATTGGATGTAATTTCTGAGTTGAAACAGGAGACACGTGTGGCAAGACCTGGAAGTATCCCAGCCCTGCACGTGAAGCAGGTGTGGGTGTAGCACTCTGTACTCTGAGCTTCTGCTCTGCAGTATGTGTCTGCAGGCGCCTGTCTGTTTGGGGTGCATTTGTATGGGCTCGTTCTGTGGTCTCAAGTGGTGGTGGCTCAAACATGTTCAAGGATGTTATGGATTTTTCATTTGTTCTGCTTTTTTTCTCCTAAAAACTCCTACGTTTATTTTATTTTGGTTTTTCTCTGCCCAATATTATAATTTGGAAAGCATATAAACAAAATGCAGCTTTATAAGAAGGCTATTCCTATTTCTTTCATGTTCCTTATGCCTGTATTCTGCTCAATAATTGCCATCTTTCCATGTGCATTCTTTAGTCAAGGAAATAAGCTGGATTTAATGAGATCTTTTTCCTTATGCAAGGACCTCTTCAGCATGAAGAGAGAAAGATAAGTAGTAATATTTGCTAGCGTATATCATAAGGAGAAATGCAAGTATTTGTAGAAGGAGCTCAAGGTTGTGGATTGCAGTTGTAACAATTCATCCTCGATTGATTCCCGAAAGTAGGGTATATTTGCATAATGCAGGCATGTTTTGGAGGAGGGAAGAAGGAAGGAGAATATTTTTATCTTTTTATTCTTACTCTTGTTTTCCTCTCTCGTTCTCAGTTTTGATACACTTTCAGTTTTGACAAGATTTTCTCTCCTGCCAGATATCAACAAAAGCAAAGAATGGGTTCAAAAGTATTTTAAGCAGTATGTGAAGCTTACTTACATTTGTTCAGTTCTCCTGTGCATTGATGGTGAGGACGCTGAAGTGGGGAAAAGTCCCACCTACCTGGTGTTCATGACACTTCTGCTTTAGCTCCACTGACATCAGCCAAAGTCACTTGGAGCAGCTTCTTTAACTCAGGTTGTCAACTCTGTGGAGCAAAAGCCGAGGCTGGCTGCTGAAATGATGTGGAGCTGGCGTGTTCTTATCCCGCTGGTGTCCTTTTTTGTCTCGCGAGGTGAGCATGGGTTGTCATTAGGTGCTGTGTGGAGATCCCGAGTGCCTGGGCGAGCTCCCAGCTGACTGGGTGAGGTGAGGCTCTGCTGTGGCACCCTGCCTGAGCAGTGCTGTGCATCTACAGCAGCAGTGGGAAGCCTCGGTGTGCAGACGAGCCACGGTGTCTAGACATGCTGTGATTATTTCTTTGCTCAGTTCAGTGTGTGGCCAAATATCTTTTCAAGGGTAGTAGACAGATGTGAGCTCAGGGCCTGCACCCATGTAACAGCAAAGGGTGGTAACTGGATGTGTGCTCTGCCAGATTTAATCACACTGCTTGGTCATACCAGTGACTTTAGTACCGTGTTCCATCAGCAGCAGGAATCAGCACTCCTAAGTGTTTAGTTTTAAATCTTGTGAAGATTTCTTGAAACCTTCCACTAGCATACATCTATGTGTATTTTTATCCATTTGCAGAAGTCCCCCCACTCTGCCCCTCCACCCCATTCATTTAAATTAATGGACTTCTGGAAAATAAAATGTATAGTTGCTGAATTTCCCTCTTGTGTACCTGTGTTTGTCATTGAGAGCAGAGACAAACATCTGTTTGGAAAGCAAATTTGTCTGTTGTTTTTCCTTCCATTTTCATGGAAGTTTTTGTGTTAGACTGAAACTGATCATCAGTTCCAGAAGTCATTTTGAAAGGGAAGAGTGGGAGACAGAGGCATGAAGCAGAGCCACACTAGCCTTTTTGCTAGTGCAACTGATGCTAAACCAAAGCAAAAGTAAACTAAAATGATGGCTGCATACCTCCCATTAAAATAATTGATGTGGGTTTTTTTTCAGTTATACTTCTAATTTTGGTGGCTTTATTTACAGTTTCTGTTAGACTCATTTGATGTGGGCAGTGTAGACTGAGTTAGCCTAATTTTAGCTGAAAGTAGTGAATACTCAGGCTAGTTTCTGATGTTATCCTACCCACAGCACACTGTATGGTGCTTGATGAGAGTGCCACCACAGTCATAGGAGCAGAAGGGTTGCCATATGAAGAAGTGTGAGGGAAGCAAGACGTGAATCTATAGAAATCTAACCTTTATGTTTTAGTTTTCCTGTGTGCACACCTTTTCCCTAAATCAGTAAGACGGATTCATACTCTGATTTCCAGTTTCATTTAGGTAATTATTAAGATTAGAATAAAAGTAAACTTGCTAAAGCTTTTATTTTGATCAAATAAAATAATATATGTTTATGTAGAAATAAGAATTGTGAAGTGAGTGGTGGAGGGACAGTGGGCAGGTTCAGGTGGTTGTAGAAAGCACTAGTACTGTTAGGCTTGTCGAGGAAAATTGAGGTATGCAGCCTCCTTTGTAATGTTTCAAAGTCTCATAATTCAGCTGCTCATTCTGGTGTAGTGAGTGTGTACATAAATCACTAGCACACTGCATCTTGGAGATGGGCTGCTTGTAGTTGTCTGTAGAACTTACTGCATGGTAACAGTTATAATTAATTACTTGATAGACTGAATGTCTTGGAGTAGTTTGTCATCAACATGCACTGGTGATGTGTAGTTTGAGTGCTGAGCTGTTCGAATATTCTCTGGTATGTAGTAGTATAAAAAGGAGATTTTGGTCCTCTTCCAAGTTTTAAATTTGTCCTTGCCTTTCTGAAAAGTGGGAGGCAAAGAAAAGATGATGCAATGTCTTGTCAAAAATATAAGCTTCTCCTACCACCTTGGACTGAAATTGAAAGTGACTTTCTATCCTTTAGCTTTGGTTGATCCCTATGCCATGGAGAACACCACCTAAATCTGCTTTTGGCAACTTCTACAGCAGAGTTTGATGTCAGTGGATTTCACAGAAGGGTCTGTATATGTGCACATATGATATAAATCCTTAATTTAGGATCAAACATGTAAATTATAATTTGAAGTACTTGGTGATAGGGACAATGGGATTCTTGAGAAATTTTGATGTGGTAAATATAAATCTGAATCTTTGTTGTCTAACCTGGAGAATTCTTCTTGTTCATATGATGCTTCCAAACGTTTTTGTCGTTATGCATTTGGCAGATTTCCTGAGACTTCCATAGGTCAGAAAAGCATTGGAAAAAAATCACAAACACTTCTAGTCATCTAGTACAGTCATTTCATATAAGTGAGTAAACAGAGTGGAACAATGACTCCTTTTTTGCCTCATGTCTCTGTTTAGGTTCAAGGGTGAACTGTTGATTGCTAGTGTATTTGTTCTCTTCTGTAGACGTTCTCAATCTAGGAAACGAATGCTTAAATTGGACAGAGTACTACTGTTTTTTCTTGTGAAGTGCCTTTTTCTTGAGATGTTGAGAGCAAGAAGCTACTATGGGATTCCTGTCTTGCTGTTTCAAGAAGAGTTAGCACTTGATTGATTAGAAATACTTTGTTTCAATAAATAAAAAAGCAAGATAATTTTTTGAATATTTATATTGTATTTGTCATTCCTACAAGATGAGTTAATGTCTTGAAATGTGCTTAATGATGCATCTCTTTCTTGAAAATGCCTTTTGTATTGTTTTGAGATATTAGACAGTAACTGTGTTTTTCTCTTGAACTTTATGTTTTGTGGAAAGCTGGAAGAAAGTAAAGTAAAGTTTTACCCATCTGAATTTTGTCATGGATTTTAGTCCAGGACAGATTTAAGTCCATGTATTAGGCATGTTTAATTTTAGTGATGTTAAGGCACCAAGACAAAATTTTATAGTAAGGATTCTTTTCATATTCATGTCTAATGGATTTTGGTAATTCCTCAGCAAGTATTCCTCTTCTGATTCTCATCCCAAGCTGCCAGATATTTTAAAGAATGATTTTTTTTTTGGTCTATCTCTTTCCATTTAGTTCTTGTTCACACTGTGTAGTTAAAATGCCTTACATTTCTAATTTATTGACTTGAGAGACATGTTTTATGTCTGCAATAAATGTCTGAGAATTGCTGATGAGTGGTCTCCTCAGTACCTAATATCTCTCTTCTGTGTTTCCTTAACTCCTAGGAGCCTCCAAAGTAGACCCACGACCCCAGTTTTGCTCTGCACAAACGCTGAACAGAGACAGTACATGATCGCAGAGGGATGGTGACTAAAAGGTGGGTAAGAGACTGTATTTTGTCTGGTCAGTAGATGATGATGTCCTGGAGAGAAGATGATGTGTGGAAAAAAGACTCGTGATGTGACTTTGTAGACCATTACAATTGTTCTACCTTTCTCTTTTCCCTGAGCTAAGGAAGTTCAACAAATGGAAATGGGAGGAATGAAAGAAAAAGAACCTGCAATTCTCCTTTCTTCTTGCCTCTCTTAAATTATGCTCAACTTTAAAAAGTAAAACTATGTAAAAATGGGGATGTTTAAAGTGACTCTGAAAGGGTAACTAAGAGTAATGTGTTTGTAGGTGACTATTTCAGGATGCTGTTTTGTGGGCTCCACACAAATGCTTACCATCAGTCTAAAAAGGTCTTAGGAAAAGGAAGCCTGTACAGCTAAATGACAAGGTAGAGGAGACTATTAAAAGCAAGAGGACGTCTTAAAAAAAGCTGTGTCTGTTTTCAAAGAAGGAAATAAGACGAAAACATTCCTCTATCAGGATAAACAGAAAGTTAATAAATGCTTATTTCAACCACACCAAGAGCAGGAAGCCAGCTGGAGAGTCTGTATGGCCTGTGTATAATGACACTATGATATGAATGATCCGAGATAAAGCAAAGGCAGAAAACTGAGTAATTCTTGTGTGTTTGTCCTCACCACCAAAAAGCGTGGGATGGTTCCTGTTTTGGAAACCTTCTTATGGGAGGCTTAGGAGATTGCCTTTCTGGAACAAATTGCATGTTCTCAATTTAGCAGGTCCAGATGTAGTTTACCCAGTTTTTTTAGAAATAGTAGAGTGAAGTAGACCAGCTACAGACTGCAATATGCAGCTCCTTGCTTTTAAGTGTCTCAGCAGTTGACTACTTGGGGATGTCTAATTTGATGCCATATTTCAGAAAGCATTAATGTGAAATCAGGGAGTCTAAAAACCAATGGACCTCTTGTTTAAACTGAGTGGATTAATTAAAAAATTAGATTAGTATCTCTGTTTTAGAAAGGACATTGAGTATTACAGTGGAGATACTGAGAAAGGATTGATTTCTCTAAATCAAAGCCTGATTAAAAGGATATTTAAGAACTGGTGAAGTGGTTAATTTTAGCTTTCAACTACTTGAAGGGTACTTGCAAAGATGATGGAGCCAATGTTCCTAGTTGTGGCAAACCATATAGCAGGAGGTTAATGTACACAGATTACAAATGGAAGTGTTCTGTTTGGGCATTGTAGGAAAAATTTTTTCTGTGGGAATGTAGTGCAACACTAAATAAAATTACGTGGGGATGTGGTGGGGGTGGCACCTCTCCCAAGGGGGAGCTTTCAAGTCTTAGTTGGACAGTGCTACATCTGACCTGATCTACTGTGGCTTTTAGTGCCTAGCCAGACTGTCCAACTGCATGACTCCCAGGGGTCTTATCTAGCCAGCATTTTTGTGATTTGAAGTCCAGTCTTTCTAAAATCCTGTGGTCTTTTCAAGAAGACAACCAGCATGCAGATGAAAAACATCATTGGATGTATTGTTCTACTTAAATTTTCAAAAGGTAGTTCATAATCAACATTCTCTTGAAACATTTTTAAAGGAACTAAAGAGGCACAAGTTAAGGAGGAGTACTGCCAACTGTGTAAATAATTGGTTAAATGATGAGGGGGAAAAAAAAGAAACTTCAGGAAAAAATTGTGTTGGAAATCACCAGTGACTTTCCATAGATATCCCTGTTAGTGCCCAGGGGTATTTTCATATTCATAAGTGACTTGGGACAAAAGCATGGTGACAAGGTTTGTTTCTGAAACTAAGTTATTCAGGACAAAATAAGGTAAACAAAAAGGGTTTAGACTGAAAAAAAGCAGAAGGACCATATAAAACCAAGTGGCCATTAAAATGATGGAAGAAATTCAGGATCAGTAATTTGAAGGGTACTTGAGTTAGCTTAACTTCATAGTCCCATGAATTCTTGGGACTATTAGCAGCAATTTATTGAAAAAAATCACCTCTATATTTTAGTAACAATCAGGGTTAATCAGCAAGCTGTGTGTGCTGCATGGGTATAAAGAGCTTCTGAACAAAGTTGGAAAAGGAGGTGGGAAAAAGGAGCAGACAAAGAGAAGAGGTGATAAACAAAGGTATTGATTCTAGGTAAGGAAGTTACTGAGCTGCAGATCGTGGAAAGTATGAAGAGTATTTTGGGGAGAGTGGAAGAGAATTTTTGTATACAACTGCTCTAAACATCTGCTCTTACTGCTCCTGGAGACAGAGTAGTAGGTCAGGCTGGATGTTTTGTCTGAGTTGGTTTTGTCATTTCAGTTGGGCTAAACAGCCAGCCCGACCCACTGTGGTGGTTCTTACATGCTATTTGATAAACAGTAAGGTTGCAGGGTGCAGTCCCAGAAGAGAAGTCTGTTGCTAACACTATTTTTAAAAATGCTCAGTGGTTATGTAATTTGAGCTCTCCCACTGAGCTTGGAGCCTTTTCTCTCATTGTAAGATAAATGCTTTAATCTTATTTTGGCACTTGATAAATTACAATTGAATTTGTTTTAATATGTTCAAACTGTTTCTTTGAGAGTTCAATTCTTAGTCCAAAAATCTCAGTTTTCTGTTTACTGTGTTCCCTGTACAGTCTGTAGTGCCTGTCAGGGAGCAAAGAATTACCAGAACACCTTTTCTCAGTCTGTGAGTTCTGGTGATGCTTGTTTTGGTGTAGAGACAGTAGACTTCAAGGGAAGAGATATGTCAGATGAAATGGCAAAGCCTAAAGGAAGTACAAAGAGAATGAGAAAACACGGATAAATTCGGAGATACTTTTGTGCTTGCAAATTAGCTCAAGAAACAAAATTTTGGAGTTATATTATCATGATCAAAGGGGAATGGCTAAAAGTGACAGCATTTCATAATGATAGCAGTTGAAATGGTTGGAACAGATTAGGTTACTGGAAGAAAGTCATGGGAGAACATTTTTGAGGAAAATAGGTAAATTGATCTGAAGGAATCGAATGAAAAGATGTAGGCAAGGTTGAGAAACTACTGAATAAATTTCTGAAGAATTAACAGAATTTTAGGAGCTTAGAGAGGAGCAGATACTGGGAATGAAAGAAACAGCGTGTTTGATTTTCCATCTGTGGTTTATGGATGTGAGATGGGTGGATCCATGAGAGTATTAAAGAGTATTCCAACTTCCTATACCAGTATCTGTACTTCCTCTGGGAAGTTTTCCAAGGGGACTTAAAATAAAAAAAATTTGGAGGGAAAAATTCATTTTTTTCATTCGGTCAGAGAGGATAGTTGCTCTTGGCAAAAATGAAATTTGTTAAAACAGTAGCAAAAATGAAGAAGCTGAAATGGAGACTGAGAATTTCTAAGTAACATGGCCAAGAATTGCAAAGGCAAAAATGTTATGAAAATTTTAAATAGTGATGTACAGTCCTGAGGAAAGAGTATTTTTCTTGCAAGAAAAAGGGATACAAAGGTGTGGTTTTAGATAAATGGATGGGAATTGCAGAATAAGAGCAGTCAAAAGGGAAAGAAGAAGAGGTATATAACATAAGTCATGGCCAATTTAAAATATTGCTTAAGTCAGCCATTCCCCTACCCACCTAACTCTTTGACCTCATCCATTTATGAAGAAAAGCTCTTCTTCCTGGGCTTCTAACTCTTCTGATGTCTTCCTTGTGGCACTGTGTGTGTAGCGATGGGAGGTTTTCCTTTGTGCAGGACCTGTGGAATTTTAACAAATGAAACACAACAATGAAAAGCTCATTAGCAGTAGTTGTTCTTTGTTACAAGGAACCTGCATTGCTTCAAAGTAGCAACAGCAATTTCTGAGTTGAAGGAGCTTCATTCTCTTTCACAAACTTTGTGCCTGGTGTGTAACATAACTGCAGATCACTGAGCTGCAAAGAGCTTCGTACTGAAGTGATGAATTGTGCCGTGCCTGAATCTGCATATGAGGTGAAGAAGGATCAGAGAGGGATGGATGAGGTCATTGTGCCTAATGGAAGACTCTTTGTGTCTTGCTGCAGAGAATGAGACTCTTCCCATTAAAGCCAGTTAAATCTCTGAGATTAATGACATCTAGAAGCGGGGTTTTAACACCTGGTGTGAAACTAAATGGTCTTTGATTTATAATTTTAATCTCTCTGGTTTTTTTCTTATGCTTAAAATTCTAGTTAAGGGTAAGGTTCAGCTTCCCCCCTACTGGCACAACTGTCCTCCTTCAGGTCACACTCCTTGCAATAGAGATGCTGCTTTTAATTATTCCAGATATCTCTCATTTGTCTAAAGTCTCTTGTTGTGATAATTGAAAATGCCAAAAGGATTTGTAGGAAAAGGGTACTGTTTTGAGACCTTTTGAGCTGACTCTGTTGATCCAAGTTTGGTACATTAATATTTTTTTTTTTCACATGACAGAGATTTTTATACTTGCAGAGTATGCATTAAAACATGTATAATCTGTTTGCTCTGGAAGCCCTTTTGGCAACACCACTGAAACAGTTTGAATTATTTTTCACTCGGATTCAGATTGTATCTTTATAAAATGTGGTGAAATCCAGTGCTGGAAAACACACAAGATTGACAGCCCTGGAAATTGAAATCCCTGTTAATCCATGTACTAGCTAGCACAGCCTAGCTGGAGCAGACTCTCTATCTTGGCAGCACGGCTCATGGTTAACCTGATGAGGTGACCTCTGCTTCAGTTGTTTATTGTTTACTGAGCACTGAAGGTTTGCAAAGATTTTTCACAGTGAGAGCAATGTGTTTCAATTTGTGTTTTCAACATCTTTCTATATGATGTGTTTATTACAGTATAAATACAGGTTTGTGTGTGTTAAAAAAGCAGAGCTCTGAACTCTGCACTGAATTTCTTCTGTAAAAGTTATAGAAATTGGTAGGGCTGTAGTGAAAGAAACAAAATGCATCATGGTGACATTAGCAATTTAGGATTTCTGCTAGATCCCTCTGCAGCTGTCCCATCAGCGTTGTGGTGAAAGTGGGACATAACAGAAGAAAGAGTTGGCCTCGTATGAAAGGATGAGGGGAATTTGATACTGCATCCAAAGCGTGTGCCCCAGAGAGAGTCCCATCCTCTCTCTGGGGTGAGGCATGCTGAGGTAGAGCATAGCAACCACATCATGCTGGGAAGTTTGTTATTACTCTTTGGTAAGTTGAGTGCCATTCTCATTTGCAATATCTGTCTTCTCAAGTTACACATTTCCTAGCACTGCCATAAATTGCCAGTTTTTTACTTGGCCAGATGCCTATAATATAAGCAAGTTTCCTTGTTTGGTGTGGTTTTGGTGTGGGGTTTTTGTGTGTCCAGACTCTTATATTTTTGCCCCTCTTTAGATCAAATTTTGCATTTTATTATTACACAAACTACTCGGTGGAAAGATGTTGCATCCTCAGCATTTTCCTTCTGGGCTCTTTATTTTGAATTCCAGCGACAGATACTGTAGACCCTTCTTTTGCCTGTGATACTCGTGTCTAGTTGCACCACTGCTGCATAGAGTGACACTTTTCTGCTCTGACTTCTCAACACCACACCCACAGCCAAAGGGAAGGGTTTATTTGTAAAATATTTTATTGTACTTGTGTTTTACCTCGTGTCATTAATAGAAACTATTTCCAAGGGTTCTTTTTTTGTTGGTTGGTTGATTTTTTTGTTTAATGGCCATTTTTCCTTGGTATTCCTTGTAGAGCTTTGATCTTGTACTGTTGTACTGTAAGTAGATTTAACAACAAGTCTTTCTGTAGCAATATGCAAATGACATCAAAGCAGAGACAGTAAATAAAGGAGAAGGAATATAGCTGCAAAAAGATTACAGAAGAGGAAAAGATACAAAGACTGTGAGATCTTAATATTGTAAGAGCATTTTTAGTATCACTGTCAGGTGCAGAAAAGAAATAAAAGCAAATACAGGAAAAGAAAGGTAGTGTTTTAGCATTTTATTTGTGTTTAAATGAATACCCTCTTCTGCTGATGACAGAATCTTTTGTTTACCTCAAGAAGAAGAGGAAGTGAGGACTATGGAGACTGGAAGGTTGAGAGTGAATGGATATAGAGGAGCACATAAAGGGGTGCAGGCCATCCTCTATCATTTTTGGGATGTGTATATGTATATATGTATATATTTTCCTGATCATCTTGGGCAGCACTAGCTAAGGATCTTAGAGACTACATGTCATCCAGCCTTGGCACAAAAGGAAGGGATGGTCAGGAAGTTTCCCTGTAGCCAACTGTGGAAGTTCTAGAAAATTTGGACACAAACTGAACAGCCCAAGAAGGCTGAATATGTGTCTTTACTGTTAGAAGAATCTGAGCAAAGACATAATCATCCTAGGTTTTTCAATTTATGAGCTCAAGATGACCTTGACACATTTGGTCTCTGAAGTGTAGATTCCTCAAAAGGAGCAGTCAGAGCTGTGTTTCAATGTATGCAATCTGTGCATACGTACTGTATGCTTATAAGATTCCAAAGTGATAAATAAAAAATGATGGCTACAAAGCTACTAAAGTGATTTTGGGTATGATGGAGACATCAGTGACACTTCATGTAATTTAGTCTTTGACTGATGAAAGCTGTCAGCCACTGAGAAACCATTGGGATAGATGTCACTAAACAAATTGGATTTTCACAACATTGTTCGTTTCTGAAATAACTTTCAGGAATAGATTTTTTTCCTGAAAGCTTGTAAATGGAAATGACTAAAAAGAGCGTCATCATTAAGAATTAGATAAAGCATGGAACTCTAAGTAATCTAAATAAAATAAGAGGATATTTCAGACTTGCAAAAAATAGAGTATATTTGTTTTATTATTTTTGAGACACAGATTCACGGAGAAGCACAATGTATACTCTGAAGAAAACCCACAAGAGGCTTCCCTTTATTGAAACAAATATGTCAAGAGCCATTCATTCCTCATTTAACTTTAGGTTATTTGACATCTCCTTATTTGCTGTTTGACAGCTTCATTGAGAGCATTACACCAGATAGTATTTGATTTCTGTTGTGTCAAGTTTTACTACTTTTGAACAGACTTAAATATAGAACTCAAATTTTTAACTGTTGTACTGGAGGAAGAAAATAAAATTATGATTTGTTATCTTTAGAATGCTTTTTTCTTTCTCTTTTATTTTTTCTAATTTTTTTTTTTGTGTCATGCTATATTTTAAGATCTAGTAAAAAATAAGCAAGTTTGTACTGACAAGGTTCAGGCATGTGCAGGGATATTCCTCATATGTGTAAAACCTCTGCATGTAAATACATGGGGTCTTGAGTATAAGCATTGTAGTAATAAAGAATTTGGCCTATTGTTTTTGCAAACTCTGATGGATTGGATATTTTAGCTGTAGAATTGTCTTTGAAAATCTTTGTGTCTCCCATTGTTTTTAATTTTACCTCATTTATTTTAGGAAAATGTTTATTCACTTGATATTTCACAGAAATTTTAAAATGTTGACATCTTACTTCAGGATTTAGTGAATAACTAAAAATGTGAATAAACTTCCAGAAAGATCTACCATAATTAATTTTTTTTTTCCATTTGGCTTCTTATTCCAGGATTCTGATAGCTTTGTCAGGGTTTCCTGTGTTTCCATCTTCAGAAGGCAGAACTGATACAGAGAGGACTTACCTGATTTTTCTGTTGCAGTTCTAATTGAATCAGAGATCTGAATGCAAGATCTGATTTGGAAGAGTGTCATTTGAACTGGTGGAACCCCCTTTGCTTATAGTCATGGGAGTTAATCATGGAATTGTAGGAAACATTAAATAGTGCTTTCATTTGTATGTTAAATCCTTGCAAGTGTGTGGTAAAAATTTTGTTGATGTATAAAAATATCTAAATCATCATCCTTGCAGTGATAATGTTAAAGAACAACAAAGTGAAGTGTAGTAGCCTACTTGCCCCTTATGCAGTCTGCTCTAGTGGGAGCTGTCTCTGCCTGTGAGATTCCCTGACCAGGGCTGGACCTAGATAATCTTCAAGGTCCCTATCAACCCAAACCTTTCTGTCATTCTCTGACACTCTAGGCGTTCTGTATAATCAGAGCAGACTGAGCCATTGGATGGTTCAGGCCACCTATCCCATTGAATACTCTATTGCTTATCCAAGAACTGGTGAAAGAATCTAGAAGCTTGGTGAAATAAGTGGGTATTTTGAATACTTACCTTGCTAGAAAAGCTACTTATAAATGAATAGGTGGGGAACAGAAGTGTTCTGTTGCAGTGATGTGGGATGGGAGCTCTGAGCTGCCTCTCCTCTCCCTGTCCTTCATATCAGTCTGCTAAACCTTGCTGTCACTTAAGCTGTTGCTGTGAAGACAGGATATATTGCTTATTGATGGAAAGAAACAAATCAAAAGCTGGAAATTAGATGGAAGTTGAGAAGAGTTGGGAGTCTGAAATGCATTTACTAATGGGGCCAGCAGGCTGAGTGAATTTTCCATAAAAGGTGTGTTTTCCTCCACAGCATTTTGGTTGTCTTAGCTGTGATCACCATGCATTTGCTGAGAAGTGTTTATTTAATACCCACTGCCCTTTAAAACTGTACCAAAGAACTGCAGGACTGAACCCACTGCAGGAAGATGAAGTTGCCTTTATTTTCTAACTGAAGCAGGCTGTCACAAATAGACACTTTGGAGCTCATCCAGCAATCCCTTAAAGTAGTAACTACTTTAATATAATCTTTATTTTGGAAGTTTTCCTAGTATTAATGTGAAGAATACCCACTAATAGTGTTGTTTTAGCAGTACAATTTTGTCCTTTCAATTGGTGATTCACATTTGAAATGTATTATATTAAGTTTCTTTGAAAGCTAAATACCAGGTACTATCAAGTACCTTTTATACAGTGATACACAAAATGACAGAGAACTGTTTTAAGTTGAATATCTTTTTTTAAAAACACCAGCTATTTAAAATTGCTGTATCACTGTCTTCCTTCTGGTTTCTCTTTACATCCATGTACAAATTTTGGCACGTTTTTCAGTACAGTTTACAAATATAAAAAAGTATGTCCAGATGGCTACAGCAATAATCTGTGATGCGATGATCTTCTTTTCTAATTATTCAACATGTGACTCCAATCTCTGTGTTGCCTTTTCTCATTTTATTTAGAATGCAACCGCTAAGCTTGCATTACTTTCCTATTGCCTCTTTTTACCTGCTTCTGTTAACCTTACCTTTGCTTGAAACTACTTTTATCCATCTTCAAGATTTGACAAAAATTTTTCATCAACTCTAATCTTAATCTTCTTCATCCTCTTCTCAAGTGATACAACTTCTCTCTTCCCAGCTAATTTTTTCCCGTGGTTGTCTTGGTGCATTGTCATCTGCTGCTCTGTTGAGTGGATCTCTTCCCAGTCTTGAACTTGTGCTTTTAGTTCAATCAAGCCATGTTTCTAAACTTCTTTTTGTGGTTTTGTTTTTGTGTTTGTTGTTTTTTTTTTTTTTTTTGTGTGTTTTTTTTTTTTTTTTTTTTTTTTTTTTTTTTTTTTTTTTTTTGTTTTTTTTGTTTTTTTTTTAGTTTTTTTTGGACATCTTTTAAAACACAAGCTTTTTGTAACTTAAGAATATTTTTATATATAGCAAAGTTTCAGCACATTGTTAATGCAAATTAAGTCACAGCTTTACTTGTAGTTGTAACTTTGGTCCCACATAGATTCCAAGTTCTCACTGAAGAAATTTCAAAATTCACTTTTTCTATGGCTGGAAAGCTTGCACTACAAGACAGACTTTAGCAGGAAATGGGACCATGGCTGTGCTTGGTCAGAGGGGCATCCAGCCCAGCATCTGGTCTTTGTCAGGAGCAGACAGCACGTGGCTTAGGGAAGAGGGTAAGACCGCAGCAAGCAGCTTGTGGGGTTTTTCCAGAATATGATTGTAGTTTCAGGCTCAGGAAGTTCCTGAATTTCACACTTCCAAATGGGCATCTCTAGGTATTTTATAGCTATCATTGGGTCATTTTTCTGAAGGTCTTCCTGAGCCCATTTTGAAACTCTCTAGTTTTTAAAAATGAACAGAGCCCTGTGGTACGGACTCTGTTCTGAACTGCTGTTACTCTCAGCTCTTGAAACTGTATTTCTACTACAGAACAGCTTGTGTTCCATGTTGTTGATGGTGTTGACAGTCTGTTGGGCCCTAAGAAAATGTGTTTGGTTTGCCAGTAATAATACCAACTGGAAAAGGAGCAGGCAAGTGTTGTGTAGAGAGAAAAGAGAAGATAAAATGTAGGGGTTTGTGTGTTGATCTCTTAATTGGTACAATTCTTCCTTCTCCATTTCCTTTTCCTCCCCTAGCTGACACTTCTGTCCTTTCCTGGATGACTTTCTTTCACTTCATGCCTTTCCTCTGTCTGTTAAACCTGCTCTGTTTTTTCTTCCACTTTTCAGACCTTTATTTGCAAACAATTGCTACCATTTCATTTTTCCAATAAAGTTATTTTGTAAAAGAAAAACTTTGCTGGCCTTGTAGTTTGTCTGAGCTGCAGAATCCTTCCTTTTATCACTTCATTTCTGATGGCCAGTCTAAGGATCACAGTTGGATGTCCCAAGCAGTGCTTGGGGAAAGATGTTCTTGATGACTGGAACAAGAGACTCGGTACGAGTGTAAGGAAATTTTAAGTAGGAGTCTGTGTCTTGGGAGGATATCAAAAAGGCTGACGAGCTAATGGATAGCTAAGAAAAAGAAGGAATTTGAAAAAAATGCTGAGATTTTGCTGGAACTTGGGCCTAGTCTGTGCTGATTTGACTTTATTCCTACCCCTAAGTTAGCCTGTGGTTCTCTTCTGTGTGTGCCTGCTGGGTTGGCCTGTGCTTCCTCAGGGAGCTGTGGTCGACTGGCTCTACACCCCACTGATGAGGCAGAGAAGCCCACAGTGTGATAATTGAGTTCCAAGGGGTTATTACAAACTCCTGGCCGCTGTTCTTGAAGCAGTGCTTCCTTTGCACAAATCACAAGTATCAGCTCTTTGAGAAGTGCCGGAGAACTAGCTTTGATGACAGATTCTTGTTTTATGAGTTGTCACCCTCAGCTACAGATATTAGCAGTCTTTTGGCAGAGTGTCACTATGAATTCAAGGATTGATTTTTGACTGCGTTAGTCAATGGCAGCTGATGGCTGTCTGCCTCCTGCAGAACTTAAAATTCATGCCACTGCAGAAATGAATGACAGTATTTAAAAAAAAGTTGAAGGAGCTCAGTAATCAGTGTTTTAATTGAAGCTGACTCTCACTTTATGCAAATACAAATTAGAATATGCTACTCTGCGGCATAGTAAACAGTCTGCATTGCTGGGTCCAGTGATGAGACGTGATAGTGCGTTACTGGATTATTTCACTGAAGAAGATCTATAACCTCTGGTCTCATCTCGATGTTGAGTGAGGTGATCTTTGAGCTATTTCTCTAATCTGATAGTGTATCTGGCTGATATGCAAATTGTTTTCTAAAGCTATACTGAGTAAGGAATATATTTCAAAGTAATTACACTATAAAGAGGTATAGGTTTGGAGGTTTTTGTGTATTTGACGGGAAACAGGTTTTACTACAGTAAAAACAATTATTTGGGTTTTTTTTTTTTGTTTTGGTTTGTTTATTTTTTTTTTTGAAAGAGCCCTCTTGATGCCTGTTTCTGGCCTGCATCCCTTTTTCCTTCTGGGCTCCGAGGCTTGTCACTTCTGGTGAATTGAGAGCATACACATTGCCTTAGAATTTAGCTATATTTTCTTGTAGATGTGATGAGTCTTTTTTATATATTCCTTTTTCTAACAATCTTTGTCTCAAATGTTTCATATGAGTTTGAGGAGTTTGGTTTTAACAAGTCAAGAAGAATTACAGAAAAAGGCGCTGAGGTACATTGTAGGGATATTTATGTACTCCAGTTTTATGAGCATTTGAGTGCTGATACCCTCTTTCCTGATTTGTCTGTATGCTTGCTAGTGACACACAAGAGCGTGGTCTGTTTTTGGTGAAGAGGAAACAACAGTTCTCCCTGTTTCCTTGTCAATTGCAGCAGCAAGCAAGTGTTCTCTTCTCTTAGTAAAAGGTATCTGTAAAGAAGGTACTGCTAGCAATACAAACTAGGTATTTTTCATAAAATTTTCATGGCCAAAGATGAAATAATTATTACTATTTTAAAGTGTGTTCAGTAGCAATATAGGACCGGATCTTTCTCTGTATTCATAATTCTGTTCTAATGAGCCTGTGCAATGTATAGTTTTTTTCCTTTAGTTCAACACTTTTTTTTCCAGGTTTGTACTACTACAAAAAGGTTATCTGGAGTAGTTACTTCACATGAGCAATTTTTTTTTTTCAAATATTTAGCAAACCAAGATGTGGAGCAAAGTGTCCAGAGAAAGTGGAATGAGTCTCCTGCACAAATTACGATAGCAGCATCTTCAAGAGTAAACGTTGTGCACGTAAAGAAACCCCAGACCTGCTTGTGAATGCCTGTAGCCAGAACCAGTCCTGAAATTGGCATCTTTTAAACGCCAAACTGCTGTTTCTATACTTTTATTGGTATAAGCTCACTTAACCTTTCACTAAAAGTGTAGTTTTAAATTGACACTTACAGAATCAACCAAGATAACTATTTGAAAGAATCTTTTCTTTGGAACAGCTGCAGCTAGTGTGGCAGCTTTCTTTTGCATACAGTGGCTTATTTTGATTAAACAAAAGAAAATGTAGTTTATAATTCAGAGGTAAATTGTCCTTCCAACACAGTGTACCTTAGCTGATCTAGAAATATTGACATCCTGATTATTTCACTTTAAATGTATGACTTCAGTGCCTGGAGGGAATAGGCTCTAAATGAATCTGCTTGGACCTAGCAGTAGCAGTTACCTGCCTTGCACACTTACTGTGCACACTTTTTCTGTTTAGCAATAGGTGTCTTTTTTTGGCTTGGCTAAAACAGAAATCTTGAATTGCTGGTTTTCTTCATCAAATACTGCTGTCGGAGAAACCAAATGCTACATTTGTAAAATATAATACCTTTGCCTAGTAGGCCTCATTCGTCTTTATATTTTTTCTAGGCAAGCTGGATCAAAACAAGGGAAATGAGGGATAGAGTAAGTGCACAACACCATTTACATACAGGAATAAAATCATATATTGAATTAAATTGCATATTATAGTGCTGCTTATTCTGCTTTATTTTCATTTTACCTCCTCAGATTGTTTTACAAACTTGTAAAATGCAATTTCTTGAAAGTCTGAATAAAAGTCTCTGCTAGGAAAGTTATGCAACTAACAGGTCAAATATTTAGCAATAGTTAAAAAGCTGGTCAATGTCACTGTTTGTGGATATGTTTTGAAGAGTTTTGACCTGACCATTATTGTCATTGTTGAAAGAGATTTGCATATGGAAATTATACAAAAATCAAGGAAACTAGCCAAATCTTTCCATGTTTAGGATTCTCTTGGCTTTGTCTTGTCTTATTGCTTCAGCCTAACTATTGCTTCTTGGCACAAAAGCAGCATTTTCAGTGAGGAGGAGGGGTGATTTCAGGAAAGATTTCTTCGTCTGCTTCAAGCCTTCTGACTTGTTGCAGTGTTTCAGGTCTGTGTGGCATGCTTCCACAGGCTCACTCTCACAGCTGCTGTCTAGGGCAGCCATGGAACTTGTGCAGCAGTCCTTACTCAAGGATGTACAGATGGGAGCAATCTAGCCCTTACAAGTTCTGTGGAGAAAGATTTGGTTTTGAAGTCTTTTCTAAGGTGTCTGTCCTTTGCTTTGTGCTGTGGGTATATGCTGAATGCGTGTGTTTCTTTGGAGGGACTTTAATTGTATTTTTTGCCAGGGTTGGGGATGTGTGGGTCTTTTTGTTCTTGGGGGAGGAGTTATGTTTGGTTGGTTCTGCTTGTTTAGTTTGGGGATCTTTAAAAAATACATATTTTATTTTTTACTCTAGCAGTGTATTAGGTGCAGTCTCCAGACTCCTTTCTCCTTCCGTGCATGCATGGAAGTGTAATGAAGTGGATAGTGACTTAAAGAACTTGTGATGAGGTTTCTATCTACTGCCTTGATTTACTGTTCTCTTGTCAGTTAGGGCCTCCCAAGACTCTCCTCTGAGTTCTTGTAAGTAAGCTTCTCCTCACAGTAATATATTTAAATTAATACATCTAAAATCATTAATAGACTTAAATTAATAAAATAGTGCAGTGCATTTAAACAGGTAGAGGTAGAGAGAAATTTAGACTGTTACTGTTTTTCTCTGAGATATATTGTCGGAAGTGCACGCACAGTTCTTTGTTTCTCCTTTCTCCTTGTCTTTGGATATTGCGTTTGTGAGAAAGGAGTGTTTCCTGCCTCAGTTTTTGCCATGTCAGATGCATGCTGTGAGAAGAAGAGTTGAGCTAGTAAGGAAAAAAGTCCTTGGCCCCAAAATTCTTCCACTTCATGACTATAACATGTAAACAACTGTGTCAGAGACCACCTATGGCATGTCAGTAGTCTGTTATGAAAGAGGATGCTGTATGGATTTAGAGGCCAAGGAAAGGTGGTGCCCTGAAGGAATCTTTGTTTCTGCTACTGAGTTCTGGTCATGGGGGACAGGTGGGAGAAGTCCTCTTGATGCCTGCAGGGTACAAGACATCAGATCTGTTGACATTTACATCTTAGTCCTTATTAGTAGTGTCATTAGTCCCATGAAGATAGTAATCTTTTTTTGTAATGAAAACCAAGGCATCCATACCTATGTGCATATTTAATATTTGGATGAAGAGTAGTGGTCCTTTTTTTTCTTTCTGGAGAAACAGGATTATTTTTTGTTGTGTTCTGGATAGAGCTGGGCTTTTTTGAAACATGGCTGGGATATTGAAGCCTGGTTACATAAAGACCGTGGGGCTTCATTTACAGCCAAGGAGACAGAGAAAACTGTGATTTCAGTACAAATGTTTCATTCTTGTTTAATTCCTTTCCATTATATTCACACATTTGTGAGTATTTTTGAGACTTTCAAAATTAAAAGAAACAAAGGGGTTTGGTTTTTTGGGGTTTTTTTGTTTTTTTTTTTAGTAGCGTGAAAATACCATATTCCTAGGTGTTGGGATACTTTCTGCTATACTGTGTGCAAGAAAAACAGCTTTTGAGACCTTCATGAAGGTATTAGACCTTCATTTTGCTTCTTAAATTTACAAATGTAATCTTACAGAAATATGAATTAGAACTAGCAGTTAGTAGTGTATTTCTATCTGTAAGTTAGGAATAGGAATATTATAACCCACATAAACTGGTCGAAGTTGTGTAAGCATAGTGCATAACACATTTAAATATCAACCTTGCAGGAAATAGACTATCAAACATTGGAACAAGTGATTTATGCGCTACATGCTTTAGTACCCAGAATTTCTATGAACAGATACTGCCTGCTGTAAGCCACAAGCAATTTGCAGGGCCACAGTCATATTGGTACGTGGCATCATACGATACTACTTAGGAAGTTAAGAATATGAATTAACTGGCTAGAAATTTCACCCCCTTTTTTCAGTAACTGAAGAAAATTTAGCGGAGTAGCTAAAATTGACTATTAAATATCCTGCTCACATGCATTATGCCTTTGATCTATTTATTTTAGTTTAAATTAATGAGGATTAGAAGTGTCCAGGTCTAAGCTGGAAGGCAGCTAAAGGCAACAATATAAGGTGCTAAGAGAAGAGCAGCTTGAATTATGGAGGCTGGTGCTAGTAATGTTAGGGACCAATGTTTATTATCCATTCTGCCTTCTGAGTGTAGCTTTTGAAACACACTGCTGTTATTGTGGAGTATCTTTTCATTAACAGTCCTTTTTTTTATGCATTTGGGATGTTTGTTTTACACAAAGTTTCCCCCTTATTAAACAGCACACTACAACTCAGTGAGATCAAACGTATTAGAAATCAAAATTGCTGATTTTCTTTTCCTACACTGCTCCATAAATTAGCAGAGTGACATTTCTGCCTTTATGGAGCTGTCTCTAATCTCTGGTCTTCCTTCAGGAAAGGCAGTGATGTTTCATGTCTGCGTGTTATCGGCACGCAAACCTGTGTGACTCAGTGAAAGCTGCTAGTGGTGAAAGTTTATTTTGGGTTGTATGATTACATTGTTATTGCTTGGAATGTTTTTAGTGATAAAACTAAAGGAACTGGGTTGGATCTAAAATTATATTGACACTGTACATATTCTATTACTTATATAGGTGTCTGGTTATTAGATGTTTCAAAAGATCAGGGAGATGAACTTGAAATTTATTCTGATTCTGAATGAAAACCATTGCATTGTTGATTGGTATCTCAATTTTACTAGAAAGAGATCTTCATCATTTGAATCTGCAATTCACAGCCTTGTCATCAGTCTTGGCAAATGGATGGGGACTAAGTCAGTGGCAGAACCAGTGACCCTCACTGCTGTAAAGGAGAAGTATGTGTCAGAGCATTGAGGTGAATCTTGTCCTATCCCTTTCTGTGCTGTTCCATACCGACTCTACAGATAGGCAAAAAATATATACTCTAGGGCTTTTGTTCTCCCAAAGTAGTCCTTCACGTCGGGGAGCAATTCCTTTTCTACCTTATACTTGGAAGAAGTCAAAGCACTCCTTCATCTCTGAGGAAAGCAGGGCAAGAAGCAGTGGATCCAAGTGAACAGTGAAGATAGATTTAAGTATGTTTTCTCCATCTAAGAAGATAAACTAAAAAATGTTGGATAATATTCTTTTCCCTACACGTTACAAACTAAAAAAGAGGAGGTAATGAATGTCTTTTAATCCTTCTGGGTGATAGATCGATTTTCCTAAATTAGGTAACTGATGATAAGTTTGTGAAGTAATTAGAGGAGCAGCTGACAGCATACTTTTGAGTAGTCAACTGCTACACAGAAAGAAAGCAATGTTGGTTTGTTTTAAACGTCAAGAATTTTCTAATTTTTTCTGTGGTTTGCTCTTGTTCTTAAATAAATTTCTTTCAATTCTTCAGGTGCTTTTCCCACATGAATGCAAGAAGAGCAGAGAGTTAAAAGAAGTGACTGCTGTGGAGGACAGCATGATCACCATGAAAGGAAGCTGCCTCCTCACACTGCTCTTGGCAGGACTCGGGGTGTTAGGAATACTGGAGCCAACAACAACAGAAGATACCCACTGCCACAGAGCTGAGCACCCAATTATTGCATACAAAGGTAAGATGTAAGGGCCAAAAATCTTTTCCAGGACTAGGATAGATATTGTGTAATCACTTCATGGAAACCTCTGCTTTTAATGGAGAATGGTATGAGAATAAAAGGTGAATTCAGTGCTGTTAGATAAAAATCTGGGCTGTATTCTATGGAAATTAAATACAACTACACTTTCAAATTTTGTTCAGAATTTGTAACTGTATGTATCACTTAAAGATGGGTGACTCATTTTCCTTTGTGATTAAAACCAGCCTGTACTGTTGCCTGGAGTTATTCCTTTCCGAGTGCACAATTCTACATGTGTACACTTAATTTCATGAAGTCACTCTTGTCCCCTTCCTTCACCCTGTCTAGGCCTCTCTGGGTGGCAGCCACACCCTCAATCTTATCAACTGATTCTCTGGATTTGGTGTCACCTGCGAACTTTAGAGACTGCATTCTATTGCCTCCCCTTCTTGATTCTTAAGGTGTTAAACAGGACGGGTCCCAGGATCAACCCTTGTGTTATTCTGCTTGTTGCTGGCTCAGGTATTGAAGGGATATTGAACATTTACTCTCTAACTGGTAAACTGTTCTGCTAGCAACAGATGCCTTTGATACCTTAGTGATGGCATTGAGTCCCTTGGCATCATCTCATGTCTGCTGCAACTAGGTTACCTGTCCAAGTCAGCAGCAAGCTGATATTTTCCCTGTTAAACCTTTAATCCCTATTCAACCTTCCATTACTATTGGAGAAGTAGAAGCTGTTCCTGTTGTCCTGACATTCTGTGCAAGTCTTAAATCCCGCTGAATTTTGTTTAATCTGATGTAATCCCTGCATGCCCACGTGGTCTTTCTAAATTCCTCCTTGTCCCTGCTAACGCCTGATACACACAGATTTTTTGGATTGCAGCTGCACCACAAGTTCCTTCCTTCACCAGGACAGTCTCTTCATACATGTGGTTGTCATCTTGAGCATTGGGGTGGAATGTTGAGAAACAGTTGGAACAAAGTGAAGAATACTTGGAGGATGTTTTCTGTAAAAACCTAAGGCAGTTAATAACTTATCTGACTTTCTTTGTTTATTTGAATTGAGATATTTCCATTAGTGTCACAACTTAGAATGAGTTCCAAATAGTTTGTAGTTATGAGGATGTAGGGATTAAGATGTATTCTATTACATACTGCATTCCTTCTGTTTTTGTAAGAAAGCACATGTGTAAGTTTTTTGTTCCAATGAATTAGAATTTATTGAATTTTAATTGAAAAAATATTTATTTCCATTCTTTTCGTAAACTTAGAGAAAATAGTGTTATGTTTTTTACAGAAAGTATTTTGTTCTGGCATTTTAATGGTTCAATAATAGTAATGGTACCAGCTGTCCTGTTCTTCAATACACTGGAGAATGAACTCTGTACCTCAGAACAACAAACCATCTGTGTATTGTGAAGGAGGGACCTTTATCACTCATTTATTGATGGGCTAAACAGTATGAGTTATTCTGATGAAATATCTGGTTTCCTTGGCATTCATATTGTGTGTATAATTTAGTTTAAAATGCTATTTTTTATCAGAACACTCATACGCAGTATTGTAAATTAAAGTAATTAAAGTAGCTCAGTTGAAATTCTGGCACTTAGCTTCTTAATTTCACAAACTAAGAGATAACTGCATGTACTTTTTGGTTTTGTATATGCAACTGTAAAAGAAAATAATTGAGACTCATTACCAGTCCTGTGTTCTAGGAGTTGATTAAAAATGTGTTGTTTTATGAATTTAATTCAGCCAATATTTAGGAGGGTTTCTTGAATTTAGACTGATCATACCTTCTAGACCTCTCTTGTTCTCTGTCATATTTAATTTCTAGTGATGTCCTTGCAGTTCTAAGTCACTGTGCTAAGGCTTTTGGCTGACAGAGGCCATCTTGTTCCAGTTGCATCTTTTGATATAGCCAAAGTCTGTGTCACAAAGTTTACTGAACAAAACCTATTTTTTTTTCCTGTAAATATATGTGGGAAATAGCATTATATAGAAACATTTATGGCCAGATTTTTAATATGAGATCTAGTATTATTTTCAATGCCAGACTCCCTCTTACCTTTTTGGTAAAAATACCATTAATTAGTATATATCCATGACATACCTTAGCCTTTATGAACTGACACGTCTTGAAAAATGTTCTGACAAGCTGTAGTTCATACTTCACCCAATAATCTGTTGGGAGTCCTTAGTATCTATTAGAAAGTACATGTAGAAACATATTTGCAATGCAGTATACAGCATGTGATAGCTGGGTAACTTAGCTGTTGTGGGCACCTGGCATATGATTTGTAGTTTCAGGACTGCCAGTTAATGGGAAACAGAAATTTTGATACCCCAGGAAAAGTGCCTGAGGGATTTATTTTTAATTCTGTATGTTAGGAACAGGTTACTTGGGGTATCAGTGTGTAAAAAGAGAGATGTGTGTGAGAAGCCACTCTCCGAATGAATCCTGCAGCAGGGGTTGGCAGGTTTCAACCAGCCATCATACTGATATCTGTGTTCTTCCTGTGACATTTGCTGACTTCATGAATGCCTATGGAAAAATGCTCTCTGTATCTATTGATGTTATTAGTGCTGCTAGACCAACATCGAGTTGAGAAATCAATTTGTAACACTTAAAATCCCTTTGAGTGGTGCATTATTGGCCTCCTCTGTAAAGTCATCTTGTAACAGGGTTGGATCCACCAGAGCTAAATACTGTGTGGGATGCTGAACATCAACCAAGGCTGAGTGCTATTGAGTGGTAGGCACTTTAAAGCTTGTGAACTCAGTACTAACTTTACAGAGATATCAACACTTTTGTTTTATTTATAACTGATCAAAGCCTTTTTTTTTTGTATTTTCTGGTATGCCAAAGTAGCAATGTACTTATTTGATTTGTCTTCCTTTGAGAGGTATGGTAGATGGAGTATAAACTATTAAATAAAACTAATGGAGTGAGCGTCTGGTGTAGCATATGGATGAACAGCTGCAAAAAAACTAATAAAAAGACAAAATAGTCCCCAGGAGTTGTCACTGTGAAATATGGAAGAGGAGTATATCTCCTGAAAGAGCTCACTTTCTTTCCCACTGCCCATCAAAAATTGCTCACATAGGTGATGATTCTGTCAAGCTACCTTGTGTAGAGATGCATATACTATTTCTAGCACTGATGTTTCCAGCAAAATAGTTTTTAGTTGAAGACTGATATATCTTATGATAGCAAATGGCAAGAATTTCACCTGCCAGTTGAGAACTTTTACTCAAGTACTGTTTGCTGGTGGAAGAGGAAAAAGAAGATGCAGTTGCAGGAGATGCACACACTTTAAAAGGATTTTTGACATGATCTGAAAGCTTTCATTTCATGTCTCTCATACACAATGTTAATAACAATGTTGTAATTTGTTTGTCTGCATAATTAATATTAGGACTGCATAATGCACCCTTTTTGCTCTCCCAGAATCTATAAATAAGAGTATGCTGTAGATCAGAAAACGTTGGCACCTCTAAAGTTTCTTGTCATAGAGCTTCCTAAAACTAGAATAAGGCACTTTGTGTCTTCTTTGGCAGCTGGAAATTTCCTTTTCTCATTATTTAAAGTTATTAGAAACTATCACAGAAAATAGATTCATATAAAATAAACATCTAAGTATAGGAGGGATTGACAGGATCAGCCCAGGAGTGTGCAGTTCAGCGTTTCGTGTGGTGAAACTAACTGATGGTGCATGGTTCCTCTTCAAAATTTCTTTCTCTCTCTCTCTAAGGAGGATTCTCCCTCTAGATGTGCAAGAATGTGCTAATCTGTTGAAATGCAGTCTTAATAAAAAAGTTAAAAAAAATAAGACCTGTCTGCATGTTGTATGCATGTACTAAGGATTCATCAGCTATACTAACTAATTCTAATAGCTGGAGTCAAGGGATTATAAATCAAGTGTAGCTTAGAACTAGGTGAAAGGAAAGAAGATGCAGGTTACAGAATGGATACACAGAGACTCAGTGTGAGATCCTTGGTGTTTACACACATTTCCTTATGTTTACAGTATGAAAAGAAGGAAATTATGCTTGAAATATCTTAAGAGTTAGAGGAAAAGGGCTTAAATAAGCTACTCATTAAAAATAGTCGTACAAATTTTATTTCTGTTAAATTTTAGTTTATTTGGATATATTTTCATTCTCATGTAGATGTGAAATGTTAGCTCTGGAAGTGTATTAGGGTTTACTGATGGTCTGCTTCTTGGAAAAGAACTATTCTCTTATTATAGTAAAGGAATTATACTGTAGTGTTTAACCTAAACAGTTAGAAAAGGCTGTAAAAACCACATTTGCTCGATGAGAAACAATGATCCTTTATAAAGGTTGAACTATTCTTAAAAAAAAAAAACCCAAAGCAAAACAGATGAATGGTGTCTAAATATTTGTCTAAATATTTCCAGCATTTCATAGTCGACTGCTCTACAGAACCTTCGTGGTAGCTCTCTGTGGACCTGACCTTTTATTAGATTAAAAAAAACCCCAAACCAAAAATGAAAACAGTCAACAAAAAGGATAAAAGTAGTTATGGTGGCAGCTTGTTTCCCCAGACACACACATTTGATGAACTTTGAAACACCAGACCTGTCAAAACTCAGGTGAAGACTCGTTTTGTAGACAGACCCCAATCGTGAGGTAGAACCGAAGGGGCTGTCACAACTGCTGAGCAGTGTGTGAGTGAGCTGGAAAAAAAATTGACCCAAATCCGGTTTCAGGTGTGAAATTTTAAGTATTGACTGTCCTACAGTTTACCTGCATAAAGTTGAATTTCTTAGGTTTTTCTATTAGAAGTAAAGTGCAGTTGTGAACTTTGGTTAATTGATACTGAGAGAACAGCAGAGATCATTTGCTCTGGGGCAAGTCTCATTCTACTAGGCTCCCATAAAATAATCAGAATTTAAAGTTGTGCTGTCTCAACGAAAAAACCGTTAATTTACATAATTTTAGAAGCTATATTTAGTGATAATTTAAATACATACTGTGCTGTAACAAAGTTATCTGTTGAATAAACATGCTCAAAAATAGCATGTCTCAATCCATAGAAGAAATGAATTTAAACCCTTCATTTCAACTTGAGGTTAACCAGAAAAGAAAAATAACGTAGTTATTTTTGATTCCTTGGTTAGAGAATCCTAAGAAATATATTATCTTAACCTTATTTTCTGACCACCACAGAATTCCCTTACTTGATGTTTGTCTAAGTAATATAGACCCAGTACATCACTCTGCTCATTTTATCCTGTGGTTTGTGTACAGAGTGCATGCACTTAACATATGCCAACAAGGAAATAATATGTGGGCTGAATGAAGAAGGATAAATGGCCTATGAACTTGGTTTTGTTTGTACTCTTCTCTTTCCCTTAATCTTGTTGCAAGTTTTCTTTTAAGCTCAATAGTAGTCTGTTATGCTGTTTAGTTTTTATTCTTTTTCCTTTTCTTTCCAGTTTTTCATAAATACATTTCAAAGGCCTCCTACCAGCATCTGCAGTGGAATTAAGGTGTATTGCTTTCCATTCCCTATCAACTTTTGAGTTTTTCTTTAAATGAAGATTATTCATCAGTGAAGAAACATTAATTGCTAGATATTGCAACCTTGGTTTGTCTAGATGATAGGACTACATGATTGTTTGCACTACCTTGCCAAGAACCAGCCCCTCTTAAGGAGGAAAATAATTCCTTTGCCAGTTCTATATTTTTTTTTATTGAGTCAATTTTGCCTTTACCTTTGTATAGGAGATTGAGCTACTGCTGGGGAATGGCAACCTTCAACTCTTTACTGTTAATGAAAAAAATACCTTTGGAGGTTGAGGGTTACTATCCCCCTATATTTCTCTCAATCACCCTGTGTCATTGGTGCCCAATCCCATAAAAATGAGGGAATGGCAGTGGCTGAATTCTCTAAGGAAAGGACTTGCATAACAGTTACTTTTTTTTTTCTCCCTGAAAGTGATCATGTTTTAAAGCAAGCATCAATTTACAATTATTTTGGCATCCCAGTCAAATTCTGGACTTTCGTGGAATGCTAATAATATAAAATTAGCAGTGGCTACAATGGCTAGTGAGCTGTGCAAACATGTCCTGTGAGCCTTTCCATGGCTGATTTGTTCCTTATTGCCCTAATGTGGCTGTTTAGAGCACGTGCAGTTCTCTGACTGTTAACAAAGCAGCAAAATGAGTGAGAGGCTCTTGCTGTATTCTACTAGTTCTACAAAGTGGGCAGATGGAATTAAAATCTGGGATTTTTGTTCTTTTTCTTTTTTTTCTTTTCTTCTACAAAAGAGCTTCATTTTTGCTAAAAGTTTGTAAATCATCCAAACTGATATATGTTAAAGAAACAGATCAGCAATCAAGAAATAGAAGTCATAAGCAGATAAAGTTCTGTGAATTTCTTTTTGTGTGCTCAAAGCAAGAGAGAGCACAATATTGCTCTGACTTTTTTTTCTATTTTTTTTTTCCCACCAGATAGAATTTCAATTTTTTGTCATAAGAAAAGACTGGAGAAAAGGAGGCTCAGTTGTGACCTTATCGTACTCTACAAGTGCCTGAAAGGAGGCTATAGCCAGATGTGGGTTGTCTCTTCAAGTAACAAATGGTGGGACAAGTGAAAATGGCCTCAAGTTGTGCCAGGGAAGGCTTATATTGGATATTAGAAAAAACTTCTTCATTGAAAGCATTGTTGAGCATTGAGCCAGGCTGCCCAAGGACATGGTGGAGTAGGCATCCTTGGATGTATTCAAGACACATGGAGATGTGGTGCCTGGGGAGTTGGTCTAGCGGTGAATTTGGCAGTGCTGAGTTAACAGTGGCATGATGATCTTAGTGGTATTTTCCAAACCAAACCATTCTGTAATTCTAGGTAACCTAGACTGCTAGTTCAAAAAAGATGTCAACAATTGCAGTTACTGGCCATCTGATCCTGGGCAATTTTGTTTTCATACTTGGTAGTGACACAGTTACTGGAAAGAGTCATTCCAGCAGCCTTCCCTTCCAGATCCTGTGCAGTGTTTGTGGGGCCTGCATTGCAGTCACTTGATGGCAGCTGCTGCCCTTACTGCCTGTCACTGAATGTCACCTTCTGCTGCCTATCACTTTGGCTGAGAGACTGGGGGAACCCTGGCCCATCCTTGGGCCTTGCTTGGAGCTCTAAAATCTCCAGGAAATCTTAAGAAGTGGGGAAAAAAAAATTAGTTAATTTTTTTTTCTTAATTTTTTAAATAGCTTTACCAAGATACTTTCTGTGTACTACATAGATTGTGTGGAAATAGAGAACCATAGTCAGTGCCTCTTCAAAGTGCTTTTCTTTCCACATACCTTCTTCCCTGTCTGCCTTCTGTGGCAGTGTTTGCTGTTGACAAGACTATAGGACATGGAGTAGCAGCTGATTTTGTGCGCCTGAGCATGGTAGATATTACAGGACAATTTGTCATATTCAGGTTGGACCAAACTTTGACTTGTTATAAGCTTATCTTTCCATTTCCGGTGCTCACTTCAGATTTTGTTTTGATGGATTTATCACCCTTTTGTACCTAATTTTTTACCTAATTTCTGAGAATTAGGATCTGACCATGTTATGACCAGCTCCACAGTAAATCTACTAAAGTAGCTGTTGATAATGACAAAACCCTGGAGTTTAACAGTGCCTTTTAGAACAAAAGTTAGTTCTACAAAGAGAAGTGTTGATCCTAGTGTTGTGGTTCCTCCTTTTCTTTTTTTTGCTTGTTGCTTTCTTTTTTTTTTTGGCTTTGGGGTATCTTTTTGTTTTTGTGGTAGTGGAATGGAGGGGGTGTATATATATTCCTCTTTGATGTCCTGGCTCCAAACTCTTGCAAAGATTAGTGTCAGGCTTTGCTCTCCACACCCTTTGTGTTACAATATGTCTTATTTTGTTGAGTTCTGTGTTTTTTCATGAAATATCATCAGACATGAAAATATTTTATGAGCTAAATTCTTGGGCAGAATTGATAGGATCAACAAATTTTATTTTGCTGAAACAATGTAAATAAACAAGTTTAGTATGATCATATGCTGACATAAGTAAGGACGCATTATTGCAAGATGATTAGTTCTAGAAAAAAGGTCTTGCTAATTGAAGCATAGCTACTTCCAACAAAAATAACAGGGCATAACTGTCTATGGGCAGTTGGCTTTATGTTTCTGCTCCCTACAATACATGTATTAAAATTGAGCAGATTTCTTTACAAAACTCTGTCTTGGGACTAAATACTGATTTCCTATAGCTATACAACATGATTTCCTTCAAAATGAATTCTTTGGCTGGCTGCCAAAGCCTGCATGTAAGTGTTAAAATGTGAAAGATTAAACCCCTCTGAAGAGAGTGCATGACTAAGGATGTCAAATATTTTTCGTGGTCAATCTGTCCCTCCATCACGTTCAGGAAGATTGACAGCAGTAGCACAGGGACCAGAGCTGGTAACTGTAAGGAGTTACCTGGGAATTCCATTAGGGCTCTGTGCTGGATGAGGTGTGAAGTTAGTGGTTTTTGACTGTGCTGGTAGCACTGAAACCACTTTCATCTAGGTGGGGGTTCAGTCTTTTTTCCCTTATACTTCCTTATATTTGTATGCAATATGTGTGTTTGAACAATGAAGCATAAACAATTCCAAACCCTTGTTCAGAAAAATAAGAAATAAGTAAGCATTGCAGCAGATGTTCCTGTCTCTTCCCTGAGGGCACAGACAGTCAGAACCCAAATTCCCTTTAATTATCCCAGTAATAGACATATGCACACACATAAGAATGCAGTAATATGTACTTCTAGCTGGGGGAGCTCTGGCAGGGCAGAGAAAACAGGAATGCAGGCTAGGTTTTAGACCTTGAAGGTCAGAGTGGATTGTAAAAGCAGGTGAGGGAACCAGAGCAGGGCAACTGCTGTGGCTGTGTCTGCCCTGCCTGGAGATCAGTGGAGAGGTGGCCAGGGCAGTTCGTGCCTGCTGAGAGGATCAATGAAAGATGAGAGTAGTTGGGTAGAAGAAAGTAAGTTTACCATCGTTTTAAGAAAGAAGTTCAAGTTTTCATGCATTTAAAGGAAATATACTGTAGGAAGTGTGCTTCATTTTCTCTTTTCCCCATTAATAATAAATTACTTACAGCCCTGCCTCATTACCTCCAAAATTGTTCTGAAGCTGTAATAGCTGTTCATAAAATGAATGCGCAGTAAACAGGTGGTGAACTTTCTGGAAAATATCAAGAGGTTTATGATCTTGGGATTTGTTTTATTACAAATGATTTAAAGTAGAGGAGAGCGCGAGAAGCTAGCAGAGCTTCTAGATAAGGATAGATATAAATATTTATTTCTTGGCTTCTGCAGTTCTCTTTGTAGGGAAAAGCAAGCTTCAGGACTGTATTAAATTTTATTGGTTAGTAGAAGGAAGGCAGCTGGCTTGTTTATGTGATCCAGAGACCTCCAGAATGCTGCATCTTGAAAGGGATCTGTAGTTTTGAGGTTGCTTCGTCTTTTTGTTGGTTCTTTTTTCTTTTTTTCTTTCCCCCTCCCTATAAGCGATGAGCTCTGAACTGCAGATGGAGATCTGACATGTTTTCATGTTTCCAAAGGAGAACCAAATGTAGTGTGGTAAGACTTAAAAGAGGAATCTTTTAGTTCGTGGTTGCTGATTTAATCATTCTGGGCAACTTTGTAACTTCATCTTTTCCTTTAGAGGGGTTTGGATTGCATTAAATAACCCTGCCTAGGCTTTTTTTTTTTTTTCTTGGCAGGAAGATGAGATGTTTTGGTTTTTATATCTTCTTGGATACCTATTTTGGAAATTGTAGAGTTCCTGCTGTCTAATCACTAATTGTGATTATAGATGTTCTGTGTCACTAATAGACACAGATGTATTCATGTGTCTATTTCAATGTATTACTCAGATTAAAACATATTCATAATTTCTATAAGAAATATTTTTAATTTTCAATTTTATTAAAAAATAAGGGATTGACTAAACACATAAACATATTTTCTCATATCCCAGTTATGATGTCTACATACTCTTAGTTCTGTACACAACCTTGGTATAAATAAGTTCTGTATTGCAGGTGTAATGTCTTTTTCATTAAAGTGCAGTACTGAGTACTGTAACAGATCCATCTGTCCTAATGCTTAGATTTTGAAACGGCATATTGGTTTTTTTGGAGTCTTGTAACCCCTAGAATGAATCTTTTCTGTAAGAGAAACCAAATAAATATTTACTGTGTTAATTATAGTTGTTAGATGAGAGGGTTTTTTTGGTTTATGATTTTTTGGAGCTATCTTTGATTTTCTTTCTCAAAAGAAATGGCACTTTTAATGATTTAATGGTTGATGCATCCAACAGGAATAAACCCTTTGGGAAAAGTCTGCTCTGGCCTGTTTTGCTACAGAGCTAAGCTAAGGTTAGAGTAGTAATTCGGTTCAAAGTCAGTGAAAATAAAGCATGAGTTTACAAGTATGTAAAGACTTTATGAGTATATAGTGAATAACTTGCATTTTTATGGGTTTAAACAATTAGTACGAGAAATAGAACCACTGCAGTTGTGGTGGAGCTTCATGGCACTGCAGCCTGAGCAGTGCACAAAGAAGTTTGTTCAGGTGCAATGTAGATTTCTTTCTATTACAATGACAACCCTGATGCCTAATCTATAAGTTTGTTTCCAGCTCTGTTTTTGGAAGATCACTTGAGATAAAAAACATCTGTATTTGATATCTCATCTTGTCAATTACATGTTTGTAACTATAGCTGCTTTCTACCCAGTATTTACTTTTTTTTTTTAACTTATTGATCAAAATGATTTAAAGCATGGAGTCATTGCACACAAATGCTGAGCAGCACATGCCTTGAGTAAGTTCTTGAAAAAGAAGTTATACTTTTGACAACTAGGCCTCAGCCTCTTTTCTGATAAGCAGAGGTGTGAATTGTATTTGGTTTCAGAAGTAATACAGCTGATCTTTTGCTGAACTTTTTTGATGGAGTCCTCTTTTTTGTTGGAACATGTGGAATAATGTTTGCACTTATTTCCTTTCTTCGCTCAAGCTGTGGTGCCTTTTTTTCCTTTCATCTGCGGTGAGTCAATGACTTACCAGCAAGGGTGTGTTTAATACATTTCTGTGAGCAGAGAATACAGTGTGAAAGAGGTAAGAAAGACTGGTGATTGGAAGTGTAAGAAAAAGTCATAGACAAAAGTGAATCATAAAAGGTTCTGCAACAGGCTCTGTCATGCCATTTTACTCGCCTATTTTCCCAACATGGAGCAATGCTTGTTATCCTGAGGTTGTTCTGAGTGAATTTATTATTCACAGATATATTTATAATATAATGGAATTTTAAAATGAGAACTTAGCAGTCACACTGAATTGATACTAATGAGGCACAGAAATTACTGAAGAAAATCTTGGTTTTCTCAATTCTAGTTTTGGGATAATTAGAGACTGTGGAGTCCCGAAGCGTCACAGCAGAGCATTTACAAGTGCTCCTGACTGTGTCCTTCAAGCACAAATGTTGCAAATAAATCCCCAGATAGGACGTGCTGAATGAGTGAACAGGTGGATCTCCTCTTGCCAGCCCTGACACCTTGCTTAATAGATTCCCCTGGGGTTAATGGGACTGTCACCAGGGCACAGGGGGTGATGTAACGGAGTCAGCGTGGCACATCCCTGGGGAGACTTCTGACGTGTCTTGCTGCCTTTGAAGAGGATAGTAGTGTAACTTGAGTATCACAGGAAGAGATTTAAGTTAGGCTAAAATTATTATACAGCTTCAGGAAGATGGGATTAATGTATCATCCTTAGATTAAAAATTTTTAATTATAAAATAATGTGCAGAAATATATTTTAATTTTCTTCTGATAAGATTAGTGAATTTGTCGTACTGATGCCACCCAGAGACTTCTGTTAATATTGCAAATCTGCTAGTTTTCGACTATAGTGTTATTGTTGTTATTGCTGTTATTGTGGTCATATGGTTGTTGTGGTATTATTATTATTGCTATTGTTGTTGTTATTTCGCTAAGAGAGCTTCTTCAAGAAGGTGCTACTGTGCATATATTTAACTTTGTGCTCACTATTTTTGAAAAGGACACCATGGCATGAGGTGTCGCATACATACACCATGAGTACTACTGAATTTTTTAATATCTATGTTAATTTTTAAATGAAATCGGGAGGTCTTTATTGTCTTTTGACTTTATTTGCCAAGTTCTATTATTATTATTAAAGATCACTTCTGAATTTGGTTCTAAACATACCATTCTATTCCTTGTCAGTAATTTCTCAGTTTATTGTACTGTTTACTGTAGCTCTACTTTGAAGTGCTGAATAATGAAAGTTAGACTAGAGGGAACTTTACAATTTCATTTGCAAAGAACTGTAGAGCTCAACCCTTGGCAAGTCCTGGGACAATGTAAACCAAACAAGCCATGGCCTGTTGAGCAGATACTAAATTTAAAGTAAAACAGAGACAGTCTTTCATTTTTTTTTAATATGAGTATCTAATGTCCTTCTGCCCAGCTTTGATAGTTACCCTCCTTTGTCTTTAAACCTCTTTAGGAGACTTCCTTGACCTTTCCTAGGAGCTGAGTGGAGTTTAGTGTTTTCTTTGCTGTAGATTTATGAACCACGACAAACTTTGTTTTATATTAAAACTAAGCTATTAACCCTCCCCTCCCAAACCTGAACCCCCCAGGAAAACCTATAACATGTGATTCCCAGCATGTGAAAGAGAGCTGTAGCTTTCTCAGATGGCTTTTTTTTCAACATCTATCTTTTAGTTCCAGGAGAAAGTGTTTCTTTTGGGAATGTTTTTGAGTTACAAGGCCAGCAGATTTCTGTCCTGTAATAGCAATTAGAATTTTTTTTGTTTGTTTTTGCTAAGGGTTAATATGTCTTGAATGTACCAAAAGGACCTGGTGTGTGTTGGTGATCAGCTGCTGCCATGACTGCATGTATACCATGATAGTTTTCCCTGGGCAGCTTTAAGTCCTATACCAATGGCAAACATGCCTACATAGTTTTAAAGAAAAAACGTCCAGGCTGAAGGTGTGTTTCAATGAATGTTCTCAGTGTGAGGAGTAAGAAGAGAGAAGCCAGTAAAGGGCTTGGTGTTTTACTGTAATTCACATGAAGTGAGGGCAGAGGAAAAGGAGGGGAATGCTGGGAAAGGGAGGATTAGGATTGGAAAGGGTAGGGATGTTGCTGTTTGTCACCTGTGACCAGCAAACAATATGATCAGGTTACGTGTTGGCAGGGCAGCTTAATTGCCTTACTCATTTATTTATGGTACTGTTGTAGTACACAAAATGTACAGCTATGGTATTGTGTAAAGATTGTCACGTTGCATCTGCATGAAAACCATTAATATATTGAAATTATTGCTGCTTACTACTTTACCCTTATAGTTTTAATTGGAAGAAAAATAATTTATAGGCCTTTAATAGCTAATTATGAATTTTTGACTCTAAGGAGGTAAGTCATAACAAAACTAAAAAGCCTTGTTTCACCGATGGGTTTTCAGCTAGATTTTGATGTTTTGGTGAAAAGAAATTTTATTGTTCTGTTAATTAGTTACATAAGCTTTTATTTTTGCAGTGTACATGGGGTTTCATTGTATTTTTTTTTTTAGGCACTGGTTTTATGTTCATTTTCCGTTCCAATGTATCATGAAGTTGTAGCTCTAGCTCATAAATGCTTATTTCTGTGTGACACATGCTGCCACTGTGACACACAAGAGATACAGTTTCAGAGTGTTTTCTGAAAAAAAGAGAAGAGCTCTAGCAACCATTTGCTCTTCCTGACCTTATTCCCTCAAGCAAGAATGCTGCTGAATGCAACAAAGACAGGATAAAATAATTTGTATTTTGGATGGGAATTGGATTTCAGAGAGATTTCTTAGCAAGTCCTCATTCTTGTTTTCTGGCCTGGGCTTACCTTGCCCTGCCTGGCCCCTGCTCCCTTGCTCCAAACCTGGAAGTGGTCTCAGTCACCTGCTTGCTGTACCTTGAAGCTTTATTGTGTCTTGCTGAGACAGCAGGACAAGTGGAAGAAAATTGAGTCTCTGAATCTCAGTCTTCCCTGTAGTCTTCTGGCACTGCAATACTTCTGTGCACTGAGCTGTCCCTGGCCTCCCATGCTGTGGGGAGCCACTCCTCTCCCCTTCTTTTGGAAGGCCCAGGGCCTCGCTTGCCCTACCAGCGTGGAGCTGAGGTAATTCCATTCTCAGCTGCTTGCCTTGTCTCACTTTCAGAGACTGATGTTTCCACAGTGGGTCTGGCTTTGTTTTTGTTTTATTCTCTCTTTTTTTTTTTTTTTTTTTGTCTTTCTCCAGTAAGTGAGATAATTCATGATTTACCTCTGGATTTCCGCATCTTCATGTCCTACCTAATTTCTTAACTTTTTAATACTTTGCAATTGATTGTTTCAGATGAAATGCGTAAGTAAAGTAAAGGTTACAAGATCAAGTATAAAAAAATTAAGAAGCACCTCTTTTATGCTTGCCTGTGTAGCCTTTTACATATATTTGAATAAAAATAGGTAAGTAAGTATGTATAATGCTATACAGGCCGGTAAAGTATATGAGTGTTTTTCCTCCCTCAGAATCCTGCTGGGTTCTGTGCACAGCATCTGCAGTAATAGCTGATAGCAGCTGTAATCATAGTTATCTAATATGTGGCCACATCCCCTTTCCTCCCCCAGTGTTTGAATCCTGGTTTGAGCACCTATCCAATGCAGATGGAAATCAACAATGAATTTAGCTGCAAGTACTGCGGAACATGTACAAACTGGCATTGCGAGCCTGAAATTGCACAGATGCATACAGGCTGACATTAAAAATGCAGAAGTTACTTTTCTGACATCCAAGTGATTCTACTTCACAGTTCCATCTGTTTTTCCAAAGCATATGATGATACAGCTTCTGAACAGTGCATTTAATGGATGTCTGGAATGGATGAACACGTTTTGACACAGAATAACATTTTTCTCCTGGGCCCATTCCTTAGGAATGGATAGCCCTCTTGTGCTAAAACTTTAAATTAGGAACAAATCATGCTGAAACAGGCACCAGACATGGATTATTTCAACTGAGACATTTGAAAAAGCAAAAATAAGCTCATGAGTGGAGAAGAGAGCTTAGAATGGATGTTGTTAACCTGAGCTGCAAATAATGATACCAGTATCAAAGATCACACTTCTGCAGCACCCTCGGGGGGTTGGTTTTGACTCCCTGTTCTAAATGGTCATGACCGTGTGCTCACCTTCGGTCTTTTAATTGACTGTTTCACATCTGTAGTCTTCAAACAGACAGTGCCACAGCTCGTTGTGCCGTGCATACACAGCCCTCTTCACCTTTCACATAAGTTCCAGACCACTGCTTTGTGACTACATTTAAAAAAAAAAAAAGCTTCAATCCTGAGGACTGCGGAACTCTAGAGGATGAGGGTTTTGTACAACTGGACTTTTTTTTAGAGGGCCATTTTGATTGTTACAGCGATTTTATGTATTCTGTGTGTCTATTTAAAAAAAAATTAAAATTTAAAAAAATCATGCTCTGTTCCCACAATAGTGTGTTTATTTCGCCAAACAGTTAATGATATGAATGAAAAAAAGGTCTACTAGTAATGAAAATGTTCAAGGATTTGATTTGCGACTATTTATGTGTGTTTAAGTTTGAAAGTAGGAACAAGTTTTTCTTCTGAATACAAGTAGTGCCCCTTGCTGATTTTCAGCAACTCACATGCTTGTCTGCCCTTCTTAATGTGGCACTAAATTGGTCTGAGAAAGGAAGGTTAAAAAAAAATCAATGAATGTCAAGCAGTTTTCCTTTTTTATTCCTCATTTCTCAACTTTTTTTATTATGAAAATGATGGAGAGTCAAATTTGCTTATTTTCTCATTTAAGCTTTTCACTTAATCAGATACTTTTGTAAAGAAAATAAATAACTAAATAGCTAAGTGAAAAAAACCTCTAGTCCTCAGGTGCTTTTGATGTATGGAAATTGAATCTAACTTTACTTGACTATGTACCAGTGAATTGCAGTTGTACTGTGGTACCCAAGGAGGAAAAACAATTCACAATAAAATATGGATACTTGAGTCAAGTGTGTATCAGGTGGCCGCCCTATATATTTTACAGGCCTGTATTATAAATTAAATGGCATGGTGGTGAAAGGCTCCTATGTTTCCTTAGAGGACCATAAGGAGAATACTTGCAGACCCACCTGAAATAGCTGCAAATTTAATGGTGGCTACCTGATGTACTACGCCTATAACACTTATAGTAAAAGTTGTATTTCTTGATTGTTTTTAGAAATTGCCCCTTGGCTACACGTGTTCAAAGCAGAAGATGCTGTGGACTTCTCACAGTTAACATTTGACCCAGGACAAAAAGAGCTTATTGCTGGAGCAAGGTGAGAAATTTTTTTTTTTTTTTTTTTTTGTTTTTTTTTTTGTTTTTTTTGTTCTTTGTTGATGAGAAATATTTAGCCAAATTCCAGTGTCAGTGTGCTCTTTTGTGCCTCCCCTGCCTTCTATCCCCACTAAACTTAATGTTATGTATGTTTATTTCTCTTATCCCTGACTAGAGTTAAAAGATGGACTGCCTGCCTGGTATCAAGGTTCACAATAGCTTACACTATTCTAATTTTTAAGAGGACCATCCTGGAGTACACAGTCCTTGAGTGCATATGGTAGAACAAGCAGGTGCTGTATGACAATGTGACAAAAGTTGCCATTGCATGAAGCGTAGGATGATCCCAAATTTGGCTGCACAATATGGCTCTTTGTGTTGGGATGTTTCTAATAATTATTCACTACAATGCCAGAAGCGATCTGTTAAGGACTGCAGAATTAGTGGTAAAGTTGGTGATAGTCACTGCACAGTAGGAGAGCACTCTGCAAGCTGTTATCAACAGTGACACTGTCTTAGATGTCAACATTGAAGCTGTGACAGTCCTTGAGCACTATTTTTTTTTCTCTTAGCATATGAGGTTTAGTAAAACATCGTGGCTGGCCAAAAAATATGTAACCATCTGAACTTATTATTCACACCTGCCTTCTGAATATATTTAACTTTTGAATTAGCAAAGTTCTAGTCACTTCACTTATCTGTTAGGTTTAGCATTGGAATACATTTCTGTTTCCCAGTTTACTTCTTAGCTGAAAATGAGATTCAAAATGCAGTCATAAAGTGCACTGCAAGAAAACTTAACTTTTTTCCGTGGGCCAATGGAAGTTGCTTATCTACAGGGGAAACTTTCTGAGTGTGGAAATAGGGGTGTGTGTGTATATTTATATATCTTTGGCCTGCCTGAAGTGGGATATTCTGTGGCCTGATGTTGATTTTTCAGTTCTGTAAGCTACCAAATGAAACCAGGTCTGAGGTTATCAACTGGTGCTACTCTGTAAGGATTGTCACCATAAGTTGTCTGAGCCTCTCCCCAGACCCATGAAAATGTGTGTTGGATCAGTGCACTCTGTATAGTTATCCCAGTAGCTGTTAAAAAAAAATTCTCTCCTTCCTCTCTTCTTTTTTCTCCATACTGTTAATCTGGGGTTCAAATTGGAGCAAAAAATAAGCTCATTTAAACCAGTGCTTTTGATTAAACCTTTTGAATGGCTATGGCATAAGCTTTGGATGATTCTGTTGATTAAGCAGTGGCTAAAAAAAAATGTTTGCTGTTAATTCTGCTTTTTGCAAAAGATCCCATACCTCAAAAGATTTCTTTTTCCTTTAAGTTAATGCTGCTTCAGAGCTTTATATGTCTTGTTCTGACTAAAATTGAAAAATTAAGAATATTCAGGGTTATTAAAATTACCGCAGGAAGTTTGTTTTACACAGTTCATTTTAGTTGGCTGTTCTAGTTATTGGTTCATAGAAATTATTAGATTTTTCCCTTTCCTTTTTCTGCATTTTCATTCTAAATTTTAACCCTTTCAGTGTTGTTGTGTTTGGCCATGGAGATCTTACTTTAGAATAACCAAACTTGCCAGCAGGTTTCTCTAGTTGTGTATATTATTGATTTCAGTACGTCCCTTTCACTACACAGCTTTCTGTTTTTTAAGTGTTGTGCCACATGAGTCATTGTACGTCATGGGGTCTTAGATTCAGAGATTAGCAACCAATTGTCAGGGTGCTGTAGTCCCGAAACTGCAAGTGTTGATCTGTTTTTTTTTTTGCCTTCTGCATGTAGTCCCTGCTGCACACAGAACAAATCTGTTCACTGTGAATATGGTGTTGAGTTTTCTCCTTATTTGCAGGAATGATTTTTGGCCACATTGATGATTGTTTTTCCCCCTTAATGTACATTTTTTAGTTGCTTTTCACCCAGGGCCATCTGAACAGAGCACTAAAATCACCATACTTGTGCTATGGCCTGTGGACAAAATTTTAGTACAAGTCTTGAACATCTGCCTCACTGGATTCAGATATTCAAAGAGCTGTTTGAAGAATTTGTTGTCTGTCCTAAGCAACAGCAGTGCTCTTGTAAAGACAGAGAAGAGACTGCACTGTTAATTCGTTCTTCCTGATGAAGTACCTTAGAATATTTCAACTTTTTTTATTATTGTCTTCTTGTACTAACACTTCGGTACCCAAAAACTAATAACCACATGTTATCCATGATTTCAGTAAGACCTGAACATTGAAAAGTTCCTGTTCAGTTGTGAAAATTATCATTTGTAGCCTTCTAGTATGGATTTCTCTTTCCTATCCAGCCACTGGTAGAGACAGAAAATGGGAAATGGGGCATGTGACAAAGGTACAAATAAACTTATATTACTCATTCTTACATTAGTCTACCTATATTACACTGCCAAAAGGAGTACTCACATTATGATTTGCTTGTCCAGCATCCACACAAGAATAGGTGTACTGGGTTTGCATGGTAAGCCTCTGGTATGGAAGGGGGCCACAGGGGTGACTTCTGTGAGAAGGTGCTGGGAGCTCCCCCATGTTCAGCAGAGCCAATGCCAGCTGGCTCCAAGGCAAACGTGCTGCTGATCAAGGCTGAGCCTGTGATGCCAGCAAAGGTGATGCCTCTGTGATAATGTATTTAAGAAGGTAGAAAAGTTATTGATCACAACTAGCTATGTCCACAGAAGAGAGGACTGAAAAACTGAGAGAAACAGCCCTGCAGACACCAAGGTCAATGGAGAAGAAAAGATGCTGTAGCTCAGATTCCCCTGCAGCCTGGGGTGCAGACCATGGTGAAGCAACTGTCCCCATGCAGCCTGTGGAGATCCATGGGTATGAAGAGATCCACCTGCAACCCATGGAGGAGACCCACACTGGAGCAGGGGGATGACCAAAGGAGGCTGCGACCCTGTGGGAAGCTCACCCTGGAGCAGGCTCCTGGCAAGACCTGTGGCTCCATAGAGAGAGGGGCCCACACTGGAGCAGGTTTACTCATAGGACTTGAGACCTGGTGGGGGAACCAGCTGTGTGTTCCTGAGGGACTTCCTGTGGAAGGCAACCACTCTGGAGCAGTCTGTGAACTAGAAGGATCCATGTTGGAGAACTGTGTTCCATGGAAGGGGACCCCATGATGGAGCAGGGGAAGGATCCTCTTCCTGAGATGCAATAATGGCTGAAACAACGTGGGATGAACTGACCATAATCCCCATTCCCCTGTCTCCCTGTGCCGCTGACAGGGCAGGGAGACCTACTGAGGTCTCCTGAGACCTACCTGTGCAGGACTGAGACCTACACACATACAGTGCAGCCTCTCCAGTTAATCCACAAGGGTTCTGTAAGTAACTCATCCAAGGCACCGAAGCCTCAGAGGCAGTATGCATACGTTAAGTCAGTATTTATTCATTAAATACATGTACCTTCAGAACACCACTCCTCTGATGTAGTTTCTGAAGATGGCTTCCACTGAAATAGCAGCATTCTCTGCCAAAGAAGTTCCATTTATCCCCATCGCTTCTCTTTCGTTCTTACCCTGAGTCGACTCCAGGGCTCCTGTGATGATGCACCATGTCAGTTACTCTAATTAAAATGCCAAGACATTGAATCAAGCACAAGAAAAGGAGTGACTTTTGTGGAGTTAGTGAACTGACTTGTGTCACTCTGCAACCAGAGTATTACCAGCACTGGTACAAAGAAGGAGAAAACTGCAGTGAACCAGGCATGGGCAAGAGAGGTATGAAGTTTTTAAAAATATTCAGGAACCTGTTAGCAAGGCAGGAAAAGGAAGCAGTGGGGGTAAAAAGACCTACCTCTTTCTGCAGCAATAAGATGATAATTTCTCATAGATTTAGCATTAAACCATACATTAGATTAAATTAACCCAGTTCAATCAGTGGAAGGAAGGACAGATACTGATTACCCTGAACTGAGTGTTCAATGAGCAGTGAAACCCAGATGGACATTCAGAGAATACAGCACCAATTCCCTGTGCCTGTATATTCTCCCTGTACACGTAGACCTCAGAGCATCTCGTTAACAAGAAGCTCTCAGATTCTCCTGCTGGGAGCAACAACAGCAAGAAGCAAGCCTGTATAGTTATTTATTCCTTTATTAGAGATCCTTAAGCCACTGTTAATGAATCCTTTAATTTGCCTTTCTGTTATTATGGCAAGTAGTGGTAATGGTTCAAATGAACATTCCCAAACGCACGTCTAATTAAGTGAGAAGGCATACTGTTACAGTCCTTCATCAGTGAGATAAGGAGTGATTGAGGCAATAAGCCACCTCAAAGCAAGTTATAATCATAAAAAGCAGGTTTAATTAACTTGCAGGAGAACATATAGGAGAAAGGCACCACTATTAGGATATTCTATATATATAAAAAAAAAAAAAAAGTCTAAATCTATATTAGGCAATTAAAAAGAAAGTTGAATAGCTTTGAGACCTATTTCTCATAGTAACTATATAATTTAAAAGTATAGCTGAGCTAGCCCAACTTAAATTAAAAAAAAAAAAAATTTTTCCACACTTTAGGAATGAACTCAATCCAGGCTGTTACCAGTTCAAAATTTCAAGTACAGGAGGCTTGGGAAAAGAGGATAACTTTGTTTTCTCTTTAAAAATAGACTTAATTCTTCTTGCATGGTTTGAATAAAACTACTAATAAAATAAAATTAAAAGTCACAGAAAAAAAAAAACAAATTTTGCCCTATGGTACTGGGTTTCAGACATGCTTCTAGTGGACTCTTGTTTTGCCAAAATGGCTGGAACACTTTTAGCAGTTTTTGATTTATAAAAACTAGAGCTGCTACGTGTTATGTACGTTGTCAGGAAATGAGGAGGAAAAAAGGCAAAGCACGATTTGGCTGGGCAATTCACAGACTGTTGTATCCTTCCCCTAATCTGGTCTTCTCCGCCTTCAACTGACCTTTCCAAAGAAACATATGGCAAAGCACTTTCAACGCAGCAAAGAAGGCAAGGTTGTTCTTGGAGAAATGCATGAATCTTTATGCTCACTGGTATTTTACAAGACAGAAATCACTATATTATTACATGCTAAATCAGTCCACCAAGTAACACACAGAGAAATAAAATATTTTAATATTTTATTAGAATATATCAGAAAAGATAAACAAGCAGTCTCTCATTTCCTTGAGCTTACTGAGGAGCTAATGCCCTGAGAGTAATCCTTTGCTGATGCCACTTAATTATAAAATAAATTCTGCCCTGCCATATGGGTTGGCTTTTTTCTAAGAAAACAAATGAATTCCCAAGAAGGTTTCAGATTGCAATAGAACTCATTTATTTTTATCTGCCAGGTCACATACAATATTAAGAACAATGCCTGGGGCAAATTTTAAAGATACAGTTCCATGGGAGCATGGATTGCATGATTAATGTGAAGGTACATTTTAGTGGTGGAGTGTCACCATTCACAGATTGCTGCTGATGCTGTAAGGAAACTGAAACAAGGCTACAAGACCCCATCTTGACCAACTCAATACCTATAGGAAAACTGGATGCTTTGCAGAACAAAAAAAAACAAAAAACAGTCATCAACCAGTGATAACCTTCTCACAAGGAGCGGAAGACAACCTGCAGAAGCTGGGGGCAGGGATAGAGGGGACAGATACAATTGCAAAAAAATCTATTTCTGCACAGCAACAGAATGTCCACAGACATCAGAAGACCACCTTTATTTCCCAAACTGGACAAGCAAGACTAATTTTAGCAACAAAGGACAAGTAATTATCTTCCCAGTTATTGCCTACTATGGCAAACACTATGGAATAAAGTCCCTTGCATATTTTTAGAGATCTCTACATCAAAATTATTTCTGTTCTTTTCTTTTTTTTTTTGCTTCAGCAAAATGTGACAGAACTCATTGTTTCTCGACTAAATTACTCATGGCCAACTTACACTCTTTTGTTTGCTGTCAACACTACTGTTCCATTTACACTGCTATGTCCTTCCTTGGATGTACCTGCTGATGGATTTATGGGCAGGCAGCCTGCACATGCTCAGCCTTTGTTATCCTACAATTCCAACCTTATTCCCATCTTTTAGCAGCCCTTCCTTAAATTTCTAACTAATTTCATCTAACCATGCTCAAGCATATATAAACACAATAACACACACTACCAAAATTTAAGGTCACCCAAGCACCTTGTGCAAAGAGACCAAATTTCTCTATCACTCCAGGAGACACCTTTTGGGGCATCATGGGATCATATCTGTCTTTCCTCATTGCTGCATGACATTGGCAACTCCCAACAGGAATGCAGTCTGGATCCCCGGTGGGATCTTTGCCACCATTCTCAGTAAGACAAATCATAAATATCTTTTAGATAAAAAATAAAATAGAGGCTGTAGAACTTCAAAAATGAAAAAGAGTCACCTGCAGTGAATATTAATAATTGAAAAGGGATTTAAAAATTTCCAAGAGTGTCAAGCTTTCACAATAGTATTTGGTTTGGTTTCTAAGACAGACACTATAGAGAAGACTTCATTAAACTCCATTAAGGTGGAAAAAATCAATTATGAACCGAAGTTGAGCCAGAACACAGCTCCTGGCTGTGAAAATCATTACTGTAGTTTAGAATACCACCAACTTACTAAAGCAGAATCCTGAAGGTGCAAGGATGGGGTGGGCTGACCCTGGCTAAAGACCAGGTAGTCACCAAAACTGCTCTCTTCCTCCCCTCCTCAACTGAGCAGGAAAAAAAAAATATAACAAAAGGTTCATGAGCTGAGATAAAGACAAGGAGAGACCACTCACTGGTTACCTTCACAGGCAAAATAGAAACAACTTAAAGAAATTAACTAAATTTATTTCCAATCAAGATCAGAATGGGATAAGAGAAGTAAAAGAAATCTTAAAAACACCTTCCCCCTTTTCCTCCCTCCTTCCTAGGCTTAACTTTATTCCTAACTCTTTGTCTGACCAAGCATGTGTGTAGGTCTCAGCCCTCATTCCAAGTGTACAACCAGAAAATTTAAGAGCACAGGGATGCATACTTTGCCCCTGACTGTCACCTCTTTGGTGGGAGCAAGGTTGTGTTTTTTGTAGAGAATTGTTAACTTCATGTTACATTGGTATGAATCCTGCTTCTGAATTCTCTGTGTACAACAAGCTTTCATTGAGGGAAAGGGCTCTCTTGGAAGCAAACTGCTCTACCAGAAGACTACCAGGGCACGATCGTAGGAGGGAAATTCAAGGCTAGCCTTGATAATTTGGGCTGTCAAGCTTAGATCCTCCTTCCTTTTAGTACCTTTAGCATTAATGTGAATCACTTACATAGTTTTTAAACCTTTTGTCATTGCAGTTTATTTTCTTAATAAAAAAATAAAAAAGGATTTATTTTCTTTAAAAAAAACAATATCCAAACTTTGGATACTTTATACTCTTTACCTTTTCTCCCTGACCTTTCTCCCACCCTCCACTCCAACAACTCAAGCAATCTTTATGTGCCCAAGTTGATTCCCATAGTAGGAGACCACAAAATGTTTGAACTAAAATTTCTGGTTTCAAGCCCATTTCCATTATTGGTAATTTTTTTGGAGGAGATGTAACAGCTACATTTAAATTTAATTTCAAATTAATCTTGTAAAGAAACAGAAAATTGAAAAATAAAATGGTAGCAAGACCACATAGAATTTGCATGGCTCTTAATTTGAGTGAATACTGTACAGTATATGTGATATCTGCTGAAATAGAGAAACTGAGGGCATGTACTTTGACATAAGTGTTGCAGCAATAAAAAAAGTGTCAGAGATTTGGTTAGTCACAGTTATGAAATACGGGATTAACATTTTGGTTGAGCTGATATTTCAGGATAAAGTCATATCCAACAACAGCGTACTAAGTTAATAGCTGGATAACCTCACAAACACATGTGGACTAAAGCATAATATTCAGAAACATCCTCGACCTGCATGCATCAGAGGCAGACAGGTGGCAAGTATTGTGAGGCCATTGCCAGCTGGGGAACTTGAGTGCTGTGTCTGAGAAGCCAGGGCCAACAAGAGAAGATGTTAATGGAAATTTGAGATGACATGGCATGACTTCAGGAGCAGGATAGCCTCCAGACCTGCAGGGGCCCCTGGTACCTTTCTGCTTTTTATGGAGAAGCCCATGGCAAGAAATGTGTAGAAGTGATGCCTGGCCGTTGTTGAGCATCTGTGCAGGAGCTCTATGTTCTGTGATCTCCAGCATTGCCCAGGCTGTATGAGCAGCCACAGGGAAGCAAAGACTTACTAATCCAGAGGAGAAAGCATCAGAGAAGGAAATCAGATTTTACAGGACTCTTGAGTGGATTAATTTAATTTGTGATAGGATTAACCTAACTGACTCCCATAGTGTTTTTCTTATTCTGTTTGACAAGCTCATTGTCTCACTGGTCATCTTATGATTACATGAATCTTCCCTTTGCCATTTTGAATGTTAATAAAACATGGTTAGTCTTCATTCCTCAAGAAAACCTGTAATTTTAGAAATTACTTAAAAAGAGCAATAAGAACAAAAATCACTTCTCCATAATTTTTACGGTGGATCAACATGACCTACTAGCCTGAAAATCTTTCTATTTGTGTATATGCTGTTTTCACATCTTTAGCATTTGTCATTAAGCCTCTGATTTCATTATTCTCACTTGATGAGGCTTCCATTTCCTGCAAAATGAAGAAACTTTATTATTTCTGACCATTCTCCTTTTTGTTATTGTAATTTGACCATTTTCGTAAATAGTTCAACTAGAACACTTGGATTAGGTTTCTTTTATTTCCAGTGTATCATCCTTGGCTTTTTGAGATTTTTTTTTCCTGTAGATTCATGATTTCACCAAATAATTTTTCTACATAATAGTTTTATTTGTATTGATTATCTCCTTTTTTCCTACTCTTAACTTTAAAAAAAAATAATTGTTTCACTTGCTGACTTTACTATATTGCAAAACTAGAATTGGCTTTCACCCAGAACTTTATCATCTTAATTGTAGAATTGTGAAATTTTGCTTATCCTTGACTCTTGCGGAGTTTATACTTTACATTTTCAGACTTGCTATTTTTTTCTCCCAGTGAATTGAATAAAATTTTCTTCTTTCATGTGAATTAGTTGTTTGAAAGAAGTGAAAAGGAAGTAATCTTTTGCTAGTTTATTTCCAGGAGATTTGGCAGCGTGTCTGGTCATACCTTGAGTGTCTGAGTTTGCTGCAACCCCTATTTATTGATTTAGGCTTTCAATTGCAGATGCGTGGGGGGGCTTAGGATGGAATGTGGAGATTTTTTGCTATTTATGTTATATCTTTTTCCTTTTAAAAAGGGCTTAATCCTGATTCCATGTTTTCCTGAACTGTATGTGCCATCTTAATGTTCTTCTAATTCATCTCTGTGTCTAATGCAAGAATGTTTACTGTTGTTCCATTCAGCTTTTATAGCTTGCAGTTTCACAAAGAAAAGGGTAAAATAATGGATTCAGCAACCATGACTAATAAGATATACTTTTCAATCTTTATACATTTTCAATTGTTTTTTGACTTGGACTTGTTCAGGGACATACAGAAGATTAGTTTTGTACTTTTAGCTCTAGTCCTACTGAATATATTCACTGCAATAGATTGAAATATATTGTTGTGAAGGAGGTGACTGGAGTGTGCTTTTTGTGTGCTTTCATGCAGTTCCCACTGATACCAGTGGAAGTCTTTGCCCTTGGGTTTGAGCAGGCTCTTAAGTAAAGTGTTTTAATTATAACAGCTGAGCTAGAAAAGTTGTTCAGTGCTGTGGATGTAAAGCAACTGCTTACTGCCTGCTGGATCTCTGAAGGAGTAAAGGTTGCTGCTTTATCTCAGTATTGTGTTTTCTTCTCATTAAGTGTCCTTCTGTTTGCGGATTTATGTAACATATTTGCTTTCCTCATTCATTAAGCACCAAATGGAAACAAATTTGCCAATTACCGCCAGTGTCAAATTAGTTTAGTTCCAGCGTGCAAAGTTGTATTTGTCTTGCTTATTGCCACCATATTTGGAAAAGAGGCAGGGCTGTGTGCTAAGAGGTCGTATCTGGGCTTCAGAAATGTAATTTCATTTTTATTTCTCATCCTTTGTTGCCTTCAAAGCATAAATGCCCTAGAATAAAGCTGAACAGAGGTTGAAAAATGGCAGTCCAGGGCATAATCTCAATAACACATTAAAGGAGTGTCACCTGTCTTGTGAAGAGCATAATGGCTCTGCACATGTCATGAAAATTGACATTGACTTTTTCTTTGGACTGCCAGATTTATTAATACTACATTTCCTTTGTGTTTTTTTACTGTCATGCTTTTTTCTTTTTTCTTTTTATTTTTTTCTCATATATATGCTTTCTGAACGAATTATCACATGCTAATGATGCATACTGTAGAATGATAACTGTTGAATTTGTAAAGCTAAATGTAGTCCTGCAAGTTTTACTGAAGTGGGTACATCTAGGTAGGAATAGCTCTTATTACACTCCAAGTGCTAGTTTGCCACTTAGCCCAGCATTATTTATGTAGTCACAGTCAATCTATGCTGTCCATTTGCCCAGTTTATGTTGCTAAGTTTTTTTTGCTGTCACTTGCACATTGCTTTTCTTATTCAATTTTGTTTCTCCTGGCTTTATAAAGCTAAAAATATTTTAATTGTTTATTGGCAGCCACAGGAAATTGAAAAATGTACATTAATTAGCTCTACCTCTTGATCATTCACATGAATGTAGACATTTTAGTCTCCCTAAGACTTGTAGGGTCAATTTTTCTAGTTTCACACTGAATATATTAATGTGTACAAGTGTTTCGCTCTACTGAATAGGATAAAAATCTCATTTTCTAGGAAGAAAAAGAAGAAAAATGTTGAGTATCTGTTTTTCTTCAGGCTGGCACTGTATTTGTACATTTTATTAGTTTGAAATCTTTACAGTTTGGGACAACAGCTTACTTTTTAATTGGCCGAAATGATGTCTGAATGGAAGACAGTAAAAAGACATAAATAATTTGATAATCTGTCCTAAAAAGGCCTCATCAGGCATAAATTTTCAGCAGATATCTGAAGATAAAGTACACATAGAGATTGAAATGACACTGTATTGAGTACTGACCCAAAAACTAAATGTGTGAGACCAAACTGTCTGCTCACATATTCTGCAACAGAGACTGAATTTATTTGTAGAGTGAGACGGGGCATTTATGTGCCATTCCTGTGAATCTCATACCACTGAGTTAAGAAAGCAGTTTATACCTGCTGAGGATCCAGTTCAGTTTCCCCGGAAGAAAAAAAGTTGTTTTGCAACAGCAACGAAGTCAGTTTCTTTGATAACAGAGTGAAAGAAGTACAGTGATGGGTGATGGAAGCTCAAATGCACTGAGATATGAGGAGCAGACCAAGGATTTATGCTCCCTGCTGAATACTTCTGGGCAAAACATTCTGCAGAAGTGAAGGTATTTTTTACCTTTACAGAGAGGGTGTAGAAATGTTAGAAAGACTATAATGTGTTGCTTCGTGTTTTGGTGAAAGCTTTTCAAGTCCACTTGCGTGTCACTTAGCGAAGTTTTGTGTACACGTTGTTGTGCAATGTATTGTTTTCTTTGTTTGTCCACGTCAGGTCTCTTCATGACTCAAATAGAAGTATTTTAGTTATTTCTTTGTGGTAATTTATCTGTCTAATAATAAATATTCTGCCTTTATTTTACTTCCACACAAATTCTTGCCCCTAACAACCCACCTCCTGCTCTTAGCAGTACTCCTAGGAAAGACTAGTGGCATGATTCCTGTACAGCCACAGTTTAAGTAGACCATATATGTACCAGAGTCAATAAATAAATACACATAACTGTTTCCCAGAGTCCATGAATAAAGATACCCATGATAGTGGTTATGTTTCCGAATTAGACACAATTTGGTTTTGTTCTTCTCTGCTTCTCCGCTGTCTCATTTAAAAAAAATAAATAGGGATGTGAACAGTAGGTCCTGAGCATCTGTGCCCATTAACAATACCTCATATCTCTTTGGAAAGAATTAGAATTATTATTTCAAAAAATGTGGCCTAATTTTAATTTTGATTACACGTTTATCAGTTGCGTGGATGTAATACTGCAGATAAAGTTTAACTTTACCCATCTCTTTATAATCTGGGGTTTTTTTGTTACTTAAAGTGATTTTTTAAAAATCTTATAGATTGATGTTACAGATTTGTTATGAATAAATTAAGATTAAAGTAATTTATATTATTATTTTAAAAATCATTTTTATATCTAAAACATAATCTCACTGTGTAGCAACATTGGAAAATCAGAATTACTTTAAATAAGGTAAAAAGGCAGAAGAGGAATGAAGAATATTATTTCTGTGAAGATGCAGTTAAAAAAAAATGAAAAGAAGAAAAAGAGGTGTGATAAGAACTAAGAAAGAAAGAAAACAGTGGTGCAGGAGGATAAAAATCTGCTTGTGGTTTCCTTGGACTCCTCTCAAGTTCTGTAGGTGCGGTGATGCTTCTGTAGAGAAAAAGTGGAGTGAGAAATATGTTTGCAATAAACGCACAGGCTTTTGGAAACTGTGCTTGGTAGGTTTGTGTGTAGCTCCTGTCTGGGGGAAAAAATCTCAAGCTTTGAAGAAATTAGACCACGTATGGCGAGATTTTGCTCAAAATTGTGAAAACTCCGTGGCTTGTACAGATTTGCCATCATACTGGGATCCTTTGCTTCAAGCTTTCCATAAGTGTGGCTGAGCTAATTGCGTGAGGTTCCCATCTTTGTAGGGAGAAATGGAGAGCTTTAATCTGCCTGTCCACATATTCTGATGTAGACATCCAGCTGGTGATATGAACCTTCCAAAGCACTATTTCTTCCCGTTGTTTCTAAAGGAGGACTGGAGCAACAAATCAGATGTACATGCATACAGTATAAATATATACTTTATTCATGTTCAGCCAGTCCTTCAGACTGAATATCTGTTTTAGAATTTATCTTAGTCCTTAGCCCAAATGGCTGTAGGTTAAGACAGCTTCTGAAAGAATTTGAAGTTCTGAATTCCTGTCACTTTTAAATTTTTTCTGCCTTTATAATCATTAATTGTGTTTTTATTTATACAGTGGTAACATTTGGGTTTTTTACTGAAACATTAGTAACAATTCATTTTTATCTGCTATTTTTTTAACCCCAGAAACTACCTCTTCAGGTTGAAGCTTGAGGATCTCTCTCTAATACAGGTATGTTTTATTTCTGTTTCCTTAGTTCCTCTGCAAGATGTAGGTAACCAGATGTTTAAAAGCAGATAATAAAGATATCCATAAGCTTCATAGCTACACATAAATATGCATCTGTTTTTGTCCTTTTTCTGGCCCCTTATTATGTAAGTCATATTATCCCTTTTAATTCCAGATTAGCCTTTGTCCCAGGCCGTACAGATCTGATGTTGCCTTTATGTGCTGTGATTTTCTTAGAGTGGATTTTCATAGTCTTCATTAATGCAATTTAAAAGTAACTACCTTTAGATTCAGTACTGTCCCTATTAATTCATGAAGTAATACTATACAGCTGAATACAGAAAAGTAAAATGCATCCAGGTATGGCTGTACTTGTGATTTGCAAAACAACTTGTGTATGCTTTAATTAGGCTTGTCAACTTTATTTGCCTTCCTAGACTACTAGAAACAAGCTCTGATGTTAGCTTATATTTAATCAAAATTGCAATATTAATAAGTATTTAGTTTTGTTGCTGGTATTTAAGGCTGTGACACTCCAAGCACTTTTAATATACAGAATTTGGGCTGCCTGCTTTAATCTTCTGTGCCATATTTAATTTACTGGCAAATAATTTAAATCCTAAAGGTTCTTGTTGAGACACTGCACTCAGAGGCCTCTGATGGTGCCATTGTAGTTTATCCTGCTAATTCATAGATAGAAGTTAATGACTTTCCTCTGTTAGGACCTGTATCAGTGGGGTGAATTCACTAGTGAGGGAAAAATCTGTAGATTACTGAGGTTTGTAATTGTGCTGACCAATTCAACCAGACCCCTTCTCACCCCAATCAGCAAAAGAATACAAACTGAGCAGAGAAATCATACTGTTGATGTTGTAGTAGATTACTGGATTTTAATCTTCTGCATGTTAAGAAGCCTTTAAACAGTCTTCTCAAGCTGACTTTTGGTAGAGTTTCTTATTCCGTCTTCAGAGGTGTAGCACCACTGGTTTGTCTGCATATTTTCTAACATTCTTCAACAAATCTTTAGAGAATTTGTGTTTCTAAATCAAAAGTGTTGGTTTTTTTTTCTTTCACCAATAAAGCTTGCTGAGGTTTAACTTGTTGATACTGTGTGTGCTAGTTAGTACTTATTTGCCAAGCGACTGAGCACTTTGACATTTCATGTATGGATAGAAGAAATTTTTTTTTAGCGTTTATTTTCTTCATACAGTTTTTGTCATAGTAATAATGTAAAAAATCTCATTGAATTCTACTTATGTTGCTTGCTTTGATTTTTTTTTTTTTTCTGCATCAGCCAGCTTTTGTAAAAACATGCAGATGTTTCCCAAGCTAATAAACCATGTTTTCACATCTGGAAGAAAAGGCACACAGTGAATGCTAGCTATGAGAAGCTTTCAGCATAGCTCAATACCAAGACAAAAAAGGCTAGAAAAAACAAGACAATCTGTATACCTGTTGTTTAATTGTCTTAGAAAATTGCTCAAGCTCTAGTTTTGCTGTTGTGTGTGGGAAGCAGAAAAATTACTGACTTTTTCTGTTTCACAGCAAATACTTCCAGCATGGAAGCAAATTGGAACAATTTGCATCCTTCTTTTCTACAGTTTTCAATTAGACTTTTATAACTGTTTATTTTCTTAGCATTGGCACTTTGATTTTTTTTTTTTGATTTTTTTTTTTTTTTGATAACTGATTCATCAGTTGAATCTTTTTTATTGTCCTTTTTCTTCTGGAAAATAAAGGGAATGCCTCAAACTAATTTTTGGCCATTGACGCACTTCAGTTATTTTCATCTAAGCTCGTTTCCTCATCTGTCACGCCTAAGTTTCTGTTGGAATATGTTAGTTTGTGCATACACTGCTGCTGGGAAGACAATAGGCTTCATGTTGCATGTAATAAACTGCAATAGTAATAATCTCATATTTATAGCAGAAGCATATTTGAAAATACTTTGTTTACAAATTTCTGTGTGTTTTTGGAAATATAGGCATTTTATAAATAAAGTGTTCTCTTCGTGTGTTATCAGACACTGCAAGATTACTAGGTATTGTTTTGTAATAGGAAAGCATTCTAAATCTGATTGAATTAAAATAATGATACTTGTTTGCAAACTTTTGCAAAAATTTATTTTGGCCAAAATATGTGTATGTCCTGTCTTTTACAAGTGTACGCCTGGAAAATAGTTTGGAAACACAAGATAACCTTCCTTAGGGGGGAAAAAAAAAAAAAACGAAACACAAACCCTAACCAGACACCATTTGAAATTCAATTTATCACAAAAGAAATGCAGAACATGTATTCAAATATTTCCACCAGTTCAGTGGAAGTTAATCCCTTGTTAAAGTGGGGCTAGAGTGCTTCCAGAGTGCATCAGACAGGATGTGCATTTTGACATGAGCCGGGGCTGTGCGCTGAGACATCGCCGCCCATTGTGGGTGCATCAGGGCTGTCATCCCCCACGTCATGGTTCTGTGCTCTGTGCTTTAGAGGAACAGCATGTTGTTTGGATAAGCAAGTTTCATATGATACTATCTTTAGCAAACCAGTATTTGATGTGTCTCAGCAATTTTCTTTGTGTAGCAGAATAAAGAAGAATACAGCAAGTGAAAGCCTTTTAAGCTCTTGACGGAGAAGCCTAAGAGTCAAATTGTTCAAAGTTGGCTATTGGAACAATGCATGCATAATGATTATGGATTAGGGAAGAAGCACTCATTGGGCTGTTGTTGTAGAAGGGCAAATATTTTATCACTCTCTCTGCAGCCATAGTAGGGTCACAGACAGAGAAAGCCTGACTCTGCATGGATTGGTTTTGTGAGCTTTGCTTTGTTGTTGCTCACCTCAAGTAACAGTAGAATGATCCCTAAAAGCATTGGTCAAGATGAAAGCTAGATTTCCTGAAAGCTCTGGAAATTTATATTTTATTTCCTAAAATATAAAAGAAGAAATCTAAATGATAGTTTTTAAATTAATACATTTATTTTCAAGGATATACTTTAAAAACCATGACATCTAGCAAAGGTCAACATTAATAGTGGGGCTTGTAACAGCCATCCACCACTTTATGTGGTGGATGGTTGTCACAAGTGTCTATTCTCACCTCTTCTTTTTTCCAAATTTTTTGAAAAGAGGGCTTCTAAATTCATTTATTTGTGTCTACCTACATGACAAGTTTGCTGATGTCTCTGTAAAGAGTTAAAAGCTAATACATGCTGGCTTATAAAAGTCTTTTAGCCACAGTTGAAATAAACAATATGCCAGCCTGCATAATCTTTTCTCAAACCTCGTAGAAAGTGTGCATGTTTTTTTCTTTCATAAGGTAAACTTCTTTATAAACTCAGGTTGTTTAGGCATTTACAGGGCACATGCTTGAGTTTGCCTTTCTCATATAAATGTTCCGTCTATGAAGTCTATTTGCAATTTGAGATGCCCAGACAGTTGAATAGGAGCCTATTCCACCTGTTTCTGTGTTTGCATGTTTTTCCACAGGTTTTATTCTCATCCAGAACCTGCACATCTTTCAGTTGGAGCAACACATACCTCAAAGTCCTTCTTAAAAGGCAATTTTAGCTCATTTTTACTGCAAGATTCAAATTAAATTCTTTATGCAGGCTAAGAAGATCATAGTTTCGTTTTTATGTGTGTTATTCAACTTTAAATTCTGGAATCTTGATGATTTTGGTTTATAGATATGCTTGTGTTTAAATATGTTTATTTATGCACACCTGTTAATAAGGCATTCAAGGAATTAAAGGTAAAATTTGAACTATGAATTTTGTGGAAAAGGAGCTACTTTCTAAGATGAGTATTGCCTAAGAGAATTCTTGCTATTGTTTGCATGTGTCAAGAGTGTCTGAAACACCTGTTACATATGATAGTGCACCTTGATACGAGTCATTAATGGCTAGATGGTAGCCTAGATAATGAGTCAAGTAAATTGTACTATTCTTCGAGTATATATTTTGTGTTTACTTATGTGAAACAAAGAGGGAATTTGATTCTATTATTGAGTTTTTAAAAAATTCATATGTATAACCCGAAATGCTTTTTTAAATTTTTATCTGAATTTTAATACAGAATATAATTATTTATATTATTATTTATATTATTTACTTGATTTTTAATTTTTTTAAATAAATCAAATCCTCACCAGGCTTGTAATTCCATTTTTGAAATTGCTTGCTATTGTTATAAACAGATCTTACTATATCTTTTGTGAGAAGCCTTCATAACCTTAGTTTGTCTTTTGGTGGTACTTGGCCAAGTCTATAAAAAATAGAGGAACAAATCATTCAGACTGTCCTTACAGTTAATTTTTGGGTCAGTGCTCTCAATTTCCCTTTGGTATGAACAAAATGAAAAGTTGTAAGTAGTTACCATGTAGGTTCAAATCTTTAATTTATGCTGATATTAAATACTTGTAGTTATAATATAAAAAAAACCAGAGGTAAAGGTAATGAAGCTTTAATCTTTTAACCTCAAGTATTTTGATTTACTAAATAAATAGAATCCTTAAAGGCCACTTAATTATTTTTCTAAATTTTTCATTCGGTGTATTTCAATCCATTTATTTTTCTGTATTGTATGTTACTTGCAGTCACTGTTTGTGTAATGTATGTCTGATTTGTAAAATACATGAAGGATACCTTATGAACCATCATTTTATTTTGGGGTGAAGCAACTGTGCAAAAAAGGAAATAGAAAAAATACTTTCTCTGACATCACACTTGAATGCATAAGGGAACCTCAACTACGGATGTCCTTTGTCCTTAACTGGTGACAATCGTAGGTCGGCAATTTTGAAATGCCAGGCAGATTTAACATTCTATTTGGGTGTCTAAGCAGGGGGAAAACCAACAAAAAAAAATGAAGAAAACTTGCTTGGATTCTCCTGTGCTTGGTATCTATTTAAAGGTGAGGGGAATAGAGAGTATTCCTCCCTTTTACAGGTACTTTTCCCCCGGGGATTTATGTGAAGGTAGCATGAGCCACCAAAATATTTCTACCTCGGCCCTTCACATTTTTGTCTAGGACACAAAATGGATAAGCAGAGTGCATAAGTTAGTGTCCCTTTTGATACTGTTCCAAGTTCCTCAAAAGGCTGGAAGCAAAGGGAGCAACTTGTGTTTATAAAACTTTTCCAAAGAAGACTGAGGTGACCAAATTGCAGAGTGACCAAAAAGTAGTAGAGCTGGTGCAAACTCCTGTTTTGGTGCTAGAGGGGAGCCAAATGTGCAGAGGTATTTGTGCTGTTAGCTTTTGTTTAAATTGGTGCTGAGAGCAGAGTTGAAAAAAAAAGTTAAGAAAAGGCAAAGGGCAGTACATCTGCACATCACAATGCCACCACTGTGAAGTACCTCTTCCTGTTGTTGATACCTTTCTGGTGGCAGATTGTTGTATTTGATTATACAATAAGTGCACAAATAATTAAATTAGAATACTGGAAATCTGAAGAACAATTAAAAGTGTTTGTGAAGCCAGAGCTAGTCCTTTTTAGCAGGTATAGATGGACTTGGTGGCTAGTGTACTCCAGTTCTTTTTCTATGATCCCATTAGTATTTTCATTATCTTGTTTTCTGCTTGCATAACAATAGTTTCTGGCCAAACTTACATCTTTATTGAAGCCAGAAAAGGATGAATTGAGCTAGCAGTGCGTAATTTCACTTATCTAATCTTTACCCAAATGACCTCTTTTACATGCAGCTGAAAGCTAGATAAAGCATGTTAGATCCTAAAGCTAGATAAAACGTGTTAGATCACACAAATCCTGACAGTCCCTTTATAACGTATTTGTGCAGAAATCAATTACTAGCAGACAGTGCTTCATTTCTGCTGAAAAAAATTCGTTATTGAAAGAGCTGATGCTCTTAGATTCACCTGTATATCAATCAGAGGATGGCTACTGTTCTAAAACCGTTTAGGTCATTAGGCTGAATCACTCTGTATTCTGAAATTTCCTTCCATGTGTGGGAATTTTCATCTGCAGAGGTATGGTTACATATATCAGCTAATTGTTGGAGATAATTAGCATAAATCAGCTAATTCCTGTATGTGATGTTCTAGGTTCATGTGCAGCCCCTCATTGAAAAGCTGTACAGAGGGCATGCGAGGCAGCCAACTGGATGTGTTACTCTTCTGGTCATTTCTGCTTGTTACTCGTTTACACTTGTCTTCTACAAAATTGGAAGGTTTTAGTCTCCACAATTTGTAATTTCTTACCCTTCAGTACAGTTGAAATTTGTCATGTAAATTTAAAAAGAGTCTAACTGAAGAAAAAGAATGCTGGCAGATTGGCAGGGCTTTGCTGCTGCTTTGGCTTATCTGCATGTGTTAGTATTTTCAGAGATGCAGGAAAAGAGTAGAAAAAGAAAGCCAGGCAGAGATGTAATTTTTCATTTATTTGCTGTATCTGTCACTGTTTTGTGCCAGTACTAAAATATGTGTGCAAGTGTATTTCTAGACAAATGAGTTCATTTAGTCAAGAAGCATAGCTTTTTTTATTCTGTTTTATTTTTTGGTTTGTTTGTTTGGGGGTTTTTTTGTGTGGGTTTGTTTTTTTTTTTTTTTTTGTTTGTTTTTTTGTTGTTGTTTGCTTACCTCTGTTTGTTAGGCTGCATTTCTTGTATGTTTAAAGTGATCTTCTGTTCTGGTTTCACAGTTAAGAAGCAAAATAGGTACTAAAATTTTTCCCTTGCACTGGAGTGAGGGAACTGCTCCTGTTTTCTTTAGATATTAAAAATTTGTGGGTTTTGGGTTGGTTTTTGGTTGGTTTTTTTTAAGAAAAAGGGAAAGCCTGGATCACATGACTGTATAAAATGAGTGCATTTGTTCTCCTGACAAAAAGAGGTGATAGCAAAAAGTGTGTGTGTGTATTTTTCAGCTGATACTCCTGAAACAGCTGATTTGGATTTTATAGTGGTATAATTTCACTCTTTCCAATAATTTTCCCAGGTATTGTGTGTGGTGGTCACCCACACTGCATTTCATGCACAAAAGGTAAATTGTCAAAATGTCTTTTCCTAAGAAGGTGATGCCTGTTCACATTTTCACTAAAATGATAAATCATTAGAGTTGAGTAATCACCAAGTAGAATCTGTTTGAAAATAAATCAAGCTGCTGCTTACCAAATCTCTGGACTATATAGAACCCTGGTGTACTTCAGCTAATTCTGGACTCAAGCAGCATTCCCGTGATATATAGGGTGATATTTATGGAGGGACACAAGCTCTCTTTGACAATCAGCCTCTTTCAGTGTAGGCCCTATACTGAGAAAGTTCAGAAATGTTAGGAAACTGTAGAAAATGAGAGCAGAAAAACTAATATAGAGACCGAAAGCAGATTGTCTTAATTCTTATATTGTCTTGCCCAGGTGGAGAATTTGCCACAGGCAGTTGCTGATGGAGCATTCCAGCTCTTTGGCACCTGGATGCTGCGGTGCTGAGCAATTTAGCAATGGAATATGCAGTATGCCATGGAATACATTATGTCTGTGTATACAATACAGTGTCTGCAAACATATTTTATCAATTTTTTCTTACACACCCTGATATGGAACTTCATTGTGTGTTCTGGCCTGTAACTAGAGTTTCAACCAGTTTTTATGCCATGCACATTCAAAGAGCAGGCTTAAAGACACATTTTCTCAGCTGCAGAAGGAATTGTCTTTTCCAGTACTGCAGAGATCTGTTCAACAGTTCTGCAAGGTTAGGTGGGATAGGGCATAGATAATTTTGGGTAATGCTACAGAGGGGAGATGAGTTCAGTTTACCCCTGTGTGTTAGTGGTCATCAGTACTTGGCATAAAAGCATTGTTTGTTCTGTAGTATCCCCTGCAATTGGTTGTTGAAATGATAAAATCTCCATTAAAATAAAAAGACCAATGTTTAAACCTTGAGCAATAGAAAAATGGTGGAGCAGCCTCATGTTCCCTCAGCGCAGGGCAGAAAAAGACATACACATCTTGACCCTCAGCTCTAAGGAGCCTTTGACACAGTGACTTTAAAGGATGCACCCAACCACTGAGCTGTGGGAAAAACTGGCTGTTTCCATAAGGCAAAAAGTTCTGTTCCCTTCTTTGCTAGGGGAGGAGTATAAAAATTTCCAAGATTAGGAGACTAGTTTTTTGCTGCTACAGTTATGGAAAACTCAGGATTTTTACACTTTTAAGGAAACAAAGTAGCCGTGCTGAGGCTGAGACATGGACACTGGTTGCTATAGCCTAAGTAGAAGGAAGGATTTGAGGAACCTGTAACAAGAACAGAGGTGGTGAGGATCCCATGCAGGAGCTTGTGGGAGGGAGGGTCCTACTCTCCTATATTGTTTGGGGTGCAAAGAGAATGTTACTTCCAGTATGTTGCCTGCCTGGTCAACACTACTCAGTCCAATTTGTGAGGTGGATTGCTGCTCCTAAGTGTTTGAGAGAGACACTGCTTAGTCATAGCATAGGAAGCTGGTCCTGTTCTGAATTGCAAGTAGAGGACTAAAGTTGTTTTACTCTTACAGGTTTATCCAACATTTTGGGATACCCTTTTCCTTCATTTTGCCTTATCCTTATTTTTCTGCTGCCTTTTCCTAACCCTGTTTTTATTTCTCTTCTGTTTTGGCATGTATTCTTTTACCCATTCCAGATGGTACCTCAATATGATGCTTCTGCTGTCAAGTCTGGGAGTGATAAATCATGTCAAACTATGGAAATCAATCAATTTATTAAAATTGAAAACTAAATGTCCTTTGAAATACCTGGGTTTAGACACATATGTGAGATTTTTGTATTTAATTTTTTGTTTAGCTTTTATTTTTGATTTATTTGAAGGCAGGCAAATCTAGATCCCCATAGACCACAAGCAATTCCCAAATTTCCCTCTAGACGACATAATCTTACCCATAAAGCAATTAAGAGAAGTGACATCACGGTTTATGTTGTCAGTATTTTACTTAAATAAATGTTTTAAGTTTGCCTGCCTTCAAATCACAGTATTTTCAGGTGTTTGTCTTCAAAATGGCATTTGAAGTCTGAGCTTAGGTGTTTAGGCTCTCTGTCTGGTGGATGGGGATAGCTCTACACCCAAGCACACGATCCATGGACATCTGAGTTCTGAACTTTCTAATCCCCCTCAGGAAAAGTGTTGAGTGCACAAGGAAGAATAAATGAATAAATGCCACTTTCTTTTCATTTTAATTAAGCATCTCTATTGAATTTGACAATGAGATTTTTTTTTTCTACATCACCCATATGCAGCAGGCTTCCATTGTGAGTAAATTTTATGTAAAATGTGTGTTAAGCTCTTTCTGTCGTGGTTTCTAAACTCAGCTAGCAGTATGAACTTGAAGACTGTGTGACCACTATTGAGCATTCTTCAGCAAGGCTGAATTGAGTATGGGCTGATCTATTACAGAGTTAAACTAGTTTTAGGTTTATTTGCTGTATGGGTTTTTTTTTTTCTTTTTTATTTATTTTTCCCTGATTTTAATACTATCTCCTTCAGTCAGTGCTTCTGAATTTTACATGTTTTCTCTATTGCCTGGGAAAAATTTATTTGCTTCTCCAAATCAGGGATATGATGATGGTTGGTGTACTGATTTTCCAAACAAATGATCAAAATACCAAAAGAAAAGAAAAGATCATTACAAGTTTATGGGAAATCAGAAATTACAGGGTCTGTACTTGGCCCTGTTCATATATATTGAGATATTTATAATAATTTAGATTGGTATAAGTAATGACAACTATATAGTTTATAGAAACTATATAGAAATGTTTATACCTACAGTTATGGCTATATTCAATTTTGAAAATTACCTCCTTGATGAAAACCTACAGGTCTTTTTCCCAGGGTATAGCTACCAATGTAGTAATCAGAAATAGCCACAAAACTGTTTGTGTTTTGGTTTAGGTTTTAAACTGTCTGATTCGGTTAGGTTTATTAAAAATCAAATGAAAGACCTGAGAAAAATCTCAGATTTTCATATTTATGTGGGTACCCAGAATAAAGCAACCTTATGGAAATCAGTTCTAGGAGAAACCAGTAACTGCGTCAGAAGCAAAACAAATTTCTGTTAATTATTAGTTAAACAAGAACTTCATTGTGGCATTGACCATTTTTACGTGCTGTGTGATTCAGTTTCTTAATACTTCAGTTTCTAAATGAAAACTCAAGTGAGCATGAGTTTTCAGAATTTCGAAATCACCTTGGAGATAATTTGATTAATTAGTAAATATTTCTGGAGGCGGGATGGATATTAAGTTGAATCTTTTCCACTGTTTTGGAAAAAAAACCCCAGATTTATGCTGTTAATTTTTATGACTTTTTGAGCCTTTAAATTGAGCATTTAAAATTAAATATAGTGTCTGGTATGTGTACGTAACATTGGTGTCTGTTAATTGCATTTAAATATGAGTGACAGAGTGAATTCATTCTGAAGCCACGTTGAGTGGAAAGTGCAGTAGCTGCCCAGCATTTGTACATATCATTGCTTTTAGGGTATCTGTCTGTGGGAATCCTGCTTGTAAGGTAAGCTCATAAGCTCCAAGTCTTTGCCTAGATACTTTGGCAGTTCTGGGAGGGATTCTGTGCCTCCTCCCACTCATCTGAGGGACCTGAAATGATGAAAGGTCAAACTGTCCCTTACTTTTGCCTCCACTTTATTACTGCAAGATGAGTATGAGATCTAGCAATAGGAGACTTTGTAGGAAGTGAAACTGTGGAAGCTCATCTGCGTGAATGTTCAGACTTTGCACGCATTTTACTTTCCAGTGATGAGGAGAAACCTTTCTCAGTAAAACTCTTTCTGACTCCTAGGTGGATGGTTATTTTTCACACTCAGTAGAATTATGTATACTCTTTTTTTCTGAGTACCTGGGCAATAAAAATATCTGAATTAAGTTTTATACTGTCAAATACACACAAAACCTTTTGCAGTGGCATTTTTTCTTACTTTAATTAGGCTAGGATTTATTAATGAAGCTTTTATAATATGTCAGGACAGGTCTGAAGAAAAAAATAACTCTGTATGTTCATAGAAGATCAAAAATGCCATCGTATATTTATGAAGACAGCTCTAGGCATGATTCCACAGTCCTTTCTCACACATCTGTCAGTGGTGTTACTTATAGAATATTGAGCTATTCAGCATGAGAAAATAAAACTGAATGAGTTGTACTCTGCATATGGATTGACAAATAAAAGCTGAGTGGAGAATTTCACATGCTAATGTATATATAGACAAAATCCTTCGTAAACTGATTTTTTTTTTTTTTGGGGGACATAAAATCATCCATACTGCAAACAGCAAGGGTGTCAGCAGACCTACATGGATACACAATGAGTTTCCAAATAAGCTCAAGCAAAAAAAAAAAAAAGTATTCTAATGGTAGAAGCAGGGACAGGTGACCAGGGAGCAACCTGGGGTGGGATGAGGAAATCCAAAGCACACATGCAGTTGAATCCCATGAGGGATTGGAAGAGCAAGAAGAACTTTATTTCAAAAGAAACAAAACACATAAGAATAAGCTGCTTTTGTGTTTCCTCTGGAAGTTGTATTCAGATTATTATACTCTAGCTATCTCATAAAGGAGGCCGAGAAATAAATTTGAAACTTGGGAACTGGTGCATGGAAAGTCATGTGCAAATAATCTACAAAAGCAGGCTTGCTGCATAAATGAATATATTATTCTACTAAAATTTGTAGTTTAGTTGATTTTTCTGCTACATACCCAGCTATGACACTCAAAAGGAAGAATTGCTTTCATTTTCAGAAGAAAAAGTAGAGGAAGAAAAAAGTCCAGTCATTCTTATTTCTATAAAATTACATATAATATGTAAGAAGTTATTATTCATTATACAATTGCACTTTAATTAGCTGACCTTAAAATAAGGGAATAATGAATGATGAACCTACCCTGGAAAATATTGAATAAGTGTTTGTATTTCCCTCACCAAACTTGCCGAAACTCCTGTGATGAAATAACAGGTAGCATGATGAAATGCTGGTTTCTGGTAGTTACATTCTCACTGGGACTTGCAATTTGCAGAGAAGACTAGCTGGTCAGGAGAGAACACAGGTAAAGAATATATTTCTGTGAAAGAATCCAGTCAGACTGAGGCACTGTAAATGTGTTGGTGAGATGTACGGAGCTCGTGGACAATGCAGTACTATGGAAGGCTTTTCTCTGCTAATCACCCCTGTGAATTGGGAAAGAAAATGTATCTTGTAGCCTGAGAAACCAGTCATGCTAGGACAAATGCATCTTGCACATGGAGTCAGGGAGTTTCCAAAAGGGAAAGTTCAATGTTTACTGCAAGAAGTAAATAAAAGTGTGTTATTTGGTTTTATCTGTGAAGAGTAAGTAATATTTGCCAGACCTTTTCAGAACAGCAGGTATATGGGCAATGCAGAACATAATAGAAAGGATCATGAAGTCCTGTCTGGGAGAACCAGCCATACATAAACTCCCTGCTGATTCTAAGCAGACTGTTGAAGGAAAAGTGCCATGAAACTGGAGGTTGCCTCTTAAAAAAAACCAACACAGATTGAATCTGGTTTGTGTAGCAAATCACAGCCAAATAGATCAAAGAGCTTTAGTCAGTGTAGCCCAGAAAATGGAGTCCTGAAAGACAAAATCTGAGGTGAAAAGAGGATTAAAACAAGTAATTTCTTCAAGAAGAACATCTGGTCTGGCTGAATACACTGCACGAAAAGCAGCCCTTTTGAAATAACCACGAAATGGTCACAAATCTGTGGAAGCCAGCCAACAAGAAAAATCTTCAGTGAAAAAACCCACCTGATCCCCGTGACAGAGAAGACTCACAGGGTTCTGGAGCAAGTTGGAGTTAGTGCAAAGGTGTGATGAGCAGATTGAAGGAGGAAGGCCAGTGCTGTTTACCAGGCTGATATGCATGCTTTTCAGCCAACATATTTACAGAACAGGTGATTGAGAGTCTCCAGAGGCACTTCTGTGAAGATCTGCAAATGGATTTGTGGATCCTGGGTGTAGTCATTCAAGTGTCTTTGTTGCAACATAGTCTCCTAAGACTTGAACAAGGACCAGGGACTATCTGAAGTAATTCAAACTCCTGAATCTTCAGTCAGGGCAGCATGTTGGTACTCTACATCTGGGGTCACACAGCCCAACACAGCCACTCTGTATCTGGCTCCTTAAATGATAGAAGACTGATGCAGACAGTGAAATTGAGTGGTTAAATAAAAATAACTTCGGTGCTAAAAGTAGGAAAGGGAAAAACAAAATACAGAGCATCTAAATCGTGTGGTTCTCAAATTGCTCCTCCTGTAGGAAAGCCTTAGTTGTCTTATGTATCATGGACTTAGTACAGTCGATAAGCTGATGTGCTCTCCTTATGTAGCACACAACTATCAAACTCCATTTTTAGAAGTCTTAAATCTATCTAAATTGAAACCTATTTTTGGGCCACTGCAGCCCCAACCCAAAATGTAATGAGAATAAAATAATTTAATTGGAAGACTGCACTTATCAGTCAATCTCATTCCCAAAAATTCCCTTGATTCTGTGATAAAACAGGATGGAGATCTTCTAGGGAGATAATAGAAACTGGCTTGGATGCAAACCTGCACACCCTGCTTTAGGTGAAACTGCTTTAACAGGGGAGGTGGGACTAGATGATCTCCAGAGTCCCTTCCAATCACCCATTCTTAAGAGATGTAAATCCATTTACTGAAAACATGTAATGGATTAGAACAATAGAAGAGTTTGACTACTTTTCTGTCTTAATCAGAGGAAGTTTTTCATATTCCTAATAAACATTTTGGATTTTCTGAGTGAGGAAGAGCCAAGCGAGAGTTGGAATGTGAAAGAGAATTCCTAGTCCAACAGCTAGCATACTGCTTTTGAGTGTTAGAGATTGACTGCTGTCTGTTTGTCATCTGATTCACAGCATGGATTTGGATCTCTCTCTTCTGCAGCTTGAGTTTCCTAAACTGTAGGACTCAGAAGACAGTTTGGTTTTTCTCATTTTGCTGATATTTAATTCTGAGAAGCTTTTTTTAGTAAATTTGTAATGAAACATGGAAAAGCTTAGGGAATAGTTCAATGCTTTCCATAGGCATCATTGTTACTGTTGTTGGAAAAGTCTTGGCCAGATTTGAATGCATTTGTGTAACACAGGCTTAGAGTTTTGAGAGAGAGGAAGCCCACAGGACTTCTCAAATGCATTGGTGGCATGCTTCTGGGGCCACAGGGCAATATGCTGTTAGAGCTGACTGGTGTTGGTTTTGCGACATTCATGTGGTGTAGCTGAATTTTTGAAACTCTTCAGGTCTCTCATTTTGAATCATTGATAGATGAATGAGTGGGTGGATTTGGGTAGTGCTGCTCTGCTACCCTTACAGACCTTTGCTGGAAGTGCTGTAGTGGCTGTGCATGTGTGTGGCATACTGGAGGTGCATTAATCTGGCTAGCACGTGGATTGATGGCAGCATTAGCTGTAGGAGCATGGACTTCTGTGCAGACTTCTTATTGTCATGGGACTGGAGTAGCAGATGTTTGTGTTAATTAAGGCATGTTGAGATATCCTTTACTTGTCTGTGGTATAGATTTCGCTTTAAAATGCCTGTTGAACAGAGAGTGGAATTGCTGTGTGGAAGTTTATAAGTACTGATGCTACTGATTCTGATGTTAATGCACTCTTATAATAGCCATGGGAATATTGGTTGAGCCCTTTTTCCTACTGGAATTTTTTCCCTCCTGTTTTGTTTTCAGAACAGGAGCACAAAAGCAAATTCTACAATAGTCTTCAGAGCAGTCAGACTATATTTGGTATAAGTCACATCAAAAAATGGTTATCTAAATCTACCTTTTCTTGTCTTGAAAGTAAATAGACTGTAAAAGTACATACAGCAATTTTTAGAGAAGTGGAAGGCCTTCTTTTGTATTTGTCACCTGCCTGATTAGTAGAGACGTCAGTAACAGGCTTAAGACCATGAAGAGTGTTTCATTCTTCTGGACAGTGGAAAGCAAGGTCCTCACAGGGAGAATGTTTGGTTTCTTACGTAAGTTCTGCTGCTGTTGCTGTCATGAACGCTAGGACAGTTGGACTGCAGAAGTAAGCTTCTTCTTGAAGAAATTATTCGGAGAGGGACCACGTGTCCCTTTCATCACCCGAGTATGCATTGTGCAGTGCTACCTTTCTGCAAAACTCTTGTAAAGAATACCAAACAAAAATGCCACCCTTACAGACTCAATCTAGGATATATTCTTCCCTTCTCGTGCCTTATTGCTACACCAACAGTCTGTCAGATTGAATTATATGCTTGGTAATACTCAGAGAATCCTGAAAATAGCTTATAAAAATGAGCTGACTGGTTGGAAATCTGATGAATAATCCTGTTGGTAGACAAAGAGAAAGCAGATCTGAGGTTGCTCTTTCATTGAGGAACAGATGGGGATCCTGATTACACAGGAGTAATTCATTTATAAACTGATAAATGCTGGGAATGGGTTGCTGCTTTTAATAGACATAGCTAGTAAAGTCTTGATATGCTTTAGTGTCTACCTAATGATGAGAAATTTTTCAGCACTTGTTCTTCTTTCAAGAGGATCTTAGGATTATTTTTTCAGACCTGAGGATCAGTACTTCTGTGAACAGAAGCTTTTCAGCTGTCCCCATGGATAGCGATTACCTTTTAGAAAAAAAGGCATGTTCACCTAAGTCAGTGGCAAGCCTAAAAGTTTACAGTCTGTAAAAATTCTGTCTATCGTAAGTTCCTACTTTTTCCAGGCCTAAAGTATGAGTCCTCCGGTGCCATTTCTGGAATGCTTATCACTCTTGCTAGTACTGGCCTTTTTTGATATCATGGTAAATTTTAGTGTAGTCTTATACCAGGAATTTTAACAATAGTGGCTTCTCAACTTCACAGACTCAATGATAAAGATAATAATGATGATGATGATAATAAGTACTATTACTCAAAAAGAAATTAAAAATATGCAACGATCTCTTTTCTTGAATTTCTCTACAGAATGATTCTTGGCTTCCATGTGTTGTTGTGTTATAAGATTGAACAATTCATCTAGGTCTAGTTTTGCCACTTTAAATTCTGAGACCATAGTCAGGACTTTGATCAAGCACAGAGGACATTTTTTCTGGGCTTAGGAAACAAACAGAAGCTTAACTCTCAAAAGCTTAACTCTTAAATAGAGAAAGGAAAATGTAATACTGAGAAGCTGATCTTACTTGCTCTAGATGGAAGATGAGTGCTAGATGAGGCTCTGTCATAAGATTTATTTTCTGACAAACTGAGAGCCATGTTGTTGTGAACAGATGTCATAATATGCAGCAGAGGAGCAAGTGTATTTTAAACAGAAAAGAGACAAGCTTTAAAAAACATTAAGGAAGAGGAAAGCAGACAGTTCGCATTAAAAGTAGGTGGCCACAAAGTACTACGAAACTACTACTGTGTCACATGTGAGCTGGACTGTAGTTTTCTACCAAATTAGTTATGTTAAAAACAAGTTGTGAAAATAAAATGTTGCTTTGTGTACTGAACTTTCCAACACTGAAAAAGCCTTATTGGCATTATTTAATGAGAAGCAGCATAGTGTCCTTAGTATTTGTATTTGCGTGGAAGGAAGTGCAAGCATGATGAGTATGGAGAAGAGAGTTAATTAGAGTAATGATTGTACCAACGAAGTGATAATGTCAGAAGTCCATACAGCACATACCAGAAACTGCATTAAATCTGTGACCCTTTGCCTACTTTTTGCTTTTAGAGGAAACAGAGAATTAGAGCAGGAAAAATACAAAACTTCTGCACAATACATACACCTTGATTTAGATTCAAATTTATTGATTCAAAACACAAAATTGACATTTAAAACCTGTTTTTTAGATGATAAAACTAATCTTTCAGAGTTTCTCAACACAGTTTTATGTGTAAATAAGCAACATAGGCAATATTTAATAACAAAGCAACATAGGCAATATTTATCTATTTCTCACATTCTTTGCATGGTTCAAAGCTTATTACTTAGGCTCAAATAATAAAAATTTCTAATTTTTAAAATTAGAAAAGAAAATTTCATTATAGAAACCCTCTTTCACTATTTAATGATAACCACTGTCTGCCTGTACCTGGGCTATATGTTTTTCTTCTTACATTGCAGTAAGATCTTTCCAGTGTTTGAAAGTCTGGAGAATTTGAAACCATTAGGAGATTTCACAGAGCACTAAGTCCAAACCTTAACAAGAATTGTAAATTAAGTATGAGTGTCCTGCAGTGTATACTAATAGGTGCAAACTTTCCATAGACATCTGTGGATTTATTTGTTAGTGTGTTTGCTATAGGTCTGTCCTTCTCACTTGCTCAGCTTCCCTCGTGTGCAAGAAGGCTGTAGAGGGGCACCCATTATTGTTTCAAGGTTGCTTATGACATCTTTCTGCTCAGGTTCTAGACCATTTATTTAACGGAATGATGGCATGCAGGTACATCAAGCTGAATTATCAGCTGCATCTCTTATAACAAGGTCTTTATGATACAGTGTTCAGACAGCTTGGTTTCAAGTTTAAATTCTGAAGGTTTGAATCAAGAAATGTGATGTCCCATGTATCTTTTTAACTTGAATAAATGGGGAATTTGTGGCTCCCTAGATATTATAGTCCAGGGACAATTTCTCTGTTCTATTTGAAAACTATAATACTCTGACTGTGGATGGTACAGATTAGAGGAATGCTGATGATAGTGCTCAAATGTTAAACTTTTTATTCAACAGCTGCATAGCCTTTTGGGAGCTGCCACATGCCACTGCCTTCTCTCCTTTCCACTGTTCACTAAAATCACTTGCAACATATGAAAGGTTAACTTGAGGATAAAAAAGTGTACTGATCTTTTTCACAAACTTCAGTCTTTAATGATATACTGAAGGTTTGAACATGTGATCCTGACTTGGGCAAGATTCACATTTGTGTCAAAAGAGGTTTTATAGCTATGGGATCAAGAAGTGTGGATATTCTGCTGTCAGAGTGACGTATAAAGAACGGCCTTATGTTGGATAACTTTGACTTATCATTTGGCATTTTCAGATTCATAGACAGAATCCCAAATCCGTGTTAGATAGTGAACAAGTAGTGCTCTGAATGCTGAGTTCTTAGTTCTTTTCTGTTTTGTTAAGGCTGCATCCATCCAAACATTATTTTCATAATTTTGAGTGCCTGAGCCTCAGGTCTTTTCCTCAGGTCTAGGATCTTTCTTTAAAGATCACCAAATATTTTCAAAAGAATTAGGAAATAAAACTTCTCATAGGGATGAGAGTGATGGTAGTGTTACTCTGACAGGTCCTTGAGGGACCAAGCTGCTCATATTGGCGACGTGGTCTGGTTTAATTGGGCATGTCAGCATTCCTACATATGCTCCATTTGTGGCTGAACATTGCCTTCCTTTCCCACTCATCTCTCTTGCCTTTCTGGTCTATAAGGAAAAAGTGAACGTTTTCAGGCCAATTTAAGTGATATAACCAGTTTACTGACGTGCCGTGCAAATGTGATGGCACAGAGGAGGAGCCAGGAATTTGTGGGTAAAGTGAGAACGTTTTGGGCTTAAGGGGAGCACTGAAAGGCAGAACTGGGAATAGAGAGGAGAACTCACCTTTCAATTTAAGCTTTATTACTAGACATGAACTCAGCCTCTTATCCAGAACAAATAAAACCACCTTTTTTGACTAATCCTCCTAAAAGATAAAAAAAAGTAAAGGTAAAAAAGTCTGGTTGTTTCTATTCATTGAAAAGAGGAAGGGGAAAGAGCTGTGATTTATTTATGAGTAGTAGGTAAAATGCACATGCTGGTAAAGAAATCCAATCAGACAAAAACCCCAGGAGAATCTAAAACCTCTTAAGAGCACATACACATTTTAAAATTAAATTTAAGAAGAGAATCTGAATTTCTGAGCTGCAACTGGTGGGTATGGGGGCATCTTGGAAAGCGGTAGTATGGCAGAACTTCCCTGCCTTTCAGCTGCTCTTTTCCAGCACTGTTGCCAGAGATCATGGCACAGCCTGAAAAGCCAAAGGCTATGACAGTTTAGAGCTTGAGGGAGAATAAATAGCATTGTTTTTTTCTTTACTTGTAAGATTCCAAACCCATACTATCACTTTTCCTTTTAAATCTTATCTCCTTGAAGGCATTTTTGCCTCTACCATTTTGTCTAATCCATGTCACCAAATGCAGCTGGAGTGAAAAATGGTATTAAAATAGCTAGTTTCTTTTCAAAACAGAGTTAATTAAATTGAAAATCCATTTTCCCAATTTATAAATCTGTTCTCTCCATGTCTTTGTTCAAACTGAAGTTAGTAAACTACCCTTAGAAGTTTCAACATTTCAACTTGGAGGTTTACATTCTCAAAAATGTGGAAGAGGGATAAGGAAATAAAAAAATAATCAGAAAGTAAACCCAAGTCCAAATAAAAGTTATGGGCACATTAGAGGAAAAGATTCTCTTAATAAAGAGATTGACAATGCTGGGTAGTTTTGCAGTGAGGTGCTGATGTTGACACAGGGCTGTTATTCAGCTTTCCCAAATCTCACTGTTAAATTAAAAAATGTTCTATGGATGAAACTTTTCATCATGTGAGTTGTATTCTGTGGAGTTGCATGAACTTGAAGGTTCTCAAAGTATCATGCACCTATTATGCTAATGAACTATTATGCTGTTGATAGTGAGGGGTTTTATATATATATTTCCACAACTGTGGAAAGATCAAAGCTTGGTTTTGAATGTGCTAAAGAAAAATAAATGAGGAAAGTCACTTCATTTACACTTATTTACATTTATTTTCCACTGTATCACACTTATTTTGAAAATAGACCTTTAATTTCCACCCAGTCTCCTGCATTTTTTGGATTTATTCCCATCTGACCCCCATGCTGCAATGTTTAAGCAGTGTCTTTCAGGCTGTTCAAATTGTATTTTTATACATCAGCTGTCAGATAAGGTGCTGTTTTATGTCTGAGGTAACACCATGCCTCAATATTTTATGTTGAACACCTATCACAGAGACTGGATAAACACCTAGGAAAATAGTTTTGTGCTTAAGAAAAAACTGTTGCAGCTGGTTCTTGGCAAGCTCCTCTGTCATTTTTATTGGCACAACTTGAAGCGATGTGTGTGTCCTGTACCTTGAAGTCTGAGTGGAGCTCTGACTGCCACTAACCTCATTTAAGCCCTACTACTTTTATTTCAAGGATGCACTTGGCAGACTTCTGTCCAATACTAAACTCAGTCCAGTGTGATCTTGTGAGAAACACTGGCTTGATCATAGCAGCATGTTTCTTTCTTTAAATCTGCATCCTGGCTTTCAGTATTACAAGATCTCAAATGGAAAGCAAATAATAACTTGGCTGATGCCAGAAACCAGCATAAAAAAAAAATTAAAAACTGAAATACCACGTTACATAGTTTGTGACTAGATTTTAATAACTTGGCTATATTTCAGAATTGCCACTGCTTCTTGAGCATCTCAGCTGGAAGCCTGAAACTATTGCCGTAGAAAACAGAACTCATGTGAGACTCAGAGCATTTCAATAATTCATCACTATATCAGATGTGCAGAGCTACTGATGAGCAGAATAAGAAAGATATTATTTTTTGTTTACATATATGCTTATTCATATGGGAAATACTCATCAAGTGTAGTTTTTCCAGCTGAGATACTTAGCCATGCAGTGGGGGTTTTTGATACTTATTTCAGCAAGTAATCATTTGTCCAATTTTATATCATTTTTGTTGTCCTATTTTACACTAACATTATTAACAATGCCAGACAATGTGATTTGGGGTAATGTTGTTAAAGGAAGAAAATGGGAAAGACCTGCCTATGTTATAAAACCAGTAAGCTTGTTCCAACCAGTCTAATAACCACAGGACACAATTGTGATTTATATCTCTTTCAGTCTCCTTCAGAGTCTCTCTTGGCTTTTCCTTGGACACAGTTACAGCATTTTTTTCCTGGAATCCCAGTGACCAACCACTGGTGTTTGCTCTGTGGACCAATGAGAAATCAAACCTCTGTTTGGTGTTATTTAATCTTTTTTGTGAATGTAAGACTAACAATATGGCTGAATCTATTCAGAAACAGCATCTCCAAAGTGAAATGCTTGTTTAACCCTGTTCCTAAATATAAAGGCTCAAAACAGTCAAAAGGAATTTAATAATTAATCAATTCTAATTGTATCCTCAGTCTTTCTCTGTAATTATTTGTTTGTTTCTTTTTCTCCAGCTAATTTCCAGTCGTGGATTATCTGGATTCCTGTGGGATCTCTTAATCTATATGTCTACTTTCTTGCCTGATGGTACTTGCTGACTCTGAGCTGTCTGTAGTTTCCCAGCTGTCTGTCTGGTTTTAGACTAGCTGATCTTCAATATTTTCAGAAGGGTTTCCAATCCAGGGCTTAGCCATGTAAAGGATAAATCATTCCCTGCTTTACTGGAGATTGATAAGGGATACTTTCCAGTAATCATCCCCTTTATTTTTAATCTGGGATAGGTCTATGGCTTTTGTTACTTGCTCATTCTCTGTTTTTTCCCTTCTTTTGTCATGGGCAAACACTTGGGCATACATTCTGTATTGATAAAAAGAAGCTTTCTGAAAATTGTGGGGTTCATCTTAAACATAATGGTCACGGGAACTTCAGGGTAGAGACTATTCGAAGTGAGAAATCATTAAAAGACAATGACAGGAAGGTTCAGAACTAGCTGAAGACTACTACAGCCTGATAATTTTTTAGATGAGAATGAAAATTCTCTAGATGAGAATTTTGATGATGAAAAAAGGTGAATTCTTTATCTAAGTGAGTTGTAGTGATCAAAGTAAGGGAATCTGGGATTATCTCATAAAATCTCATCATATTTTAAAATATCTTGAATTAAGCATTTTGATTTTTCCTTCTAGAATAAATTATGTTTTGGTTTTCAAAATATACCTCAGAAACAAATCCTTTCCTATTTTATTTGGAGGGTGCTTTGAAATGTTGGATGTTTCATTGTTCCATGTGAGAAATTAAAAGCTCTGACTTTGGCATCAATTTGACACAAATAAAGTCCCTGCTACAGGCAGAATGATGCTTCTTCTTGGCAGGTCCGTAGCCAGTTCCTAGAGGCTGTGAACCTGTTCATTACCTGGGATGAGGAAAAGGCACAGCAAAGGCTTAAACAGGAGCAAAGGGCATTGTGATCCCTGCACTGGTGCTGTGGAAGCAGAGGCAGGTGGCTGGCACTTCAATGCAATCATTGCAGTGACGAGGTGCTGGAGCACCAGAAAGCGAATACTGAAACTCAAAGCCTTCGTTATTAATTTGAAATAGCAGACTTTTTTTTTTCTTCCCTGCTGATGTCATGGTTTAGGAATGGTAATTCCCAATTCAGTGCCCCCACCCAGACTCCACAAACTGTGTGCTGGTCTTGCTTCCTGGTTTTCTCCTCCCACTTCCCACTGTGGCAGGATGAAGTTGAGAGTTGGAGCTACAAAAGGCAAAGATCGTGGGTTGAAATAACATTTTAATGGAAACAGCAATGAGATAAGAAACCAAACAGTAACAGCAACAATAGTAATGACAGAAGGTATAAGAAAAGAACTGATTCACACAAATAAACCCCTCCCCCTCAAAAGTAAACAATACCAGACAGCTCCCTCCACCATGTTTTCTTGATCGTGAGGATTCCCTTCTCCACGGAAGAGTCCCTGTCCTGCCCCTGATTACGACTGGTGTGGTATAAAATAACCTCCATGTCCTAGTCATTCCCCTTCCCAACTACTGCAAAAAATTAACCCTGTCCTGGGTTAATCCCCAAAAGTAGTGTACCTGGATTTTTACTATGAATCAACTGAAAATGGCAAGTAGAAATGGATTTCCATGGAAGAGCATGAAAGGAGCAAGCTGCTTCTAACTGAATTCAAAAGACATAAAAAGGAATTCTACAAAAGATGAAAGGTGAGGCTGGTGACCCAGGAGAAGTGTACAGTAGTTTTCTGATCTTGCAGGGATAGGCTTAGGAGAGCCAAGGTTGACCTTGAGTTAACTCTGGGAAGGGATCGTAAGAGCAACCAAGGATTCTATAAGCACCTCAGCGGCCAAATGGAGACTGGGGCAAATGTGGTCCCACTGCTGAGTGGGCATGGGGAACTGGTGAAAAATGACATGGTAAGGGCCAAGGCACTCAGTGCTGCCTTTACCTTAGGTTTTGCTAGTAAGACCAGACTTTGAGAATCTCTGACCCCCGAGACCCATGGGAAAGTCTAATATCTTCTTTCACTCCTATCTTTTCTTACTGTCCTTACGGGACAGCATCCAGCATATCTCACCCTCAGCCTTCCCTGGGTTGCAAACAACAGTCTGTCCCAGCCAGCTCTAAATGTCAGCAGTGGATGTGTATTACGTTTCCCTGACTTCTCCTAGCAGGAGTAGCAAACTAAAAAAGGCCAGTGTTGATAGCAAGAATGTGTTTGTTGCGCTGGCACCATCGTGGACACAGAGCGTAGCCAGGCAACAGGAAAACAGGGCTTTCATTTATCAGACAGGACACAGAACGATCTCTAGATGTTCTTCCCTCTGCTTTGAATCAGGGAAAGCAATTTGCAAAAGGATATGTGTAGAACATGCAAAATTTTGCACAAGGGAAATGTCTGTAGCAAGAAATATTCAGCAGTGGGGGAAACATAGGTAGAAACACATACTCAGATTCAGGTAACAAGGTTATGAGCGCTGACTTGCAACCTGCCTAGAACAGAACAGATTGTAAGTCGCTGGAAAAGTGCTTTCAGTGTAAAATAAATAACATATGAGTGAAGAAAAGGCAGTGTGCACTGCTTGAACCTGGATGTTATAATAAAAACAGAATGCATTTTGGGTGTAGTCTAGGCTTAAGGTAGGGTTTTGATTCGTGATTTTATTATTTTAATTTGGAAAACCCCAAACTTGGTCCATATTTAATAAGCATTTCATATAATTTCTTTTGCTATGAAGAAAAAATTTAGTGATATTAATTATAAATGATGCTTGATTTTCTTTCATTTTTGGTGAATTTCTTGTTAAAGAGCATCAATATATATAATTTTGATGGAAGTTTATTGCTAATTTGAAATAAATTGTGATAAATAGTGGGTGATGTCTCTCGATTTGGAGTTATAATTAGAAGGTTGTATCAGTTCCATACTGGGTCAGACCATACCTGCTGTACTGTCTTGTCTCCAGCCTGCAGCAGGTGCCTGTGAAAAGCCTAAACTTGTAATGCCTAAACTTGTAATGATAGTTCCTTTGAAAATTTTCTCAGCTATTGGAACACAAGAGCTACCTGAGGTGAAGGTAGGGTCTTGGGTGGGTTTTTATCCAGTCAGCTCTTAAGCTGCCACAGGGGATTTGCAGAGTGGGGTAACCACAGGCACAAAATCACAACACTCAGTGGCAGAAATTTTAATTATAATTAAGCAATTTTCTCTGTTTGATTAGGTTTTGTAGCACAAAATAGAATAATGTACTGCCAGCAGGACAGATTTTAATCAAGAACTCACTTCCCTGAGGAGTATTTTCATATCAATTTCACCCTGTGACATTTAACTAATTTTTTGTATCTTTGTTGTCCTGTGGAAGAGAGTTCTACAGCTCATCATGGGAATGAAGAACTTCTGGGGTTTATGTCCTTAAATATTCTTTACAATTCAAAGAACAGTGAATACACTTTGAATTCTCTATTTAAAATCAGTGAACAATATTCTCTGTGCACCTTTCTCATGATTGTATAACTATTATCTCTCTTCTCATGCATTTTTTCCTAGCCTAAGGAATCAGTCTATTTAATCCTACTCTGTAAAGAAAGCATAAAAAGCTGGAGGTCTTTTGTTGCCTTTCTATGCATCTTTCCTAGTTTTACTTTCAAATTTGAAATTATGGGCTAGGATTGAAATGCAAAAAATGTTCAAAACAAGGGGGTAAATGGATTTGTTCCATGGTGCAAGGATGTTCTCTAGTGTTTTGTACTTCTTATAATTTGTTCTTGGTTTTTTTTTTTATTATTGTCACTCAAGATCTTATTTTTGAATAGTAATGTTCAGTTCAGAGCTCATCAATGAATACATGAAAATAAATAATTCCCCTATTGAAGGTATTTTTTCCTGGTGTGCAGCACTTCATTTATTAAAACCGCAAATTAAATTCAATATAGGTAACTAGCTGTTCATATTTATAAGGGCTTCCTAGCACTCTATGCAGTCAGTTCTTTGCTAATCTCCATGACTTGGTGTCTTTAGCAGGTATTGTCACATCAATGTTCATTCACTTTTGTGCATCACCATTTATGAGCTGTGCCGTAGATTACAGTGCATCTCAACTACTCACCTCCTCCCCTCTGAAAATTCACCATATACCTACCCACCTACTTTTTAATCTCTTTTTCTATTGAAGAACCTTCCCTCATGCCCTGCCTTTCTTGAAGAGGCTCTTAATCTCTTATCTCCTTTGATAAGAGAACTTGCAATACATATTGCAAATCCAAACAGAATGTATTTTCTGGATATCCTTTGATCATACTTTGTCCATATCCATATCTGTTTTTCTAGACAGTGGTTTTTTAGGCTTCTATTCTATTCCAGATGCAGGACTAGGCCTTTATTGTGCTTAATGTGTCTCTTTTCAGCATTTTTCCTCAGTCTGTGTAGGTGCCTCTGAAAAAACAGAGCATTTTAAGCTCTCCAGCATTTTGATCTCCCATATTCTCTGTCTAATTTGTAATTTACAAAGCTGCTGAGAGTGTACTGTGTCCCATTGTCTGGGTTATAAATAAAGACATTAAATGGTATTGGCCGAAATATCAGTCTTCAGCTGACTGATAACTGGTGGCCAGTTGGGTTCTGTGCTACTGAATGCAACCCTTCAAGCCTCGTGACTTGGACAGTTTTTCACTTTTGTTGCCATCTGTTAACCCTGTCAGTACCTCAGTAGCTGGGCTCTAAGGATACTGCAGGAAGCAGTGGCGAAGATATTGCTAAAGGTAAGGTAAAACAGTGGGCACTGTTCTCATCCAAGAAGGCAATCATGTTGGTAAGGGGTGATCTTTCCTTGTCAGATCCGTGCTGGTTGTTTCCTTGCAAATTTGATAATGATTTTGCAGTGTCTTCAGTCCACTCCTTCAGTACACTTAGATGCTAATCTGGTCCCATGGACTTGTGTAGTTAGTTTAGTTATATTCAGTTTAGATGTCTCCAAACTCTCATCTTCCTCTGCATTTAGTAATGGTTTGCTTCCACAGGCTTTGCCAGTAGGCTCAGAGGTGTTGCTCTGGACAGATTACACCCAGCAGCCAGGGTGGTTTGAATTTCAGAGTGGCCTTGCATCTTCACTCTCTTTATTACTTCTTATATCAAATTTTTGATAATTTGCTTGATACAGACATCAGTGCTGATGGTTTCTTGGATCTTCCTGGAGCCCATTTTAGAAATATATATTAAATTTGCTGTTTGCCAGACCTCAGGTACCAAAGCAGTTGTAAGCTGAAGGTCATGCACTGTTTAATAGTTCAGCACTTTCATCTCTGAATTACTTTTACTATTCTTGAATAACTAACCATGCTGAAAATGTGTTGCTTTTCATTTTATCTGTATTGTATAACTTCTTATAACAACACTATGGTTTGAGATGACAGTTTTTCATGATCAGCCCTGCCCATTCTGGGATGAGAACTTACTTGAGCTCTGTGATGATGGACTTGGGCAGGGGGAGGAATATGGGAGGTTTTTGTTGTGGCTTTATCTTAATCACTTCTTTGATCTTTTATTGCTTCTTTGAACTGCCAAGATTCATTTTTAATGTATTTGAAGGACTTATTTGTAATAATTTTGACTTTCGTAAATTAAGTTTCAAGTGCCTTTTTTTTTTTTCATTTTAACACTGCTTTAGTTTTTTGAAAGATTCTTACTTCCTTTTGTTAACTACTTCTGCCCTGTTGTTAATCTGTTCCAAGTTGCCCTTTGCCTCAGTTTTTTTTTTTTTTCTTCCTTTTTTCAAGGTGGTATTTATTTGTCCTGTGTCTCCAGCTAGGTATCCTTAAATGCTGCCTGCAAAAATTTAACTCTCAGCTGCCTGACCTAGCTCCTTCTTATCATACTGCTTCATCCTGTGATGTCTTAAGTTTTAACTTTTATATTTCCTGTAGCTTGTTAAGTGCTGTTCTCTCATGCTATAGACATAACAAAGCCTCTCTAGTTTGCTCTCCAAGGTCATCCAGACTGTTCTAGGCCGAAAAACTGTAAACCATCATCTTGGGGAGAGGGAGGCAAGCTTGGGGAAATTCCATCATTGGCTGGGTTCTGGTTGGTGAATTTATGCTGTTGTAAAAGTGTGAAGAACTCGTGACCTGTCGTCCATTTTGGGATCCACTGAGGCAGGATCCTCTGGAGCCCAGAGTGTGCATCTGAAGGCCTTTCAAATAAATCCCTACTTTATTCCTTTATTCCTGTCTAGTCTCTGTTTCTAGGTAGCCATTTAAGGCTTCACCTGAAGTTCCCTTTCATGAAGAAAACCTGCTGTAGTATCCAAGTATCTACCGTTTGCTGTTACAGTGCTATTCCTGCATGCTACTCAGAACAAAGAGCTGCTTTTTCACTCTTCAGCCTTATGTTAAGTTGCTTCATAAAAACCTTAATTTGAGTCTAAAAGTTTACTGTTGCTGCCAGGATATAGCATAATGCCTCTCCAGACTTTATGAGGGTAGCTGAAGTCTGCCATTCCTACTGTACCCTCTGGCCTCATAGCACTCCTTACAATATATGTTTGGGAAAATTACCTTTTGCTCTGGAGAGGGTGCCCATCTGTGTACCCAAGTCTCTTTCTAGCAGGCCGCTGGAGACAGGCTTTCCATTTTATCTTTCTAATTCTATCCTTACTTTATTTCCGTAATTAACTTTGAAGATGATGTATAGCACAAGCTGTGGATACCTCTAAATGTGTCTCAGCTTCTGTTGTGAAACACAAGATGGTCAAATCTCTACTGTACCTAACTTTATTTTGTTGGTGTCTTTGCTCCCATAAATTAGTGTAGTTAGAGAGAACCCAACATTGGATCATTTTCCTCTCCCTTTTCTCGCTCACCTGCTACAATATCACTGGATGATCTTTCTTGGGCATAGTACTGTTCTGGAGTGTTCCTGGAGGTCATCTCAGCATGTTCCTATATATCTTTATCTACTTCTTCAACAGCTCAGTGCTCTCACTGTCCCTTTGTAGGTGTTAGAGTGAGCCCCACTGCAGCATGTAATTTTCTCAGAAAAAAACCCAAAGGATGCTTCTTCTGTCTCCTCACTAGGGCACATACTCATGTGTGGTAGTGAGATACTCTGCCCAAATATAGCATACTTACTCTGTGGGACTGCCTCTTATATTAGCTGCTGCCCTCTCTTCATCCAGTCTTCTTCCACTTGTGGTATTTAGGTGGAGGTCCATGCATGAAACCTGCAATGTGAGAAATCAACAATTGTGTTGACTTCTTCTGCTAAGATATGAAACAAATTCCATCTGTACTCGCTGTGCAGCAAAAGACATTTGCATCCTGTGCACAGAAAGTAGCCAACCTGTTGATATTTTTGGTTTGTTCTGTGCTGTTTTGATTTATACAAGTGCATGTTGCAGTTTGGAATTGAATCAGAACAGATTAGCATTTGTGGAGAACTGACCTCCTAAAATAGACACAACTTCGATAAAAGATGTTATTGTGGTGGCAACAGTGGGAGGGATTTGCAAGCATGCATTTTAAGTATGTTCAGGCTGTTACCAAATCAGAATTGTTATCTGTTCTCTGCCTTGCATAACATCTGCATTAACCCCCCAGGATTCTTAAGATACCAATCTCTCTTAAACCAAGAACAAGAGCTGAATGACTGAGATTCCTGCTTGGCTTGTCACTTTTGGAAAATTAGCATTCTTTTGACAGTAAGACATGACAAGCTACATCTATATTAGAAAAATAATGTGTGTTGAAAAGTAACTTTCAGCTAGCACATCAAACATGATTTTGTGTTTAATTTAGATTAAGCTTAAAAACATTTATTGCAAATGCATTACTCCATTTATTGAGACAAGTTTGTGGTTTTTGATGCTATGATTATTGTATACTAGAAGTTGCTCCTGTGAACATTAGGGAGCCTTTGGCAAGGTTATGGACTGGCTAGTTAAGATGTGATAATTTAGTTAGCAAATTTGATGAGTTAGTTCCACTATAGAGGAGTCTTTGGGTATATGTAGAAGGAAGGAATTTAGTGTAGGAGTAAAAAATTTATTTCTAACTTCCATTAATCCAATGCAACCAGTGGATTTGGGACAGTGGAGTAAGAGAAGATGAAAACTAGCAAGGAAAACCTTATATCTTCCTCTTGCTCTTCCTGTTTTTCGTTACTGGTGTGATAGCTTTTATTTTGCTGTACTTTTAGTTTAGGTGTTTTCATATTCTGTTAATGGAGCTCTGTTTAGTTCCAACTGCAAGGGGGGCAGTTGGTGCTCTGAAATGAGGCATACAGCCATCTCATTTTGTGGTACACCTTTCTTCTTGTATCATTTACTCATGTGCTTCAATATTGCTATTACTGGTTTTACTGTTACTGTTGTTACTAGTTTTAGCAGTTTATCTTTTAGGGAATGCATAATATTCTTGCCAAGGGCATTTTTTTTCTTTTAATGTGCAGAAGAATTTATTTTGAACAATTGAGTTTTCTTGCCTGAGGACATCAGCCATCCCTGCAAAGTTATTGAGATGTCATTTAATTGTCCCAGAAAAATGAGCAAAAAAATACAAGATCCAGCTCATATACATTCAGGGTTTTAATTCTGTTGTGTTACCCTAGTAACTTTGTAAAATCAGAAATTTTTTCCAGTCGTGCGCAGAATACAACTTCTCAAAAAGCTACCTACTATGTTAGCTCATTTTCACCCCAATCACTTTGTGATTGTAAGCATGGAGTAAAGGAACAGAAAATTTTAGCAAATAAAACAATTAAAAAATATATTTTTTTGGTACTCTCATTTTTACCAAAAAACTTACTTTGATTGTATTTCCCTCTCTAGCAGAGGAAGACTTCAGTCTAAATGGTTGAGGTTTCAGAAAGTTGTGAAGTACCAAGAAGAGTAAGAAGCAGATTATTTTACTAAAGGTGTATTGATTAGTGATAAAAATACGATGTGTGTTAATGGATAGCCTTAGTTTTCGCTCTGATCCCATCTGTTGTGTAAGAATCAGAATAGGCATATATTTTTGGAAGAGTGATTAAAACCAAAAGAAAATACAAGGTATGCATCAGAATCAATACTTTTAAGAGCTACAGCATCTGTGAGAACATTTTCTTTCCCCTCAAACTGGTTTCTGACGAATGGAGAGCATCATTAATGAAGATTTTCACATTGGATTTTAGGTGATTTGAAGACAGCAGCATGCAAACTATTACCAAAAAAGTGCAGAATGGAAGCAAAAATGGACACACATGCATATAATAATTTCATTTTAAAATTATATAATTTTTATATATATATGGATGTAATGTATTTTTGTCATATAAACAACCATGTAATAATTTCAATATGGAATGATATGACATTCAAATTTTTAGAGTGTTTTGTTTTTTCTGTTTCTCAGTGGAGCGGCTGGTCCTTGCTTGCATGCAACTTACATTGAAATTTATTTGCCACATCTCACTATGGTATAGATTTTGTGGGATTAATGGGAACAGTTTTCCAACGGAACTGCAACTTTTGAAATCATTTTGGCTTGAAAGAAAAAGAGTCTCTAGCTATGAAGGTTGTATGGAGTAGGGAAAAGTGTGGGCAGGACAGAGTGAGAGTGTGGGTCCCCATTCCATATACCCCTGTGCTGCTGGTGAGGAGGAGTCCAGAGTGAAGGGATGAATTTGTTCCTGTGAAAAGCTGGTCGTGGTTGTGGGGGAAAAGTGTTTTAGATATGTCTGTTTCTGACCATCAGACTCTATTCTTAATTGTCAATAAAATGAATTCATGAGAAAGAAGCTGGGTGGACATCTGGCAGCCAGACAAGCTGCCTACATTCTATCATGCTTTCTAAATGTACACACATTCCAATTCCTGTCCTGCCTTCCTTCTGCTTTTTCCAGAAACTGACAGATTAAAATTAATATTTTAAAAATATCTGAATTTAAAGCACCACATTTAACACAGAATACTGATAGTCTGGATGAATGCAGCCAAAAATTGTGCCATTTTTGGAACATGGGTGGGAAATAATGCATTGTTTTTATCCAGTCTTAGCCTTAGTCTTATGTTGCTGATGTGAAATTTCTGTTTCACTTGAGGAAAGGGTGATGTAGGTTCTCATTCGCAGTTAACATCCAGGCCAAAAGGATGTCTCTACTCACACTTTCCTTTGCCATACAGAGCAAACAAGGATTTTGTTATTTTGGTTTCGGGCTGGTTTTTTGTTTTNTTTAAAATTATTTTAATTATTTTAATTTTAATTTTTATTTTGGTTTTTGTCTTTTGGTTGGTCAGTTCATTTTACTTGGGTTTTTTTTAGCAGAAATAAAGATTGTCCTTTATTTTTCCACGTCAAAATACTGAGATATCTTCATGCTTATGTACCTTGCACTTAAAATAGAAAATTAATTTTGATTATTTGGATTTTTTTGACTTTGAAGTTTTGTAGAGGTGCTCTCAGAACAGCCTGATCTGAGTTTCAAACCCATTTCACAATTCACAGTAAAAGCTAAAATCAGTGGACTTTGGTCTAATTCTCAAATTCCTCAGTGTTTCAGACATATTCTAAGGGGATTTTCTATTCTAAACTACTGTTTAGAAACTGCCCCTTTTCTGTAGTGGATATTGAGAATGTTTACAATTTCTTGCCTTTCTTCTGTTCTTCTTAGACAAAACTCACTTTGATTTTGGAGTGCTTTGCTCTAGTAAAAGCTCTGGGATTTGGAGCACTGACTTCAAAAGATTTTCAGCAGAAAAAGCACAAGAGAATTTTTAGGAAATAATTCCTAGTAATAGGTTTTGTAACTTTCTGTTTATAATTATAAACTAGATTCTAATATAAACCACTGTTAAAGAGCTAAGAGCTATAACATGCCCATCAGGGGAAAAATTGTTAATAAGGTGTAATTTGAAAGGGGAAAGCTGATGATTATCTGCAAAAGGAAATAAGAGCCCCAGGGCTGCATAGAAGTTCCTTATTACCAGTTGCACTGGGCTTTCTATTGAATGAATTTTATTTATCATGTTTTTATAGTTACTTTCACTGAGCTTTCAGAGACATTGGAAGAAAAATAACAAAGTACAATATTGTTCTTCCAGTGTAGCAGTCAAAGAGTTTCTAAATCAAGAAATATGGAAAAGAGACTACAGGAGTAGAAGAATGTTACACAACTGTTTCAGAAATAAATTTTTTGGTTGACCTCCCCATGTGAGATATTTGCTAAAATTTCTGTGTGTCACTGAAATTTAGGAGATACTTTCCTCAACACTTGAAGGTCTCTGAATCTAAAGGCTGAGTCAAGTTTTCTGCAAGTCTACAAACAGGGAGGGAAATAGGAGGGGAAAAGTTTCAGAGGAATTATTAAGATATGATGATTGTTTCAGTGACTGCTTTCCTAAGATTCCTTGTCACTGTGGGATGAGGTAAACACCTTTATATGTAACAGGGGTATGTTTTCCCTTTCCCTTCCATTGTCTGCAAAAGTGGCCAATTTGGATCTGAATGTTCATCTTTTAGAAACTGAATGGAAATCACTCACTCATTTAATGTTGCTACCACAAGGTTGCTAGATGTCACTGACCTCCACTAATTAATAACTTGAATGATGTTCAACATATAACCTAGAGGTGCAAAGTTCCATGTAGCCCTGACATTGCTCCAGACCACTCATTTGTGTCAAAACAAGAGAGAAAGGAACTTATGTTCAGGCTTTTTCATAGCCTCGCTGTTATCTCAAATCTTGATGATGAAGTTGCGATTTAGAGTTGGGTTACAGGTCCCCTGGTTCCCACTGCTCCTCCCATTGCATTGGAGTACATGATCTTCCCTCGAAGACATTTTCATATTCTGAGCAGATACCCTCCTTAGTCCTGAGGCTCCTGTTTTTCTTTCTCACCCTTGATTTCTGTATAATTTAGCAGTGCAGCTACACTCCAACAATTTTCCTATTAGCTATGTGTTTGAGATTTCTGATTTTAATAGGCATCTTTTGCATTTTGTGTCTAATGAGAATTTTTCTCAGCCTGCTGGGGTCTTTTTGTCCAACTCCACAGCTCATGGTACTCACGTGTCACTCTGCTTTTTATTCTTCTCCATACTCTTGATATTTTTTTCTCATGTTATTTTAGCATTTGCAAATTAAAGGCAATTGTTTGAAAGTAAACATAACAAAAACTGAAATTTCCTTGTTCCATCTTTCCCTTTCTGAACAGTCAATTGTGCTGTCATCAGCTGCGTTGCCAACTCTTTGGAAATTTTTGTTGGTTTTTTTCTTACTGTGTTCAGTTTTGCCCAGTCCATTTTCTAGATGTCATGGTATTTATGTGTCATCCTTGAATGGAAAGAAGTAAACTCAATCTTGATTTTCGCAGTCACCTTTCTGGGCAATTAATTTAACCAGAAGGATGTAGTATATATGTCTCCTTGCTGTAGAAAGATGTGTTTTTTCACTAGCTCTTCACTGGACAAGCGGCATGAATTGGTGGTTCTTACATATCTTCTGTCATTAGCATTTTACTTCCTCTGTGCTTTCATCTATCAAAAATCTTCTTATCTTTTTTTTACATATTTAATGGAAAAAATACATATTTTAAAGTTCTTTCAACAGTTTTTGTCTCTTTGCTATCATGTGAGATACCATTTTTAGGGTAACTTTAAAAAATATTTTTATTATTGTAAATAACAGTTATTGTAAAGCATAGTATTTTCTCTAGAACTGCAGATGGGTATTACTATTGACAGAATCAAGCCTACCATCCCTAAAGCCTAAAGACAAAACTGCTTAAATAAGCACATAAAAAAAACCAAATGGAAATTGTGATAAAGTTGATCTTCTCTTCCTAATGTGGCATTAGGGTGGAGGGCTTGGAACATAAGCCCTATAACGAATGACTGAGGTAGCTGGGGTTGTTTAGCCTGGAGAAAAGGAGACTTAGAGTGATAAGATCACTCTCTACAACTTCCTGAAAGGTGACTGCAGTCAGGTGGGGTTGGTCTCTTTCACCAGGTAGTAACTGACAGAATGCGAGGACACTGTCTTAAGCTGCACCAAGGGAAATATAGGTTGGATGTTAGGAAAAAGCTTTTTACTGAAAGAGTGATAAAGTTCTGGAATTGTCTGCCCAGGGAGGTGGTGGAGTCACCATCCCTGGATGTGTTTAAAAAAAAACTTGATGGCTTGGTGCCATCATTTAGTTGAGGTGTTAGGGCATGGGTTGGACTTGGTGATCTTGGAGGTCTCTTCCAACCTGGTGATTCGGTGTGATTCTGTGACATTATGTGCAAAATTATATGCAAACATACAGAAATACATTTTTTTGTAGTCTCAGTTATTCCATATGTCTTAGAAAGTGTTATAAATTTCATCCTCCAGTGTATATTTCAGGTTCATCTGAGGTTTTTTTGGCTTATACCTGGAAGATGTAATAGAACTGTCTTTGACATCCTGGGGGAATGTTGGCTTTGTCTCTCAGAAATTATTTCAGGAAGGTTTTTGATTTGGACAAAGTATTCTGAAGTGCCATGGCTTCCTTGGCTGCCCGTGGCTCAAAGTCGAGGGGGGATGATTGCTGGGCACCCCACATCAGTATGGCTGTTTTGATCAGCAAGTTAGCATCGGGCAGGATTGCCCACATTCCAGTGTTGTCTCGTCTTTTCAATTTCCATGCAACTCATTAGCAATGAGCAGGTGTACAGGAAAAAAAAAAAACCTCCTGCTTGCCTGTGCTCAAGGTCCAAACCAACATTTTGCGGCACTCCAGTACCAGAGGACTCTTTTCACCATTTACTTTGTTGTTAACACTAGTGGCTTGAGAAGTATGAAATTATATTGAAATTCCTTTCACTTCATTGGAATAAAGAGGATCCTGACATATCAGCACCTAAAAGTTTAAAACAATCTTTAAAAAGATAAAAACAAAGCAAAATGTTGCTTTCAAAAGGTCTTGGAGCCTACTAAAATCAATCTTATTTGCAAAAAACCAGGAAACACTTCAAAACTCAATGTGGTAACACAGATGTTAAATCTTGAAGGATTCATATGTAATTTATTCAAAACATTAAATTTACTATGTGTAGTATAATTTCAGAATGAGCATTAAAGATGTGTTGTGAAATCTCATTCCTACCTGCTGAATGACTGCCAAGTTTGGTAGTGCAAGAACATTTTGTTGTTTTACCCCTTCAGCACAATCTTGCATTCAATTTTTAAATGTCCATAAAAACTGTAAAAGCCTCAAAATGCCAGATTGGAGCAATAAAAACTTTGAAAGTCACAGTGCAACAGTTTTGGATTTCTTAATAACTCTCTGGGAGCAGGACTGAAAATCCTAGTTCCAAACGTACTCAAGTTTTGAGTTGCTAGCTTCTAGGTTTGGAACTTAATTTTCCTCTATAAAACTGTGTCTGTTAAGTGTAAAGCAAGTAGATATTTTGTGACATTTAGAAAAACTTGCAGAAGACAAAGAGGGAAATGCACAGGTGGATGGGTAGCTGGCATTTGTGAAAGTTCAGTCTTGGGCAGAGTCCTGTGTCATTCTAGTCCGTGGAGTGGCCCAACACTGAGGGTTTGTGAAAGGCTTAGGAACTCTGAATTCTTCTCCAGTGTAGTTAATTTTTTTCTTTTATCAAATTAGCTCTGACAGTTTTCAACAACTGTTTATTTGCATAATCAGTAAAACCAGATGATTAAAACTTTGGCTGCTTCATGAATTGGCAGGGTATGTACTTCTCACTTTTTTATATACTTCAGGCTAGTATATTTGGAATAAAATTAAGTTGACATCAGCTCCTTGAAGCCATATAAAGATTCAGATATTACTTGGTTTAAGTACAGAATTATATATCTATCAAGGGATCTCAGTTCTAACTGAATTCCAAAGCCTGGAAAATTCAAGCACGATTTTATGTTTATTTCCATACATTGAAATGTATGTGTGCTTACTTTATAAGAAACTGTAATTTTTTAACTGTGGATGAACAGTAAAAGCTGATTCTGAACAAATGAAAACACACATGATGTTATCCCCAGGAATATTGGCTGTTACATGTGACAAAAAAACTTGGAGGCAAAATAATGCAGTGACTGTAGCCAATTAGTAAATTTGTCCATATGGTGCTGGACTTCTTGTATGAGATGCTGGCCTACCACTTCCTGTGAAAGCCTAACCAGGATGCCTTAAATCCTCAGATTTAAGCTGGTTAGCTTTTCCTTGGTTTTGTGAGCCAAAAAGGAAAGCTATATTAAAAGGAAGCCGCATTTAAATATTTTACTCCAGTTTTTTGCTCAGAGAATGATAGTCTCCAAAGATATTGGTTAGGAGCCTATCAGCAAGATAGGCAGCTCCAGTAGTAATGGCTGCAAGGATGAGAGGTCATGACTCTGTGGAAAACAAGGAAAATGGTTCCTGTGAAGTAGAGAGAAGTATAAATCTTCCTTAAGTGGCTTTACATATTTGCTGGAAGCAAGGATGTCATTATACCAAAGCATGCCTTAAAATTTCTGGTAACCATCAAAACCACCACTAACTCTGCGGCTGCTAATTTGCTGCTAATGTCTTGCTGGTGTGCTGCTCCGTGGCTACATTCTTTTCTTTGGGTTTACGATCCTGACACTTTCTTTATGGCCTCTTTAAATTCAGCTTTTGGAATCCAACACGCATAGCTAATTAGGCAGGCTGTAAGACACCCTCTCCAACAAGTCAAAACATTTTGAAGCCATTCCATTGCTGGACTTGATGTGAACAGTAAGGCAAAATTACTCACGTTTGTTGACATATATTATTATGGTTATTGCCATTATACCCCAGCTCCCCAGAGTATTGTTTAAATACATGATACAAGAGATGAAAGCAAGCAGATAGTGAAAAAAGAAAAAAAAAAAAAGGAAATATCATGTAGTTGTTAGTTTTTGGCATTGTGTAATTAAACCATCTTCTTTAATGTTATTTTTGCCAGTATCTAATTAGCAGAGCCATCTGCCTAAGAAGTGCTGGACCATCTGTCTGGAATACTGTTCTGTTCATTTCTTGGTTCTTGACTAATTAACTTCTTTCTCTATGAAATGTAATAGTACATTCTGTTTCTACATTTCAAAGTTCATATATAAATATATATATATGAATGCATACCTGTCTACCTGTATGTGTTTGGACTATCTCTGTAGCTATGGGAGCACAGTTCTCCCAAGAGGTGTGATTGTACTCAGTTATGTATGCAGCTTTCACTGTAGGTGAAAGCCACACTTTTTTTGGTGCCCTGTCAGTAAAACATCTGCATCTCTCACTTAAATCACTCTGATTGGCCAGTCCTTTCTTGACTGCATTCAAATTTCAAATTTTCTGTCTACATTTACTAATTAAAGTTACAATTATAGAAAGGGTCCATATTAAAGTTAAGTACTTTAGGGCTCTAACTTTTTTTCTGTTTTATTTTGTAATTTTCTGGAAAATTATATAATAATTTTGGTTGGAAGAGACCTCCAGATGTCTTGCCTGGGGACTTCCTTTGTTGCTGCATGTTGGGCATGTAAGAGAATCCCTTGACAGTTATTTCTGTGAACATTATTTACTGTTTCTACATTTTTTCATGTTTCTCTTTTAGTGTCCTTCAAAGCTATTTGGATAAATCTGTTTAAATTAGAGATTGTCTTCTTTCATTTTTTGTTAGATTAATTTCTTTACAGTTATTTAGTTTAACTTTCTAAAGATACAGTAGTTTAACTTCTAAGCAAGACTCTTTTTGTTCACCTGGAGAAGTTACTAAAATATAATTGTTGTTCCAAAGACTATTATTACTTTCAATAATGTAATTTTATCTTAACATATATGGGGGTTGGATGTACATTTTTCTTCATTTTGAAGATAATAGTTTCATTATATATTCTTGAGTTGGAATTTTTTTTTTTCCGCTGGCTGGAATTTCTCTCCTCCTACTAGCCCTTGAAAATGCCAGGAAAGATTTCATCTGAAGTTTTGAAGTTCTTTACAAACATCAGTGTCTAAAACACTGATACAGTTATTTACAATTGAGATTTTACAAATAGCAGCCTGCCATCAATCTGAAACTTGAGTTCAAGCTTTGAGTTAAGCATACACCAAAGCCTTGGTTTTGTTCAGCCTGATTTTATGTCAAATCTGTGTGGAGCTTTGTGCAAGCATTTTTTAAGCAAAGAAAACAATATCTGTTCAAAAGTGATCTGTGACATTCTCATCAGAGCACACTGGGTTAAGTTCAAGTCGTATCTTTGAACTGCAGTCTTTAGAGTTGCTCACATTGACTTTCAAAGTTTTAAAAATCACACTACATTACATAATTAAGGCTTATTTACATATAAGAGAATGTATTTATGAAGAAATTTGGGAAATTAGGAGCTCACTAAGCCAAGGCATTAAATTTATAGAGGTATAAATAAAAAAACCAACGTATCGATCACAGGATTTATAAAAGCCATGTTATTGTCACTATTGTCACCTTGCTATCAGAAACAGATTGATGTCTCACCTCAAACCCTACTCCTTAACCTCTGCAGCTGTGTTCTTTGTGAAGATGTGCAGCAGTAGCTGTGTGTGACCTGTCCTTATTTTCTCTGACACTGACTTTCAAATCCGTGTTTTCCCTTTCCCCAGAGCAAACAAACTTGTGTGTCTATAATTTGGTTCAAGGAACTTTGTTGCCAGCTTAAGTAGAATTATAATATTAATTAAAACCAGTGCACTGAATGCTGCAGATTGTATTTCACATCTGAAAATTGGAGGTTCTTGTTCAGAAAAGTAGAAAAGAAAATTTCCTGACAGGATAAACCTTAGCTGTATAGACCTTCATAGTAAATCAAATATCCAGCATGGTTTGCATGTCATATCTAAACTTTGTGGAAATATCATCCATCAGTATTAAGCAGGAGAATATGTCAATTTAAGTGGTGGATAAGAGTAACATCTTTAAATACGGTTTTGCACTTGCTTTCTAGAATAATGCAATCCATATGTGTCCAACTGGTCTTTCAGAATGAAAATGTTCAAGTTGTAATCTTCTACTGGCAAAACCACACTGTTATTATTCTGTTGGGACATTTTGTTTTGTCTTTGTGTGCTGAAGATTCAGGGCACATTTTCCTTCCTTTTTTCCCCCACTGAAAGGACATTTAGCTTGGTGAGTTTTCTACCTGTCTTCCTTGTGTATATAAGCAGTAGACTGTGTGGAATATCTGAATTTCCATTTTGTGGGAAATTCCCCTGAATTTCCTGAAGATGAGAGGGTAAAAAGAAAGCAGCAAGCCCTTTATAGAAATGTGTGCCTGCATTACTGAGCTATTTTGGAAGCCTTGGGGACCAAAGTACAACAGATTGAACTACTTAGCTTTCTTCAGATGCCTTTGTACTATATTTCATTTGCAGCCTCCTCTATTATTATCTCCTCTAGCAGTGGAACCAAGGACTATAGGACTATAAGTACCCTTGATTTCAAAGATGGGACTTAGCTTTGTCACCAATGTGTCTGCATTTATTTCTTGTCCACATAGCATTGCTCCTTTTTAGCAGATGTTGTCATTAATAGGGTTTTCCCAGAGAGTTTGCCATTTGGTTAACTTGCAAGCAAGTTAATATATTTATATCCAGTTGTAGTAGTGTCTTCTATTTGGGTTCTTGTATGTCCTCTTAACTATGATGTCCAGAAGTATTACATAATGTTTTAATACTTCACATCCTTCTCCTTCAAATTACTCTTATTGTAGACTTAAAGCCAATGGAAACCTGGGTGTTTTGTCACTGAAAATTGATTGAGAAACATTTTGTATTTCATGCAATCTCTTTCCTACTGTTCGTATTTGACCTATTTTTCTCAGTTCAGTTTTGGCTAGAACTTTCCTTCAAAACCTTTCTTTTAAACACCCACATTTCACTCTCTCTCTACTCTGACCTCCTCCTGGTGACTAACTCTTGAGTTTCTCCAGGCATTTGAAAGTTTCTGTGTTGTTCAGAGATAAAATATTCAGCACTTGTATCTAGTGTTGCTTAACATGGAGGTTCAGTGTGTCCTAATGGATTGATTAGGAATTTAGTTGGTCGTTCCATGATCTCTGTTACAGATGTGAATTGTTTTTTTGCATTACTGAGTCAATAGAGTTAGGTCATTGCTGCTGCTTTTTTATCTAACTCAGTATGAGGTTTCTTTCATGCTGCTGGGTACAGTTTGTTATAAATTCTAGTGTAATTCACAAGCAGATTCTTCCAGAAGTTTTCAGTATATTCCCCAATACACCATAGTCATTTAGCAATGCAAAAGCAAATGCTGTAAACAGGCAGGTTTAGGATGGAGGAAGAGAAGTAATTACATTAGTTTTCATAAGTAGTTTTTTTTTTCTTGAAGTGAAAAATGCTCATTCTTGGACTTGTTGAAACACAAGTACTCTGAAGGCATTTCCTCCCATAATTTAAATAGGCTTTCACCATATTATTAATTGGAGAATCTTCTTGCTATTGATATAGTCTCCATTAAAAGACAGGTACAAAACATTTCCTATATTAAATCTGGATAAATGGTCTTTCATTATTTCCTTGTAAATAAAAATGAAAATTCTGTGGTTTCAATAATTAGGCAGCAGTGGTTACTTCAGAAATCTCAGTTCTTCTTGATAAAATGTGAAGTGCTTTGTGGCATTTTTATCTAAAGAACATATGGATGTGCACTGTTGAGGTGAAAGAATGCAGGCTGATTTAAAATGCACTTTGACTACACAACATATATAGGCATTCAAATATGTACATGTATTGGCACATTAACACCAAGCATGCAGCCTGCTCCACTGAGCAGTAAAGTTTGTAAGTCAGAGCTGCTGAATGTTAAATATGGAAATAACTGGAATTAACTTATGCAGTGAAACTGTAGTAAGGCAGACTAGGCATTACAGTCCTGGCATAAATCTGTTGAAGCAGTGAGACAGCTCAAAAAATGAGGATAAATTGCTTCTGCTTTGCAGTCCACTGTTTCACTGTTGTCTTGTATGTCTCTGCCCATTGCTTCTTTCTCTGAATGGATGTGTTAGTGCTTCTGATTAGTGCTGCAGTCATACCTTTAGAGGCCAAAATCTCCATTTGATGCTTGAGATAAATACTTCAAAAAAGGCAATAGGGCACACTTTTCCATGGCGCAAGGTTTCTCAGCAGAGCTGACCTCAGATGCTGTGGTGATGCAGCCCAGCTCTGCTGGAGAAAGAGGTTCAGCCTTTCTGTGTGTTCCTCTATCTGCTCGCCTTAATAAAACTCACCAAAAAAAAGGGCTAAATACTATCAAATGTAACTGTGGTTATTTCTGCTGTATTGATCAATACAGTGAATCATGATGTTGGCCAACTTCCTTTTGGATTAAAATAATGAAAAACCTTCAACAGCAAAACTATGTTTCTAAGGAGAAAACTCCTAAAAGGCATTTATGGATAGAATAATCCACAGCTAATCATCAGTATCTCTGAAACACATAACAAAAACATGGACCTAGATAACTCCAAGGCTTTTATTTCTGTGTTCCCTGTATTTCTAACAAATTCCTTTTGGTTGCAGGCAGTGGAGTGGCAATGTGATGAAGCTACTAAAAGAGCCTGTTACAGTAAAGGCAAGTCAAAGGTAAGCATGAGACAGCTGTTTTGCTTTAATAAAAATTTTGTGTTAATAGTAGATGTAATTCAGTGTATAAATCTCTCACTTATGCATTTTTACTGTCTCCCTTTCTGAAGAGAGATGTAGGAAAGGAGTTTGGCACTGATGTGTAAGCAAAGAAATAAAGAAGAATATGGGGAGCACAGGGGTGAGAGGTACAGTCACACGATTCTTGTCTGAAATGACCATGAACTTTAGATTCTCTTTTGACACCAAGGTTAAACATGGAGTGGTATATATAGTGAACTGTATTCTCACTTCATTTTCTGTGCTGTAAATCCCGAATAACTGTGTAATTACTTTGTAAAATTCTCAATTTATATCCCTGTGTTTTAGATACAATTTTATTAACTTTTTTATTTCCTATCTACTGGTGCTATAAAGAAAATAGTCTTAAATTCACTAAATTATTAGAATTTGATCTTGATACATTTTTTTGTATTTAAAACCCATTCTTTATCTGGCCAACTACAATTTCTATTATTCAGTACAGGTAAATGTAATGATAAGATGGAACCTGCAGCTGTTCCAACACGAAGCTAGTTATCAAATTAATTATAAAAGCAATTAGAATTGTATGCAATCTATGTTTTTAATTGTTATACTGTTTAATGGTTAAAGATAATTCGCTTAAAACATAAAGGGAGAACACATCAAGAGTGATAAACGCAAAAGAGCACACTTGCTTTTATTCAGTAGAATGTGTTGCATACATCATTTTTGTGCAAAACTCAAAAAACTCCAAGCTTCAAAAACATGTTCTGAAAGCTCTGTCATCTAGTAGAGGAGGAATCTCTTCTGCGTAGTTATCTAATCACTGACGTTTTAACTTCTCCTATTAAACAGTTCATTTCCAGTTCCTTTTTTACTAAGTGCTGGAAAATAAAATTGCAGTGTGTGATTGTACATTCTAGATTAAAGAGGAAGAATGACCTCACTTCAGATGCAGGGCCATGTTATACTGTGAAGTATAGAAAAGAAAGAACTTTTAGAACCTCATATTTTAAGCAAATGTTTAATTTTCCAAGTCGTTATTTCTCCCTAGAAAATTTATGCTTCAATATGTAATGTATCCGTCAACCCTTTATCCTTAGCTTTCAGATATATTTGGAAGTAAGGGTCAATAGAATATGTCACAATGCATTGATCAGGGGGCATATACAGTAGAAACTATCCTGGTAGGAATGCTGTTGTAGCTAAACATATATAGCTTGGTCTTACTGTGATTTTCCAAGTTTAAAGCTGTGAGAATAACATTCAACTTGTCTGAAAGTCATAGTGCAGTGACTGTGATCTAACATGATGGATGGAAGTAATTGTATATTCAAGACTAGAGTATTGTACTTCTGAATAATATGTTGACAACACTGTTACCACACATTTGATTCAACAATGTTAAGCTTCTTCTACTATTAAATAATTTTGTTATTAATAAAATTGTTAGGAGAAATATACAACACTGGTGACACACATTTAAGAATGGACCTTAGTGTAGTTTTTTGTTCATACAGAGTTTCATTTATGCTTATCACACCCTTTTGAAGAAGATGGTGATTGGAAGTTAGGCCGTCACTGTAAAATAGTATATATGCTATTCAAGTAATGACCTCAGGGAGCCCCGGTGGTGTAGTGGTTAAGCACATGGCATAGCAATTGCCAGGGCCCAGGTTCGATCCCGGCCAGGCTGCTCCCCGGGCAGGCAGTGCTCGTTAGCCCTGCAAGGGGGCAATCTGCCTACGTCCTGAGGAGGAACTCAGCTGCCACTGTCCAGAATCGCTTTGGCCCGGCAGATTGAACCTCGGGATTAAAGGGTGGGCTCAGATCTGCGCGCCCTGTGTCTCACCTAAAAAATCCAGTGCGCAGGCTGGGAGGTCTGAAAGGAAAAAGAGGCCTTCCCCGGATCTTCGTACGCGAAGGTTGGCCAGCAAAAAACCAAAATGACCTCAGGTTGTTTCTTAGTATTGTGATTATTTGTGTAAAGATTCCATATTTACCCATAGCCATGTTCCTCATTCACAGTCTAGAAGAGGAGTACAGTCCTTATACTTCATTACATTCAAAAGTAATCCTCGGAGTAAATACTTCTCATTGTTACCATTCGGGGATTTTTTGTTGTGAAAACTGTGGCCTGAAAGCTTCATGTGGGAGTTGCTGGAGAATGCAGAGATATTGTCTGAGGAAACGTACCCAGCTGGAACGACTACTGTCCTTTTGAACTTTTCATGCCTCTTTTGTTGTCACTGATGTGATCAAGGTTAAAATCAAAGGATAAATTTATGACCAGAGAAAAGATAGCCAAATGATTGTCTTTTATTGCCCTATTTCCAAGACTAAAGCAAGGTGACTATACTCTGTAGAAGGAGATGCTTGCAGAGCCTTCCCTTGGAAATACTGGGAATCATCAGATCAGGAGGAATTCACTCCAATGCTACAGTGAATTGTCCCTCTTCAGAGGAAATCTCTTTGCAAGCCCAATTCCAGTTACTATTATCAGAAAAACTTGCTTGCTTGCCTGTTGTATTAATAGATCCAGCCCAAATTGCAGAGTTGCTGGGGGTTGCATTTCTGTCACATTTCTCAGGTGAATTCAGATTTCAGGGCAGGCACATGTAACTGTAGGAAGAGACAGTAAAGTCTGGAGTCAAAATATGTTAAGGCCACCCCAGACTGTAGCAAATGAGAGATGAGGATTACAGAAATGGCTGTGGGGAGTTTATTCATTCAGATTCTGGTTTTTCTTGAATCTCTGCTGGCCACAGAACATCATGAGGGCGATGAGTTTATGTGGCAAAACCTGAACTCATTGCCTGAAAGTCACTTTACTGATGGAGTGAATGCCCTGAAACCAGGAGATGCCCTGAAACCTGAAGCAACTCAAGTAGTTTTGAGATAAGGGCCGGTGAAACACAACTCTTTTTTTGTTCTTGAGAAAGAAGCTGCACGGAATTTTTGCCTGTAGCTGTTATCAGTTGTTCTGAGGTTTATGCTTTAGAAGCCAACGAGGGAAAAGAGCTGAAGGGGAAAATATATAGGGACATCTGTCACATTTGACAGTGTAATGCGCACTTGACTTTTGAAGGCCAATGTTTGTTACTCAGACTTCAGACATTTATCCACCAATTTAAGCTGTTGCCTAAAATAGCTAGTGGCTCCAGGAGTGAGCCACACAAAATTATGCTAGTGGCCAACATGCATTAGCATGTAGAAGTCGAAACCACTAGACATGATTAAGAGAATAAATTTGCCTATTCATACTGACACTTGCAGTAGGGAATGTTAGAAAGAAAAAGTATAAATGCACTTGTTGAGAGTGCAATAAACCAAAGAGAGGTTAAAAATAATAATGCTGATTGAAATTAAGTCCCATCTCTTGCCTATTTAAGCAAGAGGCTGGGTGTGTTAGTACCTGAACCTTCAATTAAAGTATTTAAAAATTAAACACAGGTGTGTTTAAAATGTTAACCTATACAAGAAATATTGCTGCAAGGGGATAACTATACTGCGGCCACATTTACCTTGGACTGTCAGGGTGGTCTTGAGCTAAAGTAATAACCTAGCCTGCTTGGCTGCTGAATTGTTTCTAATAGTTGTATTTTGTTTCTGATAGGCTGATTCAAAAGTAGAAAGTACTTCCTAAATGTATTCTTTATTTCAAATATATTTTCGTAGGCAAATAGGAAAGTATATGACATAGAAGTCAAGAGGAACAGGAGAATATGGCAACATAAAAGATGGCTACCAAACCTAACACCCCCCCGACCTAAAAAATGCTTTTGTTTTGAAGTCCTTTGCCACTTCTACAACACACATCTCATTTTTTCATGTGTAAGAAGTGAGCTGGTACAGCCAAGTTTGACTTCAGAACTTGAAAAGTATCTCTGAACAATTCAAGTGACTAAATAGCTGAGTCCTTTTTCAGTATGTTTTTGTGTAGTGATAGTTTTATTCATGACTAATTTTTTTAAATTTTCTTTTGCATTAGTGTAGATATTTTTTCAAATGAAGAAAACAGCCAATTAAAAGAAGTTATTCTTTCAGTTTCCATTTTTTTTGCACTTTGTGCCCAAGAAAAATAACATATGAGATATCTTGTTTGCCCTGTTGCACTATGGATTGTTGTCAAGTTGGCACAGGACTTGGGAACATTAAAGAAAGAATCTTGTGATTCCCAAGAATGTCAGAGTTTAAGAAATTAGCATTATTTTTGAACAAAATGAGTGGGTGATCAGCTTGCAAGTAATTTGGAAATGACACTATTTCAAGGAGCTCTGGAATATGAAGAGGAGAGGTTGGATGGGTTGTAATGTCAGAACCCACTTATTTTTCCTACACTTACATTCCATGCCTTGCTGCAAAGGGCAGAATGGAAACAGACCAAAGAATAAATTACTGTCTTACATTCTGTGAACCTCCTTGAGTACCCTTCCCACAAAAAACCCCAAAAACAAACCCCCAAAAAGTTGCCTTCTTGTTTTTGCGTTTTTTTGGTGGTGGAGTTAAAGCAGTCTGATACAAAGAAACTTCCAAAACTACCAACACTGTCAAGAAGTTAAATAATTACTTTTTAAATGTCTTGTTGCACTGTCCGACCCGGGTATATGGTTACGTATTAGGTTGTTTATGGTTTAAAGAATATTAAGATGATAGTTTTATAAAGTTCAATATAAAAACTTCATCTTTTTTACCCAATAGGAATCAAATCTTACCTCTAAGATATTTGTCCATTACCTTTAAAGGCTCAAAGAGAAGCATTTAAAAGCTCAATTTTCATGAGAAACTAATGCAAATGTTGGTTTGAAAGATATTTTTTTTTCCAAGAGGTGTTTTTTTCCTGAGATTTTACAGGATTTTATTGAGTTTATTTTTAACTTTACTTTTATGAGAAAAGGTATAGAAGATAAATTCTAGGAGTTTTCTCAGAGACCTTTAAAGTATTTTCCCTATCTTCTTTTGCAGTCTATTTGGTTCTTGTTCAATTTATTCAGGATTATATTTGTTGTCTTCCAGGATGAGCATCTATTTTCAAGATAAACAAGCAATCCATTTCATATAACTGTAGGCCACATAATGGGACTTCTGTGCTATTAATATTATATGGATTTACTTACATGATTTCACTTAATATCTGCTAGAATTGCGTAGCTGTATCTTCAGAAGGCTTTTTCAGGCTTTTTATGAGACTATCTTGTGGTGAATGCATTCAAATGTGTGTTTCCAGGAAACATTATTTTCTCCAAACAAATTGTTGATCATTTTATTGGATATGGACATTGATTTTTTTCAAGAGAAGTGTTGGAAGTTTTCCTCATACAGTTTTGGAAAGTTTTTTACTATTGCAGGACAAAGCTTTCTGTCTGAATAAGCAGTAGAAAATGCTGTTGATTTCTAGCTCCTGAAATGAGAAATACGAACATAATACAGCTTTCACCTATACTAATGGGGTAGAAAACATGTTAAATTATTCCTCAGGGTGAACATCTCTGTATTGTGGTGATGAAATTTTTTGAGAAACTTTGAATTAACAGGAAAGTAGATGCTTCTAATAAAACAGGTAGGGTAAATTATTAAATTAGTGGTAACAAATCTGCATCTGAGGTACTCAAGAATTTTATTTTTTCTAGTTTCAGTATATTTTTGTTACTGACAACCCGTTCTTTCCCCTGTTTTCCTCACAACTTCCTTCCTTGGCCTAATCTGTCTTTGAAGTCAACATCTGATCTCTTGAGACAGTAGTGAATTATTTAAGTCAGCATCTATCAGATTATCTATCTGAACTATCACTTCAAAATTTAACTAAGCCTTTGAAATATATCCTGACAGGAAATCTTCAGTACTAAAGAGATTTATTTTATCCTGTTAAGAACTTTTCAGAAAGGTTGATGGATATATGTGTGTGAATAAGAAATCTGTGCATTTTGTGATTACTAACTCAAGGATGCTTAAGCCTTGTTTGCCTAAAATTTTTCTGTGTGGATAAATAACCATGGACAGCAAAGTGTTATTAGTCTCCTCTGTACTCTGCCATATCACTGAATATGTTCTTTCTTTTCTGTGTGGCAGGAAGAATGCCAGAACTATATTCGAGTGCTTCTTGTGGGAGGCAACCATCTTTTCACCTGTGGGACCAACGCATTCACTCCAATCTGCACCAATCGCACGGTACGAGTTAAATGTTCTGCCCCACACGCTGAGGTCCCTGCTCTGAGCCAGCAGATTAAAAGGCAGAGCATGTTGTGGCTGACAACTGGCTATTGTATTGATGGGTGAGCTGATGTGTAAAAGGCTGATTTAGCTGGTGGCAGGCCAAATAGGAGAGCTAACCAATCTTTTTTTGCAGTTTTTTCCTCAGCTGTGGGAGATGCACAGCTGCGAGCGGCTCAGTTCCTCCTACATGCCAATTTTTATGAACCTTGGGTGTTCATAAGATTTCTGCCACTGTCAGGTCTGATTGGCATCAATTGGTTTAGTTATCAAATGTGGTTGTGTAGCTACATACTGTGTATGTGTAGTTCTGGAGAAATGAGAATACCTGTGTTAGTGATTTCTGACTGAGAAATGAAAATATTGACTGAGAAGGTCTGTCCTGTTTTCAACAAAAGCCTAATTGTAGCATCAGTAGTACTCATAATGAGTATCAAAATGTCTCTGTTTGGACTAGGCTGCCTATTTGTTTCAGGAGGGGAGAAACACTTAAATACAAAGAATAGCTCTATGACTAAAAAACTCCTTGGCAGACTTACTGCATTTAAACCCATTGTACCTTTATTTTCAAATAGCATATTAACATCATGCTGTGGTTTATGGCTGAAAGTCTTTGGGATACTAAATCAGAGATGGTTCTGCTGAGTTGGAAAGCTCCTTTTGTTACTCTCATTTTTCATGTGTGATTTTTTCCTAAAACACACCAGCAAAACAAATAACAGATTTTTTGTTGTTGTTGTTTGCTACGGTGAATGCCTTATTGATTCTGGCAATCAGGTCTGGTTTTATTTTTCGTAATAACAATCTCTGCAGAGAAGACTAATGTCTGAGCCCCTTCTAATAGAAAACATTTAGGCATGGTGGATAATGATTGACATGCATGCTTTACATATCAGAGTGGCAAAAGTGAGATCTGACAACATTTACAGTTAGACTTTCTATATGAGACTATTTCATACTGATGTAGAGGTCAGCTCATCTCTGTTGTACAATACTAAAGCAGATAATAGGTGTTTGTCCTAGGATTTTGCTCAGATTGATGCAGCTTGGCTGAAATGATAATTTTCAAGTAATTTTAATCCCTTTTTCTCGTTCTTTTACAGTTAAGCAACTTGACAGTGATACATGACCAAATCAGTGGCATGGCTCGTTGTCCCTACAGTCCACAGCATAACTCCACTGCTCTTCTCACTTCCAGTGGAGAATTATATGCTGCTACAGCCATGGATTTTCCAGGAAGGGATCCTGCTATTTATCGAAGTCTGGGGGCCCTTCCTCCTCTCCGAACTGCCCAGTACAACTCCAAGTGGCTGAATGGTGAGTGCTGATGGACTGTGAGACTCATCTTCTTTTAACTCATCTTCATCATATTCATGGTATTGAAATTCCATTCTGAGAATTTGAATGTTTTGCAGTATTGTTTATTTAAATTTTAAATTATTTTTTGCATTTCTTATATATTATTTTACTAGTTATAAGTATTACAGAATTTAGTTAATAGAGCTGATGTCTGTAGATGCACCCTTAAATATATAAGCTGTGTTTGGAGGTAGAGGGATGAGCTGCACTTACAGTGCTCTTACATGGCAAAGCCGAGTCAGCTTTGAGCAGCAGCTTGCACTGAGCATTCTCTTCTGAGTACCTCAAAAATTTAGGGCAGAAAATTAGCAGTTTAGAATGGACTGGGTTCTTCAGGCTTTCCCTGCAGGTCCCAGCCTGCAGGGAAAGCGGAGAAAGTTCAGCTTTCAAGCTGCTTGGGTGGCAGACTGACATTTTTTATACTTATTATAGCCAAAGTTTAGGGAATAGTTTACAAAACATATCATAAAATTGTGTTTAGCAGTCAATTTTGTGTCATGGATGTTAATTACCTGATGAGGATTTCCAGCTGGGAGAAGCTGTAAACAGATAGGTATTCCTGAGATATGACAGACTGAATTGCCTTTTTTTATTACAAAAAAAAAAGAAAGCAGATTCTTCTAAAATGAAAATTATTATTAAACATAAAGTGCGAAATTATGTGTATTAAAGTTTGCCCATACCTGTTCCAGAAGAAAAAAAATAAATTCATAATGCATGCTATGTGACACAACAGTCACTATTCCTGCAGCACATTTCGTGTTATGATGGGATTATTGTCATGTTTGAAATTAAATACAAATATAAATCCTTCTAGCTTCAGAACATTTGGTCAGCTGCAAGTAACAGACTTTATTTTGAATATTTCAGTTCTCATATAATGTGAATGCTGAACTGTGCTTATATGATTGGTATATTTTTTCCTTGAACTATGAACCCATGACAGGTAGCTTGCAGAAATTTATGACCTTCTCTGAAGGTCAGATGATTTTAGAATGTTAATTAACAAGAACAACAAAAAAATCTTAACTTGTGTGGAACATAATAGAATTTTGCAGTGCAAAAGTGAAGGGGGAAAATGAACTCATTATATATATATTTCTGTATATATACTTCTATATATAGAAAATATTTGTCCATTCAGCTTGGTATTGGAACTAATTTCTGTGCCACACCTGTGTGCTTTTGTCAAAGGGGAAGAAGTCTTCACACAGAATTTTCAGCTTAACTGGATATTTTTATACCAAAGGCACACTAAAACTCCCTCTAGATTTCTCTAATTAATCATATTCACTGTATTCACATTTTGTCTATTAAAAGATTCAGATGTACTTATACATTCTCTGTTAGAGTTCATTCTGCTGCCTCAAAGCTGTTTATAATTAAGTTACCAGGAAACTGTAGCTTTTATCTTTGGGGAGGAAGAACACGATGAGCTTTGTAATTGGAGCCAGTTAAGTAAGCCCAATAAAAGACTGAAAGCAGCCCAGTTAACTATATTAAAGGAAGGGGGAATGTTTTCTAGGGTAGCTAGGAGTGGGGGATTCATTTGCTTTTATGTCAGATTGCATGCTTCAGTGCTAAGAAACTACATTAGTTTTTCAGTGCTTGGATTGAAGTGAAGATTTGTCTGCTTTCACTGAGACAGTAACACAGATCAATAATCCTGCAAGAAAAGTAAGGCATCATCAGGGATGGAGGCTCCCTAGTCAATATCTGTTGTGCAGCAGTGGCTCACAGTTACTGTAATTCAGCCTCATCTGAGGTGTTCATGTGCATGCACATGTGTCTGTCAATGTTTCCAATTCAAAGTTTCCCTCAGAAGCACCCTGTTTTTTCTCACGTAGATTTTCTGCTCTGTGAATCATGTTGGACCAAATCAAATTATCTGTGAGGGTGATGGCAGCACTCAGAAACACAGCTAATTGTCTCACTCTGTGCTTTATTGCTATGCAATAAAGACATTGTTGATTTTAATGGCTAGCACAGCAAATTCAGAGGCCATCAATCCCATCAGTCAGGCAAGAAGGACATGCCTATATGTCTAGGTAGCCTGCTCTTGATGTTCACTGTACCTTTTGGTGCAGGATCTTGACTTGAAAAGCTCTGAATCTTCATCACAGAAGAAAACTTGTTGCTAATCTTACTTGTCAGAAGGTCTGTAATCATGGGAACAATGATACACAGTGTGGGAGGGGAAAATGGAGCTGATGTGTCAGGCAGCTGGGGTGAGATCTCATATTACCATGATGTGCTTTCAGCTTCTGGAATCACAGATTTCACAAAGAAAATAACATTTATGTTGTTGACATGAGTTCCCCATTTGTTCTGGTTCAGCCAAAGTCATGTATTTATTATTGGGTCCTGTCTTCTACTGGAGGCTTGATGGGCCTGAAAGCAATCCACATCAGCTGAGTACATAAGTTAGCAGCTGTTTACTGAGCATCATTCTGATCAATTGCTTAACATTAGCAGATTGTGGAGAAATCAGTGAACTTTCATTTCTGAATTATCATTTTCTTGATGCACTCAACACTCAATTGTCTGGGGGGACAAAGAGTTGGATTAAAAATACTAATTATTCAGTGTATGTAAGCTACAGAAACATGCTGGGAGAGTATAACTGAAGGGGAAAAGGGAAATTAATGTGAAGCACAAAGATTTTGAACAAGCACAGATCCAAAAAAGTAGATGGACTGCACAGCAACACCACCGACAACGAAGTCTTATTTTTGACTGGAGCTAGTTATTGTGGAGACATCCTTGAGGCTCTCTGAATATACTGTTTGTTTACCCACTAGACAGCGAGCTTCAGGATTTGCTTCCCTTGAATTTTGTCTGGTTTAAAAATTTTTATTGGCAGAAAGGGCAGTTTAACAAAAGTTCCAGATATCTGCACACTTCCTTAAAGTTTTTCCTATTTTGAAAAATTTCAGAATGTACACAGTCATATCTTCTTCTCTGATGGAAGAAACAAGCCTATGGTGGTAGTTATCGAACTTAATCTCTTTTAACATTACAGTAGTAATCTATTCAGCTCTTGAATATCTCCAAATATGATCGCCAGTTACATTTTTTTTTACTTCAGAACTTCCCTCTGCTTCTAGAAAAAGAAATTAATGTTCCATTTATTGATGATATTTCTGTCTTCCTGGTGCTTCTATAGACAACAACAAATGCAGCTGGCCCAAAGGCAATGAGCAGGTTTTTGACCACCGTTGTAACCATGCAGAAATTCTTGTCTCTGTGATGAGATGCCATTGAAGCACCAGGCTACTGCAGTGGTAGGACTTGAACACTCACCGTAGTTCAACAGGGGTTGGGTTGCTCACAGAGAATTTATCAGCTGACAGTGCAGGGACAGACAGACCCTGTGTTGTCCTCCTGCCAACCCTGTCAGTAGTTTGTAACTCTGTCACTGTCCTCAAAGGAAATGTGATCACCCCGAGGACCTAACAAGGGCTGCAGACCAGCTCTCTCCCTGTCCAACAGCCCAGCTGGCTGCAGGATAGGAAGCCTGCAAATGTGAAATAGAGAATCCAACTCTCCCTCCCATTATGTCCTTTTTTGGCCTTCTCTTTTCCGATGCAGAGGAAAACATAATGCCTGAAGTTACTCACATGAATGTGTATATATGCACAAACAAACGAAGAAGGTGAAAAGACTGCTTACTAGTATTTTACTCTGTAAAGAGTCCTGTTCTCCTACATATTCTCCTTTCTTTTTCTCTCTGAATCTATGTTCGAATGCCTCTGTGCTTAAGAGAAACAATTTGGGCTGGTAGAGCACACACTGAGGATTATGTCTAAAGCAGACATCTCTTCCACTGATTTCTTCTGACCAAAGCTTCAGCCAGCTGCTCAGGTCAGTAAAGGGCAGCATATTGCTGGAACATTTTAAAATTTCCCTTGTAGTGTTTCATAGAAAGAGTAGTCTGCCTTAGCACTCTGCTTTGGACATTATTAAGTGATAAAAAAATAAATTATTCTTTCATTAAGGTAGCATGCTGTCTGCTTCACCGTCTTTAAGCTCTTAGTGTAACAATGTTTAAATCATACCTGGAGTTGATTTAGTATGCTTCTAATTAGACTTTGCTGTAGAGTTGATCTGCAAAGTGCAACAGGGGCAGAATTCATCATAGTTTGCTCTAGAGAACAGGAGAAAATATAATAGTTATATTTGCAGTTCACACTTTCAGTGTGTCCAGATTGGCAAGGAAAAACCTTCACTGTTTAGACTTAGAAATCTCTCCTGTAATCCAACATTTACAGCTAGTAAAGGTATTACTCCTTTCAATACACCTCTTTAAATCACTAAATGTTTGATCTGATGCCTCAGTGTGGAAGTTTGCCTTAGTCTATAATGTCTGTTTGATTTCCTCAGCCAATAAAGGGCAAAAAATTTTAAAGAAAAGAAAAGGAAATCCCTTTCTGTTTCATTACACAGAAAAACACTACAACATTTGGTTTAATGATTTGTCCAATGCCTTTCCTTACAATTACATGGATCTCCAACTGTCTTGAAATGATTGCAGCTTTTTCTTTATGATAGATGCTATTGGAATATACTAAATAAATAAAAACTCTGTTCTAAATGTCATGACATTTCATCAGTGGGCAGACCACAGATGATTAAAATGTAACCCTGTATCAGATGTAGCCCCAAACCAAAATAAAATAAAATAAAATAAAATAAAATCTCTTGCAAATTAGAATCCTTTCCATCTGAGGAAAGGAGTGTTTGGATTGTTCTGGTTTACTGGTAGACATTATATTACCATTTTTCCTCTTGCTGTCCTAAGCATTTGGTTATTAGATACTCTTACTAAAGTGGTTCTTCTGAGATCACTTTCTTAAAAATATTCATAAAAAGCTTATTAATCAAGAGCAGATACTTTTAGTCTTCACAAGTAATAGTAAGAGTAAAATTCTTACAAAGGTGGTTTGATTAGTGGGGTTTAATACAGCTCTGAATCAATTCCTAATATTGTTTGTTAGTAGACTTCTATTAAAACTTTTGCTGGTAGTAGGATGTGGAGAGGGAATTTATGATCTAAGAATAAAAATTAATTCTTTCAATTTTGTTTTTAAGGATTAATGGAAATGGCTATAATAATTCAGTGTTATCCTTTCGTTTTTCTGGGTTTTAATGAAAAGCCTTGTAATTACCTAGTGCAAGCTTTTCTTTATTATGTAATATTTCATGTAACTCAAAACCAGTGTGTGCTTGAATGTGCAATGTACTCTTTCAGATAAGAGACCTGACTGAAAATACACAAAGCATAGTCTACCAGTTATGGCTTATTTTGCAAGAAGATAAATAATTACTTTTCTTTGGTTGTGCCACCCATGAGGTTGGTTCTTCTCTTTTGTGTGTATCATCATTTTTGCCAGTATACTAAAGTAGGAGAGAAAATACCCGCTGGTTTTGAAATGTATCCTTAGGCTTCTTCACTGGAGCAGCTACCAGAGGAAAAATTTGAGCAGTTAAGCTGTGTTTTTCCTTTCTAATTTGTACATCTTCTCCCCAATGGCAGTGTCAGAGTAGGAGAGCAGTAAGCTGGTGTGAGATGGAGGTGCCTCCCCTGACTTCCTTTTTTCTAGTGCCAGACTAAGTTATTACAAAATACCTTCATAGCATTTCCTTACCTGTTTGAAATGGTAGAGACAAGAAGCACTATCCATGTAGTTGGGATATTTTCCCTACTATCTACCCTAGGTAAAACAGCCAAGTCCACCTTCCGTTTATTAAAAACACCAGGAGGCTATTGAGGACGGAGTCTGTTCTTTTATATCTCATCTTGCCTGCTTATGTCAGGTGCCAATCAGAGGCTGAATGAGGGAGGAGGACACTTGTGCAAGCAGATCATCTGTACCCAACTGCAGAGAGGCGCAACAGGAGCGTGAGCGTCATTAATGCACAAAGCTATGAGACATAGTGACCCAGAGAGAATGAAAGAGTTTGGGACTGAAATGCATCTCAGCCAGGGGAAGGTGGAAAATTTCAAATTTCAGGGAGCACGAACACATAAAAACCAGCATTTATCAAAGACAGGAGGAAAGATCACCTGAATATAAGGAATAAAGTCTTTACTGTGGAATTAACTGTTCACTGGAACATACTGCCCAGAAAGGTTGTGGAGTTTCATTCACTGGAGATATTCAAGAAGAGCCTGGGCACAATCCTGCCCAATGTGCTTTAGGGTGACCCCACTTGAGTAGGGAGGTCAAGTTGGATCAGATGACCCATTCTAACCTGACTCATTCTATGATTCTGTGTGACAGAAATATTGGAGGCAGAGATGGAATTTCCACAGCAGACATACCAAGCCTTAAGGTGGAGAGGGAAGAGGACGATTATGAAATTGATTTCCTTTTTCATATTAAAAAAAAAAAAAAGAAAAAGAAAAAATGTAAAGGAAAAGAGGAAAAGGTTGTAGTGGGTTGACGCTGGCTGTATTCCAGGCACTCACCAACAAAGCCTCTCTCACTTTCCTCCACAGCTGGATGTGGGAGAAAAAATACAACGAAGGGTTCATGAGATAGGACTGGGAGAGATCACTCACCAAATACTATCATGGGCTAAACAGGCTCCGATTAGAGATATGAATTGAATTTATTGCTAACAAAATCAGAGCGGGATAATGAGAAGTAAAATAAAGCCCTTCAAACCCTCCACCTTCCTCCTACACCTCCCTTGTTCCCAGCTCTACCTCCTCCCCTGGTGGTGCAGGGAGACAGGGAATGGGGGTTATGGTTAGATCATCACCCATGGCTTCTCCNGATGTAGCCCCAAACCAAAATAAAATAAAATAAAATAAAATAAAATCTCTTGCAAATTAGAATCCTTTCCATCTGAGGAAAGGAGTGTTTGGATTGTTCTGGTTTACTGGTAGACATTATATTACCATTTTTCCTCTTGCTGTCCTAAGCATTTGGTTATTAGATACTCTTACTAAAGTGGTTCTTCTGAGATCACTTTCTTAAAAATATTAATAAAAAGCTTATTAATCAAGAGCAGATACTTTTAGTCTTCACAAGTAATAGTAAGAGTAAAATTCTTACAAAGGTGGTTTGATTAGTGGGGTTTAATACAGCTCTGAATCAATTCCTAATATTGTTTGTTAGTAGACTTCTATTAAAACTTTTGCTGGTAGTAGGATGTGGAGAGGGAATTTATGATCTAAGAATAAAAATTAATTCTTTCAATTTTGTTTTTAAGGATTAATGGAAATGGCTATAATAATTCAGTGTTATCCTTTCGTTTTTCTGGGTTTTAATGAAAAGCCTTGTAATTACCTAGTGCAAGCTTTTCTTTATTATGTAATATTTCATGTAACTCAAAACCAGTGTGTGCTTGAATGTGCAATGTACTCTTTCAGATAAGAGACCTGACTGAAAATACACAAAGCATAGTCTACCAGTTATGGCTTATTTTGCAAGAAGATAAATAATTACTTTTCTTTGGTTGTGCCACCCATGAGGTTGGTTCTTCTCTTTTGTGTGTATCATCATTTTTGCCAGTATACTAAAGTAGGAGAGAAAATACCCGCTGGTTTTGAAATGTATCCTTAGGCTTCTTCACTGGAGCAGCTACCAGAGGAAAAATTTGAGCAGTTAAGCTGTGTTTTTCCTTTCTAATTTGTACATCTTCTCCCCAATGGCAGTGTCAGAGTAGGAGAGCAGTAAGCTGGTGTGAGATGGAGGTGCCTCCCCTGACTTCCTTTTTTCTAGTGCCAGACTAAGTTATTACAAAATACCTTCATAGCATTTCCTTACCTGTTTGAAATGGTAGAGACAAGAAGCACTATCCATGTAGTTGGGATATTTTCCCTACTATCTACCCTAGGTAAAACAGCCAAGTCCACCTTCCGTTTATTAAAAACACCAGGAGGCTATTGAGGACGGAGTCTGTTCTTTTATATCTCATCTTGCCTGCTTATGTCAGGTGCCAATCAGAGGCTGAATGAGGGAGGAGGACACTTGTGCAAGCAGATCATCTGTACCCAACTGCAGAGAGGCGCAACAGGAGCGTGAGCGTCATTAATGCACAAAGCTATGAGACATAGTGACCCAGAGAGAATGAAAGAGTTTGGGACTGAAATGCATCTCAGCCAGGGGAAGGTGGAAAATTTCAAATTTCAGGGAGCACGAACACATAAAAACCAGCATTTATCAAAGACAGGAGGAAAGATCACCTGAATATAAGGAATAAAGTCTTTACTGTGGAATTAACTGTTCACTGGAACATACTGCCCAGAAAGGTTGTGGAGTTTCATTCACTGGAGATATTCAAGAAGAGCCTGGGCACAATCCTGCCNGAAAAAATACAACGAAGGGTTCATGAGATAGGACTGGGAGAGATCACTCACCAAATACTATCATGGGCTAAACAGGCTCCGATTAGAGATATGAATTGAATTTATTGCTAACAAAATCAGAGCGGGATAATGAGAAGTAAAATAAAACCCTTCAAACCCTCCACCTTCCTCCTACACCTCCCTTGTTCCCAGCTCTACCTCCTCCCCTGNAAAAAAAGAAAAAGAAAAAATGTAAAGGAAAAGAGGAACAGGTTGTAGTGGGTTGACGCTGGCTGTATTCCAGGCACTCACCAACAAAGCCTCTCTCACTTTCCTCCACAGCTGGATGTGGGAGAAAAAATACAACGAAGGGTTCATGAGATAGGACTGGGAGAGATCACTCACCAAATACTATCATGGGCTAAACAGGCTCCGATTAGAGATATGAATTGAATTTATTGCTAACAAAATCAGAGCGGGATAATGAGAAGTAAAATAAAACCCTTCAAACCCTCCACCTTCCTCCTACACCTCCCTTGTTCCCAGCTCTACCTCCTCCCCTGGTGGTGCAGGGAGACAGGGAATGGGGGTTATGGTTAGATCATCACCCATGGCTTCTCCTTCTGTTCAGGGAGAGGAGTTGTTCCCCTGCAGCACTGTGGGGTCCCTCCCATGGGAAACAGTTCTCCATGAATTTCTACAGCATGAGTACACCTCACCGGCAGCAGTTCTCCCCAGACTGCTGTGGTGTGGGTCACTCTTTCACAGGGTGCAGTCCTTCAAGGTCCAGAAGGACCTCTCTTTCACAGACTGGTCCAGCATGGGCTTCTCCTTCCACAGGCCTTCCATGGACTGNGACAGGGAATGGGGGTTATGGTTAGATCATCACCCATGGCTTCTCCTTCTGTTCAGGGAGAGGAGTTGTTCCCCTGCAGCACTGTGGGGTCCCTCCCATGGGAAACAGTTCTCCATGAATTTCTACAGCATGAGTACACCTCACCGGCAGCAGTTCTCCCCAGACTGCTGTGGTGTGGGTCACTCTTTCACAGGGTGCAGTCCTTCAAGGTCCAGAAGGACCTCTCTTTCACAGACTGGTCCAGCATGGGCTTCTCCTTCCACAGGCCTTCCATGGACTGAGACTCCTCTCAGGCATCCACCTGCTCCAGTGTGGGCTCCTCCACAGGCTGCAGGTGGATCTCTGCATCCCTATGGATCTCCATGGGCTGCAGGGGCACAGCTGCTTCACCATGGTCTGCACCACAGTCTGCAGGGGAATCTCAGGCCGGGCACCTGGAGCACCTCCTCACCCTCCTTCTCCACTGACCTTGGTGTCTGCAGGGCTGCTTCTCTCACATTCTTTCACTCCTCTCTTCTGTGGTCGCAATTACATCTGTGCAATTACTTTTCTTCCTTCTTAAATCTGTTATCACAGGGGCATTACCACCATTTCTAATTGGCCTAGCCTTGGCCAGTGGCATGTCTGTCTCTTGGAGCTGCCAGGGATTGGCTCAGCTGGACATGGGGAAAGCTCCTGGCAGCTTCTCACAGAAGCCACCCCTGTAGCCGCCCGCTACCAAAGCTTGGCCATGCAAACCAAATGCACAGGTCTGCAGGGAAAGTCCTTTGATTGTCTCCTTCCCTGCAAAACTGGAACAGAGAAAAAAAAAATAAAATGGCAGTGCAAATGTTTGGAGAGAAATTGGTAAGCCACCATAATTGGGTTTTCTTTCCGTACCATAACTGCTGGTTGGCAAAATCTCCTTAAAGAATACTAGATCCCTGTGTATGTGGAATTCTGGGTTCCATTTCAAGTAGCCATCCAAACTTCTGGATCTGTTGATAGATCCCCATAGTCCAGGTTTCTAGAGGTTTTGAGTGAATTAATGGAATCCCTATGTATTTTTCACCCTTGCCTCCCTGCCCCTGTGTATATGGCTTTGCCAGGTGTCTATCCAGTGAATATAGGTGACACAAAATCCACTGAACTCCAGGTGCAACTTTCAAGGGCTTCAATAAGTATTAGGTCAGAGTAGAGAATGGCTTCTGTGACTAAGTTTGTCACTGGCAAATTTGCAATAATAAATAAATTACAAAGTATTATGATGCATAAGAAGAAATTTCACCTTGAAAATGAAGGAGATTTATTTGAAATAAACAACAAGAAATAAACCAAGGAATTTTGTAATACTGTATTTGAAAACAATTTTTCAGAAAAGAAATAATTGCATTTCAGAATTTATTAGAGTACATCAGTAAAAAAGTAATGAGTGCATTCACTTTTATGATTATGCTGAATTGTATTATAAAATCTATCAGCAATATAAGAGAAGATTGGGAAAAAATGTCTAGGATACAGAGTTTTAGTGTATTTTGCTGTCCTTGCTCTTCCATACCTATAAAATTTTCAATTTAGCAAAAGGAGAAGAATGTAAAAGAAATCATGGAGAGCCAAGAAATTGCAAAGGAAATAGTCAAAATATATTGGTAGCCAGCTACTCTATGACAGATTAGCATTTTTAGCACACATCCTAGGTAATTGTGAAACACAGAGGAAAAATAGCTATTAATAATCCATTTCCGGCAGTTTCGCATAGGACTTAACATTTTGCAGTTCATCTCCTGAGGATGGAAATAGCTGTAATGACCACAAGTTATGTATTGCTTTTGAGATACATAATGCTGTAGGAAAATTTTACTCTGTGATTAAATTTTGTCCTTAAACCTTAGTGAGCAGTGATGTCTTGATCAGCCGAATGCACATTCTGTACTTTTTTTCTAACAACTGCAGAGGGCTACAACTAAATGAATATACTTAATGAATATACAGAGATGGCATAATTCAATTGCAGCTGGACTTTGTTGATTATGTTAATAAGATGAAAGAAAATAATATAGACTGGGACATCTGAAGCTTAAATTCTTTCCATTACTTTAAGCGTCCATTTTGGAGAGCATTTCAAGCTGAAATGTGAAGTTTATTCAAAAAAATCTCAAATGCCTCTTTCTAGAATTTAATGGTATTATGCATTTGGCTGAATACAAATATTTGGAAGAAATGGGTCTTTAGAGGTCAGCAGTATAGTGTGATTCATTGGTCTAGTGAGGCCGGTGAACAAGTTCCAGATAGATGTCATTCAACATTAGCGCAGTATCTAAACTCCTAAGATTTTGAATATATTATATATTCATATATCTTTGTGTGTGTGGCTCATTTTTTGTCCATATATACATACAAAATCTGATCTGTGTCTAAATCAGAAAAACCTAACATTTTAGCTTTCTTTTAACATTTCTGGGGTTAATTTCACTTTTGATTGGGTCTTCAAATGCCTTGCACTTCAGATGTGAGTGGTCACATCTCACAGGGACAGTCAGTGGAAATCATAGCTCTTACTTTTTTAGAGTAGGCTTTGGACCTTTAAATCCTCAAGGTTAATTGCTGTTGCCCGCTACCAGAAAGTTAGATAGTTTCCTGTCATTTGGTTCACTCTGGAAACAGTAGCATCCACTAACTGTGTAAATTAAGCCATGTTAGATTGCTTTAGAAGATGTGAAGTTGTATTGATTAAAGAGCACAAGAGAACTTTCTTGCTCCTAAGCTTAGACAACGAGAAGAGGCCACGACTACCTCAGATGCTCTCATAGAACTCTTTTAAGCCCCTGTTTCCAATTCCTATGCACAGAAAAATTCCTGTACAATTCTTCTTATCCTTTTACCCACTCAGACTGCATCTATACCACTAAATAAAAAAGGCCCAGGAAATAAGCTTATGCATGACACCTTTGGCAGGTGGAAAGGCAGAATAATCTAAAGGAAGTCGTTTTGTCTTCTTGTTAAGTGCTTTCACATTAAGAACAGAGACTCTGCTCCCCGAAAAATGTAGATTCGTCTCCAATCTTCAGAAAAATAATCATATTGTTTCAGATTGAAGCACTATCTTGGCTTCATATGGTTGAGTCATCTTTTTGGCAAAGAAGAGTCTGTGCAGAAACGTCCTTGTTGGGTAGTCATGCTGCTTTACAAAGGAAATGGTAGAGATTCCCAGGATTGGTGCTGAGTAAGGAAACTTCAGAAACAGCAGAGTAGTGTGTTTGCCCAGGGGCAGTGGTGACGAGCCACCCAGTGCTTTCAGTGCTTGGGCTTGTGCTCTGTGTAGCACTGCTCCGTGCTGTGCTCTGGAGATGTTTGTTGGGTCACATCGACAAAGTCATTTTCTTGCTTTCCTGATTCCACTGGTTCCATTTAATTTGGGAAAGTCTAGTCAGCCTGACACATCCATAAATTGAGTATATAAAAAACCCTATAAAGGTCGTATACAATACTGGTGACATTATTACAGGTTGACATTCTCATACTAACTGTATCCTGTCGCATACCAGAATCCTTGCACTTGTTGTGGTGATCTGATAAATCAGAAATGAGATGTGTTTGCCCTTCCAGAGCCATTTGCAAAGTCAGCATGAAACAAGAGATTCACTTCATTTGCTTTATTAAAAACTTACATGGTAAGGCCTCCATGTCAACAAACAGCAGTTCACAGCACAATATTTGGGCACATAAGAACTGATTTTTTCTAGCTGAGAAGCTGCTTTTCCTTTGAAGTTTTGAAGTGACCCTGTTCATTTTTCCCAAAGAGAGAAAGAAAGAAATAAAGTCTGACATGAATCCTTCCATAGCCACTGAATTCTCCAAGGTAACTCTGAGATTGTTACATTTAATGCAAATGAAAGAAGTTTTCACAAGTTTCAACAGCAGGTCACATTTTCTTCAGTTCATAATCAATAAAGTATAAACATAGGTGTTTGCAGGTGTATATATTGTTTCTCAATTTTGAATCCATGAAATATAAGCACTAGGTACTTTTGTACATGTATTATGACTATCAGTAAAACTTTAAGATACTGTCTTTTGAAAGGTTGACCTTGAATATATTCTGAATACATTTCATATTATTTTTACTCCTATATTTCGTGAAGTTTGTTTTATTTTTGTAATTCATTCTTTACACTGAGTGCTTCCAATAGTTTTAACTCTGCAGTGAAATCCTATGGTGCCAATGTAGGGATCTTTTTATATCAGTGGGCCTCCAGTGAGAAGTGTCTTCAGGCCTGATTGCAAGGCAGGGCCTCCTTGTTTAATGTTTGTACAAAATGTTTTTTGTGGGTGGATCAAATTGATTTTGAGTATTTGCACAGCAGGTTTTAGAAACCTTTGAAGCAAAATCCTTATTGTAATGAAAGTTTCACACAGACATGGAATGAAGATTTAAAGTTTTAGTAGGATTAACATTACTAATAGTTTAGTTCTTTGTATATTGTCAGTGCAATTTTATTTCTAATGATATCATAAGTCCTGTCAAACTATTTTGCCTTTTTTTTCCTTTTTTTTAAAGACAAATGCACTGATATGATGTAACTTATGAAGACTCAGGGCACCAAAAAGTTCTTAAAATTATTGAGTTGTGATCTGCCAGCAAAATACCTGTGCAGGTCTGAATGTGGGGAAAATGTGGTGTGTTCCAGACTGCTCTCAAGGAAGCACTTCATAAATAGAGAGTGAAAGTTACAGGGAGGAGTGAGAGCACTGTTGGATCTGCTCAGCTTCATACATCTGAGGCAGCTCATAATCATTGCTGCCAAAAACCTGCCCTGGGAACTCTCAACACAGCAGATAGAGATGGAAGCAGCACAAGAGGCCACATTAGCTGGGATCTGGTCTGTCTTTGCAAAAGAGTTTTCTGACAGTTTGGATGGCTGTGAGGCAATGCCAGCTTCCTTGCCTTTCTAGTGCCCCTCAGCAGTTCTGATAGGTTCAAGACACTCCTATAAAATACTTAACATCAAATTACAGAAGCCTTTTTTCTATACAATAGTGCTGTCAAAAAATGTTCACCTATTAATTTTATTTGAAGGGTTTCCTCACAATAGATGTTTTTAAAACAGTTCTGTTTATTTGTTTTCCCACTTCAGAATAAAATTTGGGAATGAGAAACCAAAGTTTTCTTGTTTCTCAGAAGTATCAGTGTTCTAAAACGGTTCCTTGAACAAGTGGGGCTCTTCTTCACAAATCAAATTTATCTTTCCTTTAAGAACTCATCAAGATGTCAGTCTCTTCTAAGGTCGTGGACTTTCGTCAGTTCTAGTAATCCTTACAGGAAATGGACCACATGTTTATTGTCTTTGGTATCCACTATTCCTTTTTTTTTTTCTTTCGAGAACTATTGCCATCTGTTCTTTCCAGTTTATTTTTTACATAGTCTCAAATTTCTCCTTCATCACCATAAGGTTTTTTGATCAGTTTTAAATCATTTTTTTAAAGAAAGAAAAAAATAAATCTATAATGCTCTCAAAAGCGTTAAGCAAGATAGGGTTGAAATGCAGTTATCTTACCATCAAATGGTCTTGTGTAGTTCTCTTTTCTTTTAATTACAGCCTCTGAGCACATTTTTGCTCACCATCAATTACCACCCCTTATCCTGCTTATCTGGAGTAATGGCGTGGTGGCAAAGCAGAAACAGAGTTAAAAGATAAAGCAATTACATTGCAAGAAATCACTGTGCCCTTATGTGAAGAATGAAAACTCAGAGACACTTTTAGTGGTGGAATACAATGAGCTGGGCCGAGATTTCCCAGCACAGTCATGTACTATAAATACCTAGAGCAGAACCTGTCCGGCCACGCGTCATAGTTTGACCCCAGATGGCAGCTCAGCTGTCTTTTTGTGCTGGTGGGGTGGGAGAAAGAAAAGCTCTTGGCTCTGTGTAAGTGCAGCTCAACAATAACAAAAACATCCCTGAATTACCAGCACTGTTTCCAGCACAAATCCAAAACACAGTGCCATGCTAGCTACTATGAAAACAAATAACTGTACCCAGCCAGACCCAGTGCATCATGTTCATGTATCTCACAATCCCAGCTGGACATGAGCTGGCCTGTTCAGATGTCATGGTGCCATATCCCTAAAGGATAATAAAAAGTGTGTTTATCTAAATATAATGCTTGAAGATAAATCCAATTCCAAGTTAGTATGAGTGCATATATCACAAGAAGGCAATAAATGCTCTTTCCTTCTGTCATTTTCAGAACCAAATTTTGTGTCATCTTATGACATTGGGAACTTTACCTACTTCTTCTTCCGGGAAAACGCAGTGGAACATGACTGTGGGAAAACGGTTTTCTCTCGTGCTGCTCGGGTGTGCAAAAATGATATTGGTGGCAAGTTTGTGCTGGAGGATACCTGGACTACCTTCATGAAAGCTCGTCTGAACTGCTCTCGCCCTGGTGAAATTCCATTTTACTATAATGAACTTCAGAGTACTTTCTTCCTGCCAGAACTGGACTTGATCTACGGGATTTTTACCACTAATGTGTAAGTAAACTGAATGATATATTTTATTTTCTTGCTGTTCGTGTCAGCAAAACCTAGAACTTCTGTGCTACTCTCTTTTGCATATGTCAAGTAAATGTCATAAATTCAAGCTACTGTTTTGCCCAATCCACTGTTTTCTGTGAACAACTATCAGTTCCAAATGTTTCCCACATAAATTGTTGAAAACACGAGAGAAGGACAAATTCTTAATATTTCCTTATGTGTTAAAGACTATTCCGTCATATTCTTCATTTATTCTTAGAAAGTAATTAATTTTTATTTTTACTATTGTAATACATAAATACATTATGTGTTTATGAAATAAATGCTTTATAATTGTAATGTGACATGAATTCAACATGATGGAATTTGACCATGTCATTAAGAACTCATCTCACCCAAAAGAGCACAAGAGGTGTTCTTATGTACTTTAGTCATAACTTATCCTTATGTGAGTTTGAGGGTCAAACCAAGAATTTAACCTAATTTTAAGTGAACCTGTTATATCAATAAGGTAAAATTAAAAAAAAAATTTAAAAAAGTAAAATTTGGTCTTAAAAATTCAAATTTGTTCAATATAAAAAATTGGATGGACATAGAAAAAAAGAGATTTATCTCAGAAATGTCCTTTGTTAATTTAAACATGATGACTGATGTTCAAATGCTGCTCAACGAGAGCAACCTCTGTGTTGTGGCTGTGCAGCCCAATGTTACCTTCTTGTAGTGTCTTGCTATGTAAGTCAGTTTTGTCTAGAATTTATAAGGTTCTTGGGCACCTAAAGCATAGGTAAGGGGCTCTTGAACACTGGGATACCTGCCTTTTATAAATATCCATTAACCAGGTGGAAATGCTCATGAGTTAATGCCAACAAATTATAATCCGTATGTATTCAAGACAGTAAGCATGAACTCGAGCTCATTTAGGCATCTTCCAGACTCAGGGTCACCCCTGGGTTGGCAGCTTGAGCTGTGAACAAGACCAGTGATGGGATGCTTACACCAGGCTGTGGCAATTCCTAACTTGTGACATTGGATGATGAGCTCAGCCTCTTTCTGCAATGAAGTAATGTAGTGAATCTAAACACTGTTTATATAAAGAGAATGGTAGCAACCTTGAGGTTACTGGGGATAAGAAAATTTGCTATTGTTTCAATCAGTAATTTTGTTGTTCTGTTTTTCTAGCTAGTTCATGTATTAAAAGCCAGATATTTTCAGGTGGCATCCACATGCACTGTTCAACATGATCTTTCATGAGAAGTCAAAATAGCCTAGACAGGTTCCTGCTGTGAAAAACCTGACCAGAGGAGTTCTGGTCTAGAAAATCCACGTAGCATTGGCTGTGGAAGGAGAATGATGTTCTTGATGCTTCCTGGCTCTTCTGAAAATGGACTTGCTATTGTTAAGACTACATTTGCCACATGAAAGTAGACAGTATTTTAAACCTTGCTGCTACTTTCCTCTTCCCCCATGGCCCAGCATTCTGATTGTCCAACAGAGATGGACTCTTCAAGGAGGAATTAATTATAACTGTTTCTGGGTAGGGTTTTTTGATCGCTTGTTTAAATTCCTGCCATCAAATGTTGTAATTAATTTTTTGGACATTTTTGAAATGTTTTAGAGTTAGGATTACTTCCCCATGCTGACTACCTGTTCACAGATAGTTTGTGGGACTCATATGATCCACCTTTCTGCCCTGCAAGTGATGGTGGAGAAACACAAGGGTTTCCTATGACAGGGAACATACTCCTTTCTGTTCATGTAACAGCACCAGATATAACTTAATTGCATTCATAATTCTTCAATCTCAATATCTTCAGAATTACAATGACTTTATTGCACCTTGATGCTTTTTTTAATATACTTTAATATACTTGTGGAGGGAAAAAAAATGAAACATTTCTCTAACAGCAAAACCTGCACTTTTTGATATGTGGTTAACTGTTAAATTCAGTATAGCCACTGATTCATGATAAAGCTGATTTTGTTTCTTTCAGACTATCCAAAAAATCAATAAACATGAATCTCATGTCTTCTTCCATGAAATTCAAGGAAACATTGGTACAGTTTATAATATTAGTGAGATGCATTTAGTGATATAAGCAAGGATTTATCATCTTCAATGATGATTGGTGGGGCAGAGGCTGTAAGCATGGAACTTCAAGTTTTGGGCTTCCTTTGAAATGAGTGACACACATAAGAAAGCAAATTGCTTTTTTTGTCCTGATGTTTAATCCATGTATCCGAACTCTTTTTTAGTTGTTAGGGGTTTTTTCTCATCATTATGGAGTTTCTACAGAATGTTTTCTTAAGCCTTGTGTAAATTATGGGCTAATCTTAAGAAAAAAAGGTGAAGAAAAAAAAGAGAGAAGACTGTTGTATGGATCAATTGCCAGCAGTTTTAGCTGCAAGAGGAAATCTGTGCAATTGACACCTTCATTATCTATTCCATTATCTCAAAATGAGGAAAAGAACAATGCAGCTTTCCATATTGTGAGCTTTCATAGTTATTAGATTATATTCTTTACACTATGCAGAATTACTTTATTGCTGTGTATATCACATTTTCAAGGCAAACCCAGGAAACTGTGTGTTTTGTCCAGCTGCCATTTATTGATATTTATTTTTTTAACATGATATCTTGTATGCAGTCCAAGTTGTTTTCTCTTGATGGGTTTCTGGAACTTGTTTTCTTATTGCTGTGCAACATCTCTTGGAAGACTGGATTTTTGTGGAAATGTCTTGTCCAGGGATTCCATTATTATGGAGACGTATTATACCTTGAAAATCCTTACTTATGTCATGCAGTCATTTGTTGTGCAGAAGAAACTTTATTGAACCCTGAAAATAATATCTTCCTGAACTTTGTAACTTGAAAAGAGGTGTCCCTAGTGCATGTGATTATGTGCGGAAGTATAGCCTTGTGGTATTAGAGCAGCAGCAGAAATTAGGAAGTTGTGAGTTTTACCTTACACCAGCTTCTTGGTAAGGCCAACAAATATTTTAAATGTAGTGGCTATGCTAAATCAGCTCATCATAAATCATTATCTAGAGATAACATCTCCTGGCTGATCATATCTGCTTCATTAATTACTTGAAGTATTAAAGAGTTATTGCCTTATTTATTTATTTTTCAGCAAGTTGACTTCTTAATGTGATTATGTAGGTTAATGTATTTATTTCTTTGCAGGAACAGCATAGCAGCCTCAGCAGTTTGTGTTTTCAATCTGAGTGCCATAACTCAGGCCTTCAACGGACCCTTCAAATACCAGGAGAACTCTCGCTCTGCTTGGCTTCCATATCCCAATCCTAACCCTAATTTTCAGGTATGGATACATGGGAGAAGGACAATATTTTTTGTGAGCTTTCTTCAAACTACTGTATGGTTCATAATTTATAAATCCAGTTTTGCACTATGTTGTAGCCTAAGACCTTAAAACCTAAATTTAAAAAAATGTGCTTAGGAGAGCCCCTTATTTCAACATACTTAATTTTAATTTTATCCTTCCCCAAAATAACTTGGATTGAAAAACAGGTGTGCTTTGAAGGTTAGAAGAAAAAAGGGTTAACTTCAATCTTCTGCCAAACTAAAACACTATAGTCAACGTGACATTAACTCCTGTCTGAAGTATGATCAAACTGCTATTCTCTTTTACATTGTATTTGTGCTATTAGGACCTAAAAAATGGAACAGTATCTGAGAGAGAAAAGAAAGTGGAAGTAAAGGAGGAGTGGTCAGAATTTTATATATTTTCATTTGCAAGGTGGTCCACACCACCATCTGGAAGAGTCAGATTAAAAGAATTTGTGATGTGTTGTGCCCCTCATTTGAAGTTGTTTCCTTCAGGGGGTGTAATAATCTGCCGCTGCCTGACAGCACAGTTAGTCCAAGGTGGGTCATTCAGAGGAACTCTACAAAAAGAAAGGGGTATTTAAGTAAGCACATATGCATTGTTTTCTTCTTTTGCATAGTCTCCATTCCTACTAGGACAATTTTAATGAGTGTGCTTCTTGCAAGGGAGATGGAGGGAAAAGCAGATTAATTTAGAGATTAACAACAATAGCTTTTCATCAAGGTATTTAAGTGTATTCACCTCTATCCACCTTTCAGCCTCCCTTAATCTCAATGCAATTTTGCAAGTTCACTTCTGCTTCTGGAACAGCCTTCCCTAGCTTGTATGAGTCATAAGACTTTTGCTAGCATGAAAAGGAATCACCCATTGGTGATTGTAGGTAGTTTTAATTACTTCCTGATACATGCAAATGAAGGAAAATAAGGCACAGGTTACAGGCTAGAGTCACATTACCTTTCCTAAGCAATATGTTTGTCATTAGCCAAGTTTTAAGTGCGTTTTAAGTACAAGATTCATTTTAAGTACGCCAAAAGCCTGCAGAAGCAGGCTATATTTGTATATAGGTTTTTACCTGTTGTAGAAATACTTGTATTGTCAAAATAGTGGTGGGAAGAGGGTCTAAGAGAGGCTAAATTTTTTGAAGGACAAAGCCCGAAAAAATGCTTGTATGTGAAAATCTTACTACCTTTCTGACTAGGTAAGCATAGCCAATAAAACTTACTAAAACCTCCCTGCAAACCTTGCTTTAATGTGGTGTTAATTATTGTGAGAGCAGCCTGTACTGAATAGTACTTACAAAGAAAGATGACAGTCTGATGACTGTGTAAAAACAGTTTAAGTCTCTGTTGTGCTGTTAGTGCGCATCTCCAAGTCCCAGTCAAGACAGGTGTTGAAATTTATTTCTTAGATGGCCTGTCTGATTTTAATGCAGCTGGTACTTCATCCGATTTACAAGAACAGTGACAACAGTTGTATCATATCTCACTGAGCCACAAACAGCTTTGAAGGCAGAGCTAGTGTTAAAAGCTGCAATGTGGCCTTTTACAACACGATGTTGAAGGTAATGGATGTCAACTGCTCTCTAGGTATCTCTAGTGATGTCCAACTCCTGTTCTTTTGCCGATGCTGCTTTTTATTCCCTTGAATAACTTTCAGTTACATTTCTGGCTCCATAACTGCAGCAGTGATGCATACTAGAAGCAGTCTAATGCTTAGAGTTAGGTACAACCATTTTTTGTGACTTGATGGGGCTTTATAGTACACACTTCACATAGATGAGATATATTCATTGACTGATTCTCTGGTTTCCCTCCAAGAAAGGACTTTTCTTTTGTAGAGTCCTTATGATAAAGGATCAGAAGTTCTGTTTCTGTAATCCCAGAATTAGATTTATCCTCTGAGTATTCACCTACTCAGTAACAACAGAAAGAAGCATGTGATTTGAAGTAAGACTCCTGCTATGTCGATATAGTTACACCAGACATTGTATTTCCAAGGCTGGATTATATTAATGAAATATTTTCCATGTTAGAATACTATTGGAGTCCCAGTTCTGAGGAAAATTGTTTTCTTCAGATATCATTGCTTTTCTCTTTAGGCAGGGCAGTGTCTATCATAATACCAAGGACCATTTGCATTTCAGTGTACTAGGAGTGTTCAGCTGGAATTTTTCCTTCTTGATAGATCCAGAGAACTTCTTCTTTGGCATGGTTTGTTTTTATCACTGGTATGACATACACAGCAAGTAACTGTTTCCTGCCAGTTGCTAACCGATCATTCATCATTTGATCTCCCATTATGAAATAATTTGTTTGACTTTTTTTAGCGTTTGTGGATTTGGAATGATCACTCAATCTTGGATTGAAAACATGGTAATAATGAAAAAATAACTGGTAGGGTTTTGCACACTATCATTTTGCTCATGCCGTAATTCCTGGCATAATTTATGACATAGTAAAGCAGAACGAAAATTATGACTTAGTTATGCCTTTCACGTCACCCAAATATTTGGTAAATATTGTGAAGTAGTGCTTTACATCTCTGATGCAATTATGCATGAGTAAACATGTGCATGTTTATATATTCCCATGCATTAAGAATCTTTCTCTTTTGTATCCTCAGTTGAACACAAATATGTTAAAATTAACTCCCACTTACTATGCTTTGTTTATTTGTGTTTGAAAATTGTCCATTTAGCTAGTGGATGTTTTCCTGTAAGAAAAGAGCTCAGTTTTCAGATTTAAAATATGGTCAGTTTTAAAGCAAAAAAGTCTTTGCTGTGAATAATATTTAGTAGAGATCTGCACTGTCTATTTTTCTACTGAAAACAAAGTCCTAAGAAGCCTCTAGAACTGCATGTTGTTCTTTACCTGGGATTCCTGTCAGACCCTGGCTGTGGTAGGCCATGAGATTCTCTTATAAAAATTACTGTCTTTAGCACTCAGGTCTGAAAAAAATTATAAAGAAAGCTAGTCAGAAACCATTTGTGTTTTTGAATGGTAGTTTTTCTCGTTCCTGCTCTGTGAACGTAGGATATACCAGAATGTTTCCATAATCCACTTGTGCTGATCAGTCTGGTCCCCATCCATATTGTTTAGAATTAAGGAGTCTCCATAGAACTGCCTCAGGAAAACTGAGTTTCCTCAATCCTTGGGCAGTCTGGTTAGGACCAAAATGGGACCTGAAAGTCAAATTCCACATTGTCATTACAAGATATGCTCTTGCTTCTATTTTCTTGTGCTGTAAATCAGACAGTAAATCTATTTTTATTGTTAGCACATGTAGTCATGTCACTTTTCTGTGTTTACAGTGTGGCACCATGGACCAGGGTTTGTATGTAAATCTGACTGAGAGAAATCTTCAAGATGCACAAAAATTCTTCTTAATGCATGAGGTTGTTCAACCAGTTATTCCAATTCCTTACTTCATGGAAGATAACAGCCGTTTTTCCCATGTGGTTGTGGATGTTGTGCAGGGCAAGGACATGCTTTTCCATATCATCTATCTTGCCACAGGTATGAACTCTTCATTGCTGTGTCAACTGCAAAATTTTATGAGGTCTTTGGGTTTTAATATTCTGTTAATTACTTATGAAATATGTGTACAGTACCTTGAACATTAGCTTTTCCTCTTTGACACAGTCACCTATCTTTACATTTTCTGAATAGATTGATTTAGCCATTACAGTATCTTTTATGTTATTTTGTGAACTCCAGTTTTAGTGTCTGTTTCCTATTTTCCTTTGAAGTTGTGAAGCTTGTGTGCTCTTGAGGGAATCAAACATTGGGTGTTCTACAAACAGGACCTCAGGTTTCACTGTCTTTTGTTCTTTTTACTTAATTAAGGGTACAAAGTTAAGGGCCCAAGACAAGATGGTTTAGGACCCTCTGATAAAGAGGTAACTTTGTAAATAGCAAGTACAGCTATTGCTATTTCTATTTCTGAATTTTTTGCTCAAATATATTTTATTAACTTACCTTTTCATCTCATTTTTAGTACATTTGTTATGCAGTTTTATACCCTTCCTTATTATTTGCCCATTTATATGTGAGCTTAGCAGTGAAAGAAAAACAACTCTCTACCCTATATTGCCTTGGTTAGAGCTATTGCCTTCTTGGTTCAAAATTTCAATCTTAAAAATAGCAAGAGTGTTGGAGAATTGTTTTTGCAGAACAAGGATTTCTCCAGCTGAGACTGAAATACTAGATTGGACCAATATGTTTAAAGGCTCATGGCATAAAACTTAGGACAGTTCTTAAATACTGGGACCTATGCACACTAGTAGGGAATAGCTCATCAAAGCAATGGTTTGTTAATGTTCAGTTTGTCTCATTGTGCTCCTTGAAAGCTAGACAGTAACAAAAGCTTTTGATAGGTTAAAACTATGCTTGGATTTGACCAGTTCTAGTTAAAACAGCCTGCTGGTTGGTAAATCAGAGCATTTTAAGTAAAATCATGCTGATACTAAGTGGTGTTTGTATTGTAGAGGCCTCCTGACCAAACCTGAATTACAGAAACATGCACTGAATTGATTTTATATGGAGAGACTATTACTGTGTTGTGGGATATTTGTATTATGTACAGTCTTGGAAGCACCAAGAATAATGACTTTTGTCATAATTCTGATTGTCTTCAGGTTTCAGTTTTCCTTGGTGTGTTACCTTTTACGTTTGCGTCAGTAAGTGAGGATCTAAAATTTTATGCTTCATGGTTCATTAATAAATTGTGTTCAGGGGTGATTCTGTGTTCTTTTTGTGATGCTAAAAAAAGATATTGCTCCTATGGTCCTTGTGGTGTATGCTTGCCTTTCACTTTCATTCTTTCTGTATTCTGGTTTTGATTGTCCATGGAAGCAGGGTACTTACCTTAGCTGGATCTTCAGTCTAAATTCAGCACATGCTTTTCCGTAACTGGACAGCATATGTTTTATAGGTGTTAGAAAGCACATGATAAAACCTCCATTCTATTCCTGACGTTTTCTTTATGTAGTCAATTCTATTTCACATGTATTTCACTGAATCACAGTGGATTTTGTTAACATTACTTCTACCCCAATTGAGTGTAATTATCAAGCCTTATTTTCTAAGAAATATTATTACTCACTTTTGGTAGAATTTGAAATTACCACACGTTTATTTACAAATACCACAGGTACAGTGCATAAGTGTAATTTAAAAATCCCAAGATGTTCCAAATTACACAGACTAATATATTTATATATTAAGATGTTAGAAGAAAGGTGATATTTTGCCTTCTTTGGGGTGCAGATCATAATTTTAATCTCATTATATTGTTAATTGTGCAGCATCTTATTTCTCCCGAGCCCTGCCTTTGCTTATGTAGCTAGCATTGAGTTTTCATCAGAAACTAAATACGGTAAAAAATTACTGAGAAAAATGCCACTACTTCTGTAAACAGGATCTAAAAGGCGGTGGCCTTAACTTTGAAAATAAACAATAATTTTGGAAACAAACCAAGTTTAAAGCTTTTGAATTTCCCCAGTGTCCGGGTTTACTCCCATATCCAATGTCATCTGCCCCAGGCTCCTAAGACCATAAAGCATGTGTATGTTTGGGAGAGATGAAAGTCTGGGCTGACAGTTACTATCAGTCTGAGAAATGTTGTAGTTATATCTTCTGTGATTTAATTTATTTGTATTATTAAAAGTTGTGATAAATTAAATTTGGAATTAAATTTTTACCATGGTGCTCCATATTTGAAAAAAAGACAAAGGAATGAAAATTGCCGAGGTGAAAGACCCTGGGGGTGCTGGTCAATGCCTGGCTGAACATGAGCCATTGTGCCCAGGTGGCCAAGAAGGCCAATCAGGAATGGTGTGGCCAGCAGGACCAAGGCTTGATCTTCCCCCTGTACTCACCACTGGTGTGGCTGTACTTGAAACCTGTGTTCAAATTCAGGCCCTTCACTACAAGAAGGACATTGAGGTGCTGGAGAGAGTCCAGAGAAGGGCAATAAGGCTGATGAAGGATGTGGAGCACAAGTCCCATGAAGAGCAGCTGAGGGAGCTGGGGTTGTTTAGCCTGGAGAAAAGGAGGCTCAGGGGAGACATTATCACTCTCTACAACTGCCTGAAACGAGGATGTAGCCAGGTGGGAGCTGGTCTCTTCTCACAAGTAACAAGTGTTAGGACAAGAGGAAATGTCCCCCAGTTTTACCAGAGGACATTTAGATTGGATACTAGGAGAAAATTCTTCACTGAAAGGGTGTTCAGGCATGGGAAGGCTGCTTAGGGAAGGCTACTCAGGGAAGCGGTGGAGTTACTATCCCTGCAGGCATTCGAAAGATGTGTAGATGTTGGGCTTAGGGGTACAGTTTAGTGGTAGACTTGGCAGTGCTGGGTTAACAGTTGGCCTTGATGATCTTAAAGGTGTTTTCTAAGCTAAACAGTTCTGTGATCTCATGACCTGGGGAGCAACAGTTTAGTGGGCATTCAGTCCCTGGGAAAGTCAAGGAGCACACCTCCTTGGAGCACTCTTCCCTGGGCACATGATGGAGGAAAAGGTAATTTGGAACATTCAGCATGGATTACTCAAGGGTTAAGTCCATCTGAAAATCTGATTACTTTCTGCGTTAAAATGTCTGGATTTGTGCATGAGGAAAGAGTAGTACCTAACTTTAGCAAGACTTTTGACACTGTCTTCCACAATATTTATATATCCAGATTAGAATGTATGGTCAATATGGGTGGGCAGCTGGATCTATAACACCTGCTAGAATGTCAGGCTCAGAGGGCAGTTTAAAGGCATGGATAAGAAGTGATAAGGAACGAAGTATTTTACATTTTTTAATTAATGGCCTGGAGGAGGACAAGGACCATACACTACCGTGCGGGCAGGTAACACCACACTAGGGTACCAGTACCTACACAGGAGGATGTGCCATCCAAAGGACTTCGGCATGCTGAAGGGATGCCATCACTGCGAAGACAGCCAATAGCAACTTGTGCTGTATTATCAGGAACACAGCCAGCAAATCAAGGAAGGGGGTTGTTCCCCAGTTTTGGCCTCTCCCAATACAAGAAGGACATGGATAACATGGAGCAAATTCAGTGGAGGGCCACCTTCTGTTGGAGGCTGGATCACCATGCGCTAGGAGGGGAAGCTGAGGGAGCTGGCCTTGCTCATCCTTGAGGAGAAAAGGCTTTGTGGGGAGCACCATGCTGGTAACATCCTGCTAATACCTACAGGGAGTTTACATGGAGGACGGTGACATGCTCTTCACACTGGTGCATGGTGGGAAGACAAGATACAACACGCAGAAAATTTCAGACTGGATATAAAGAAAAACTCTTACTTCTTGGACAGTCAAGCAACAGGTTGTGTAGTCTCCGTTCTTGGAGGTTTTCGAGACCAGACAGCAACACAGTCTGTTATGGCTTGCTGTCTTTTGAGCAGATGGTTGGACTTGAGACCTTCTGATCTCCTTTCCAACCTAAATTATCCTGTCCTTATAGTATGCCAGTATCATATCCAATTGGTTGGGCTAAATTGCATTTTAATTCAACAGTGTGATAATAGATGTCATTGTACTTTCTGCTGCCTGAAGGGAAGTGCATTCAACTCTGATATAAGTTCTGTCAGTAACAATTTGCACTTAGCAGTGTAAAGCAGGATGGACCCAAACTGTGCTGTGAGAGATGTACACTACATAACTTTTGTAGTTGTAATTCATTCCAAAATTCTTCAAAAATTGTCTTTTAAAATGCTCAAAGCTTCAGTGGAAAAGTAGGCGTACAGATTGGATTAAATACAAGTGAATGTTCTGCTGTCTTTGTTACTCAAAGCAAAAATCCCATTTTTTGAAACGGATGGCCAATAGTTAAGAGAAAGTTCTCACTTCACCCCCTCACCTACCCCCCCCTATTCTTAGAATACAAATATTACAGGGGAGAATAACCCTGGGAGTATAAAAGTATAATCTAATTTCATTAAACCATAAATAGATGTAGTATTACTGTAGGAAAGACTGGAAGTAAGCAAACAAATACATTCATCTGCTGAGTCAACAGTCTTCATTTCCTAAACCATTGCCAAGTCATCATTCTGCTAGGAGATTCTGGTGTGCTAGGGCTTAACAGCTACTGCTTATATAGAAAATATACTTCGGTACTTTGGAGAAACATCTTAATCTTTCACTGTACCGACTTCTAACACAGAATGAAGGGATATATCAATTCCTGCACATTTTGTGCTGCTGGCTCAAGGCAAGAAGAAATCCCTGGAACAATTTTCAGTGACTTAGAAAGGAAGATCAAGGAAAGCATGCACAGATGTTCTGAACTAAAAATCATCTATAATAATACATGAAAAGTAGAGCAAGCTAGAGAAACACTAAATATTCTCAAAACGCTTTAAGTTTGAAAGGCCTCTTTCTTTGTAAAAAATATTAAATCAAATCAAAATGTCATCATTTGTTTCCCTCCCTTTTGTCCCTTCTCCCCTCTCTCCATATTTTTTTCCTCTACTTTCTTTCCTACACTTTAAGTGCCTAGGTGTTCCATGGTTAAAAATGTTGCTGATATGTTTTTTTCAGAATAAGATGCTGAAACAAGAGCAAGTAGCCCTTATTCAGAAGACTGCTTCAAATTATATTTATTTATTCAAATATATAGGAAATTTATTAGCTATAGTGTCTAGTTCAAGGGCGTTATGAACATATAATGAACTTGGGAGTTCAGAAAAGGTAAAACTTGCACTATCTGGTGAAAAAATTTTAAGGCCATCCTTAAAAACTACTTGGTAAAAAAACTCCAATGCTTTTACTGTTCTTCAGTCCCACTGGACACAGTATGTCCCCTCTGTATCCTGAGTAGAAATGGTATATGCCCAGTGGTAGGTCTTGGTTACTGGGATTTAAAGTACAGCATTGTTGAAACTGGGGTATGGCTGACCTAGAAAGAAAGCATGGAACCCAAAGAAAGATTTATTGTTGGCTACGTTGCACGTCTCTGAAGAGTGGATTGTTCACTGAAGTGAGCCATAATTTTTATGCCATAAATCTAGGTTTTATCTGAGGCTTAAAGATCACTGAAGGGTGTTACAACAGGTTTCCAAGAAGTTCTAAAAATTGCAAGTAGCAATGCAGAGAATAATGATAAAAATAATTCTGGTGAAACACGTTCTACAATTATAATGATCAAGTAGAGAAGTTTCATAAAGAAATTTCAAAAGATATTTTTGGGAAATGCAGATGGAATTTTCATACATTTGCCTTTAGAAGGGTTAAAACAGGTAATAAATCTCCACAAACATGACATTTTTTCTCATGAAGCCCTGAAACTGTAGATTATACAGAAACTAGTCCCAACCTAGTGAAGAGATTTGGAAGTTTGCATGAAACTCAGTTTAGGAATGCCATCATATCAGTTTGTATTTCTTCTTTGTCTTTCTGTATGGGAATAAACTGATCCAAAGTACTCCCTGATTTGATTCCTCTGTGATTTTTGTTACCATTCTATCTTGTACATTTTGTTTTTGTAATCAGTACACCACAATTTTTTCTAGGAAAAAACCCAAGGCCTTAGCAAGAAAAAAAGTTGTGTGTGTGTTGTTACTTAAAAATCTCTGATGAAATATTGTCATTTTACTGGCAGACTGCAGCTTCTGATCAAAGTGTGCAGCTTTCACAGTTTAATATGCCTGGTGTCAGAATATGTGTAGTATCTGTGCAGTTGCCAACCTGAAAGTTATAAGCAAATATATGTGCTTATATATGGTGCTTTCATACGTGGTGAAGAGAGCAATAGAGCTTTAGTTGGCTGCATTTTTTCCAATTTGGTGCTATTCTTGTCTGCATTATCTTAAGTGCATTAAGGTTCTTGGAAGTAATCTGTAGATAATTTCTGTTGGGAGGAGATACAGAATTTTCATCTCAGTTAAGAACCACTTTCTTGGTCTAGAAATTACAATATATGTGCAATAATGATAACGACCAAAGTAGTAACTTGTTACCCTTTTGGCCTTATGCAATGTCATTTTAAGACACTTGAGGCATGGATACTTATCCTGTAACTTTGATCAGTTACAGGATACTCACCAGTTACCAGTGGAAAAGTAGTGCATGTTGGAAGACACCAGTTTTAACAGCAACACGGTGATCTTGGACATTTGTTTCAAAAAGTAAAACAGTAAACCATAAAATTAATAACCTTCCTCTCTTCTGCTTTTTCAGTGACACCTACCTCTGATAAAGGAAAACCATAGCTGAATTATTACTTTGTTTATATTATTAATCTTTTCATGAAACATTTTGCTGCAAAGTTAAAAAAAAAGATTTAAAAGATTGCATGGTTTCGTCTTGAAGAGTCTAATGTTCGCTCTGGGATTTATGCTAGCTTTTCAAAGGCCTGCTATATATTTCTGCTAGCATATTTATTTTATTTTCTATGTAGAATATCTCTAAAGATAAAGAAGGATAATACAAACTTTTGTTGTTTTTCTATGTAATTTAAACAAAGAAATGTTGATTTTTCACTGCCTTGTGTATTGTGTCATCTGTACTGGGCAAAGGGGTTTTAAACGGTACTAAATGAGAGTGGCTACATCTAAAGTAAAGTCTATAGAGTTATAAATGATACTATGAGGCTCCAGAGGATCAAACCCAGCATTTAAAATGTCCAGTAGTACTGATTTCCCTTGGCTTTATCACTGTGTATAGAGATTAATCATTCTGCCAGATCCAGTTGGTGAGCTTTCGTAATAAATGGATGGCTCTAACTCAGGCTTGTTAAATTATTCATTGACAGCAATTTATATGTGAGAATCGTAGCCTTTTATTTGGTTCACAAATTACCCAGCACTTATTTGTAGTCATTTTTTGTTATTATAATCAACCCATAAATAGGTCATGATTTTGATTAGTTTGTTGCTGCTATTTGGTCATAGAGTTTGTTCATATTTTAGCTATCATGTTCATGACTTGCCTGCTGCAAGTAGATGGTGTTCTGTTTTCTCAAGGGACAAATTTAAGAAGAGAAGTCCTTTTTTGCTGTTCACAAATTATCATTATGTCTTTATAATTGCCTAGCTCTGTCAGATAAAGACTATAAATAAATGTCCAAAGAACATACGGTGTGTGCACTTCTGTGCTGCCACTGGAAATCAGAATTCCTGCAAGAAGAAGCTACTGGCTGAAGAACAGCTGGCTCTGCTTGCATGGGAGTGAGATTAATGTGTGGGCCAGGGAGGGAAACAGATTGTAAAGAGCTGGAGACAAAGTCTCAACCTTCCATTAAAAAAAAGAACAGTTCCTCTTTATCATAGTGAAGCTGAGCTTTCAAATCCTGTTTGACTACTTTATAAACTTAGAATGGCCAAGTAGCCTTTCCTTCTTCCTATTTTTTTTTTGTTGGAACTATTACCTCTTCTTCCTAGAAGAGAAACTAGACTTGACAATCTCTATGTTCATTTATTATTATGAAATTCTAATGCACAGAATGCGAAGCTGTGAGCAAGAGAGGTATCTTACAGGGTACCCAGTGTTTTCCTGCTGTCTCCAAAGCAAAGATCTATTATGATCTACGCCTACCTTCAAAACCCTAATTTTCCCCCAATACTGTGCAGTACCAGTCAACAGGCTTGATCTTAATTTTGGAAACAGTGTTGGAATTAGCCTTATTTTGGAGTGGAATTTGATCTTTGTACCAGCTGTGTAGCCCTTCTGTGAGTATACAGTACTCAGGGCTCTTCCTGAGAGATGTGGGGAAGACGCTTTGTCACATGTTTGTCACATGTCACATTTGTGGGGAAGAAGCAAATGTCACATGTTGCTGAGCATTGTGAACTTCTTTAGAATATTCTGAAGGGCCTTTTACTTTTAAAAAAGCCTTTATTTCAGGGTGGACACGCATAAGAGTGACTCAATTAACCCATGCCAACCAAAGAAAAAAGTGGAATAGTTTAATCACAGGGAGAAAGAAAAGTTTGAACCTTACGTTAAATTTACCTCCAACCTTCAAAAGTTGTATCACAAGTATTTTTCCATGATATGTACAATATTTAGTGTGAGCTGTCAGGAAAGCAATCATTAAATGGGATATTTTACTGAGTTCCTGGTTTTGTTGGTGTTTATGAGCCCCATCATTCTGCATCATTTTTCCTGGTAAACCTCAATAAATCCAGTTGTCTATAACTAAGCATATAGAAGCAGTGTCACTAGTAATCCTTGGGTTTTTTCCCCCTTGCGCTTACCTAGGTCTGTTCATAGGACATGGCAAATATTAGCAAGCTGTAGAATTTATCAAAAAAGATAGGCCTTATTTACTTTGTTCTGTGTCATCAAATTCTTGTAAGTCATCAAAATGTGAAGATGCTTTATTCCAGATGTTGTGGTCTTTGTGTGAAGAGTGTCATAAGTTGCATTTCTCTAATCCCAACTTTGTTTCTGTTTCTTGTTAATGTACTTTGATTAGGAAAAAAAAAATCAGCATCATTCTTTCCTTCTATATTTCTCAGCAAAAGCTGGGTTTTATGCTGAAATTGCTGCTGTGGTTCCATATGGATATATGTACTGGATTTGATGCATCTAGGGGCTGAGGCACAGGGGCATGTGCTATGCATGAGTTCACGTAGAGAATAGTTCCTGATACTTTATCTTAAGTCAGGTTGGTGGATCTGCTTCTGGATCCCTACAGCAGTCAGTTGTCTTTCTGACACTTCCAATGGAAATAACCACATGCGGCTCAGTTAAGAAATCAGGCAAGGTTTGTTGTGGGTTGTTATCTGAGAAACAGTTTTTTCCACTTGTGCACCTAAATGCTTCTTTGATCTGGGCACTGAAAAATTTATTCAGGGAGAAAGCGCTATCATATTCATAGCATGTGTTGGGTCGTACAAGGTATTTATTGTTTTGGTGGTACGAAGGAAGGCAATAAAAAATAATAGGAGCAGTAAGCACTCCCTGTCCAGTCAGATCCAATCAGAGTTAATGCCTCTCAACTTTGGAAGACTGGCAGGGATCCAGGGCTTGTATTGGATAGTAATTTTTTCCTTCATGCACAGTGTGGCATTCTTCACTGCTGCTCTGTATGAGATAGCAAGCCTTAAATCACACAAACCACTTCATCTCATGATTAATATCTATGTTTATTACCTACTCTACTACTTTAGTTAGAGGTTACACAACTCTTCAGAGGTACTCATCTCCACTATCTGAGAAGTCTAGTCCTAGATACTGATGAAGCATTTTAGAAGATCTCTTCAAAATCAGAATGTTTTCTCTTCATGAGAAGTTTATGGGAAATTAATATAGACTTCTTTGTTTGTTTCATAGTCAATTGTAGAAACGAGTCCCCGTTAACAACCTCAAAGTTTTATTTCTTTCTCTTTTCAGAATCCAGGATATTAAAATTATGTGTCTCTTGACAAGTGGAATGTTTCCCATTTAGAACCATAAGAATTCTTATGTCTTCTTTGCCTCAGGGCTTCAGGTTTTGTGTATGCATGTGTCATTTTTAGTACAGTAAAAGCTGGATTTTGCCAAAGAAAGGGACTGTAATTTCAATATATTGCCAAATGGGCCTTCTCTGGGATAGGTGTTATTCACATGTAGCTCTTGATTTTGGATCTGTTTAGTTGCTATCTAACTGTACTTAGGCAGTAAAATTTTGGGAATGAAAGTGTGTTGTCAGTCACAGTCTTCTCAGCTAGCTGTATCTGAACTGCTGCCTAACTTGTCCTAGTTTATATCTGGAAGGACAAACTGGGTAAGTGTTGTGTACAACATTAAGTACAGGCCTGAGCAGTCCTTATGTAATTGTTTCTTCTGATAGTGTTGGTTTAAAAGTAGGATTCATATCCAATTGACAAAACATCTGAGACATCTGATAGGAATCTTGGTACTGATAGTCTCATAGCACATGCTCACAGGTCAGTGTGCATATTGGCAGCATCTGCTTGATTCAAATATAGTAGCAAAAGTGCAATCAACACTAATAAATATGTACAATTTGTTTTTTTCTGTAGGCTTGGTGCCCCAAAATGGTCTTGGTATTCTATGTAATGTTGAATCTGACATTGTTGAAATCCATTCCTTTTCTAAGATGGAAGAATGTTTGTTTTTATATGCCAAGTTATTTTAGTGTGATGTAGGACAAAAAAGATGTTTTACTGGCCTTCTTTCAGCATGTTGATATAATTTTTCGTGGTCATTGTATTTATTTTTATTACTGAGTACGTTTGTAGACAGAACTTGGGTAATTTAAATAAGAATTCGAAATGAGAATATTGTTTCATAAAATCATGAAATGTTTCCTTGATGCTATTACAAATCATGCCTTGATCTACATGGCCTGCTTGACATTTCCTGACACCTCCCCAAGGAAGAAGTGTGTGAGCTGCTAAAGCCAAGCTTGAGATTCTTGTGCATCATCTCTTTGCCAAGTCCTGAGAAACAGCTTTCTTTTCCCCAGCTCATTAAAGCCTCATCTAAAGATTTTATGCTGTAGTTTTAACCATATCCTCTCTGCTTAAATAGCATTTCTTAAACCAATGGTAACTAAAATATTGTTATTCACATTTTAATATAGCTTCCTGAAGGGGTTAGAAATGGTGATACCTGGTATAGGGATATGATCAAGTAGTGGCGCACTGAGAAAATTGGATAAATTTCTCAGGGATTGTTCTCTGCAATAAACACAGCAACTCAACATAGGAGGATCCGTCTGTTCATGATGTCATCTGGATGGCAGCAACATTCGTGGGGGGTATGTAGAGCTGAGGTTTAGTTCCTCATAATGCCCAGAGTTCAAAGCCATTTCTTGCACCTCCTCGTTGAGTGGTTGATCCAGAAGAGAAGGAGCTGCTGTGGGTGGGGAGGAGCCCTCCCATATCCGCTTGCTGGTGCTGTTTCAGTGTGCATGCAGAGCACACAGTTCATGTGGCCTGCCCATGCAGCACAGTAGCTCAAATCAAGTAGGTAGAGAATTCACCTGGAGAGGTGATGCCTTGCTGCCTGCTCCAAGGGCTATTTTTCCAATGACTTTTTAATTAAGCAGTAAGTTCCTGAAAATTCCCTAAGGATATGGAAGAAACCTATTCCTTTCAGGGTGTGAAAAAAAAATCATATTTTTCTTGGCTGCAGCTGTGACTTTTCTGTCTTTGGTCCAATTGTCTCCTATAAAGTGGAGGCAAATAAAGTAACTGCCTGTCATTGGTTTTGAATTTGTCATGGAATCAAGGCAATGGACAAGCAAACAGCAAAACAAAAGAAGTTTTAAATTCAGTAGGGAAATGTACCTGTTACAGTATTTATGATTAGATACAGTTATATGAAACAGTTTTACAAGAAGTGAAGTTTCAAGGTTGAATTTTTTCACTTTAGGTGGAATTACAGGTCTGAATACCAGTTTCACACGTGAAATCTATAGAAAAAAGTTCGTAATTGAATCCAGATTTCACAAGTCTCCAAATTGTTTCATAACAAAAGTTTCTTTGTTAGATATTATTCTTTCTTTATTCTTTATTAAAACTTTTATAATTGAAAAACAATTAGATGAGATTGCAAATAAAAGATAGATTATAGATACCCCTTCACAAAGTCTTAAAATAGATAGTGCCTTATCTCAACAAGTAAAAGGAATGTATCACATAATGAAATGTTAATGAATGCTTTCTTATCAACTATAGTCTGTTAAGAAACTTGCTGCTATAGCATTTGCTTATAGGTATTCTACAGACAAGTTACTTCTAAGTGGAGTGCATGAACTGTCATGGATAGATTAATCTTCAACTTAGACAAAATGTTATGAATTTCTACCTCAGCTCTAAGTCACATCTTTGGTGAGCTGAAAAATCTCCTGTAAGACTGGAAATAGAAGTAGCAGATAAAGGTGGGCCAGTGAGCATGATTCATTAAAAATAAATACATTTTGAGATAGTTGTAATTCAGCTTTGGTCAGGCAAGAAAAAACATCTGGTTTAGATCTAGGAAGGGTAAAAAATTGCCACTAGAATATATAAACATCAGTCTAATAAGCTCAGCTAGTTTAATGTTCTTTGTGGAAGAAACAGACATAATTGATGTGGTAGCTAGGACATGTAATTCAGCACATACTTGTTATTTAGTATAGGTTTTTGCTTGATCTTCTGGAAAAGACCAAAAGCAGAGAAAAAAGATTTCAGTTTGAGGAGTTAGAAGCTTCAGCTTTATAGAAATAGTCCTTGAAAAAAAAGGCATACTGCTTTAGTTTAGCTGCCAGTTGCTTTGCGTCTTAGTCTCAAGTAGATCTGAATTTTCCTTTAGAGCTTGAATTCTCTATTTGAAAGATTTTTGAATGAGTCTGACTGGAGCTGGATTTAAATTCCAATTTGAGGCGTGAAATGGCTGCTGTGGAATGGTACACAAATTGCCCTATTTCCTAAACTAAAATACCTTTTTGACTCATGGGAAATGCTACTAGTAGAAATGTTATTTGTACCACTTTATAATCTGTTGTACTTTATGTAGCAGTGGGTGTCTTCTGTGCTAAAGGCTGGTGTTTAACTCTTTGCATGGTAGCTACTGAAAGAAAGCTTTTGCTAATTCAGCTTCAGCATGGGAGTTAAATCTACAGGAAACAGAAGTGTTCTAAAGAATGTTATGTGTTTACAAAGTTTTCCTCTGGAAAACAGTAGAGAGGATTGAGATGGTAATTTGCATGATTTCCATTGATAGATACATCCCAAAATTGTTCTATTTGAAAATGGAAACTCTTTCTTTTAAATTTTATTTTTATTCTTTTAACAGAGGGAATTTGTTCTGCAGTCATTATTGGGCTGCATATGTCATTAATTCAAATGTTCTTTCTGTCCTCCCAGACACATAGCTTTGAAGAAATGTCTTTGTTTTTTTCATAACTGGTATCTATATCAACACTTTTTTATTCAGAAGGTTCTTTAAGTCAATCGTTCTAATTTCTGTGTAGAAAGAATAGCCCATAAATATTCCCTTCATAAAATAAATTTATATTAAATTTTTACTTACAACCATGCGAAAGTCCTCTAGTTGAAGAGGTACAATTGAATTTCTCTTGGAATAGCCACCAGGGCATTAAGAAGCTTGCTAATAATTTTAGAAGGTATGCAAATAGATCGTGGTTCAAATTGCTCCTTTCAGATTCGTAATAGTTGATAAAGGAGTTAAATTCTCTCCCATTTATGGAAGTGTGGGAATGTGTAATACACCATCAGACCTCCTTTGTTGACAAGCATTATCAAAAATGTATCTCATTTCAGAGTTGTTTTAAAATAATTTCCAATACTATAAGGAAGAACATCAATATTTACTTGAAATATAATAGGAAAGAGGGAATAAGAAGGAGTCGGAGACAAAGAACATAAATCTAAAATATTATGTGTGCTTGCTTTTTATAGACTATCTTTCAGAACTGCTGTCTTTGCATCCAAGAATTAGAAAACAAAACCACACCAGATTGCAGAAATACTCTTACCCAGATAAGAATAATTTAATATATGGTTTTTCTGCATTTTTCTTCTACTACTTCCAAAGCTCTCTTCCAAGAAAGAGTCAAACCTTTCCCTAAGTTAAGCAACTTTTCTGTGTTTGAAACTGTTAATATGCTAAGNATATTTAAAATTAGCTTTTAGTAAATATATTTAATTATGCATGTACCTTTTTAACACTTCTTTTTTCCCAAACAACTGAATATCCCATTTTAAGATTGCTATACATTGCATATAGTTTGATGCAACGCAGGAACTTTATTTCATTAGTAGTCAAAGTTACTTCTTCTTAAATTTAGAGTCTTAACTTCCCTGCTAATTTTTGTTAATTCCTTTGTCTACCAGCAGAGCAGCAATGACCATGGACTTTTCTAAAAGCTTTTAAGATGTAAAATTCAATGCTGTTATATGGCCAAATATCCTTGGATTAGTGTAACTCTACCAATAGCAGTACTACATAGATACTCTCTGAAATGCAAAGCCCTTTGATATTGAGCATGGAGAAAGAATGATTTGGTTCAAATCCTGGAATAATAAAAAGTTATACACCCTGTTTTTGTAACACACCTGCAACAGATGTGGTTTTATATCTGTTTTTTACTTTACATGGGGACAAAAATTCCAAGAACAAACATATTCATGGTTTTGTACTAAGGTCTCACATGAACAAGCTGCAAGATTTTTCAAGCCCAAGAATGTAGCTTTTTTTTTTTTTTTAATATTAACTTTAGCTAATTTAATTTACTGAAATTTAATTAGATGTCAATGAGCAATGATTTATGAGTTTTCCAGGTCACTTGCATACTTCTTTTTTTTCTCCAAGTATCCTACAATAGAGCAAGGAAAACTAAGGGACCTGAATAAGGGAAAGCTTAAGCTTTTCTGTTTCCTGCAAGTGATGGCACAGAGGGTAACCAGCGTTTCATTTAGCCTTTTTTGGTGTTTAAAAATAAATCTCCACAGGGCAGATCAATTTGCAACATTTCTCAGAGAAATGCAACAAATTCTTTTCCCCATTTCCAGCTACAGTATTTCATTGACGGTTTTGTTATACAATTACATAATAGCCTTTTTGATCTAATAAATGTGCTTTATATCTCTATTTCTCTTATTATCCACCCTTGCCTTGTTATCATCATGATGATAATGACCTGTAATAGTAAGGCAATCAGAAGGGTTTATTGTTTAAATCCTTCATAAGCTTATCACATTTCATTCTCTGCTCAGCCCACAAAACAGAACATTCAGACTTTTAACCTCCATTTTTGTCAGATACTTGTTGAAAAATCACATGTGTATATTTTATTACACCATGAAATATATTAAAATTAGAGAAAAAGAACAAATTAACTATCACACTAATCAGGTTATTCAAAGAGTGGTTTAGCTTCAAATAGAGAGACAAACGTATAAAACAGCTCTGAAAATAAAATAATAAATTTAAAAAAAAAATTAAAATCTATGTCTTGATTAAGCATCACAATTCCATATTTATTTTGGGGTTCACTCTTTTCCCTAAAGAATTAATGAATATACATCTAAAACTATAAAAATATTTAAATTAAATTTTTAAATTATTGTGGGAATTTTAAAATCATACTATATTATTTTCATTTTCTGTATAATTGTAGAAGTACGATGCTTACCTATAGTATACTTTTCATTTTTTAAGAAGAAAGGTTGAAGCTCAATCTTTCACCTATTAGGCTGGGTCATGATTAAAAATGTATTCTTGTATTTCAGATATAAGTACATATCTCAGAAACCTGAAGGTAAAAGATAAATTAAGTTACAGAGCATGGTTATATTATCTTATCTTCTAAATATGCCATTGCTTTAAATCAAATTGTCCCCCACCCACATGTGGGAAAAGAGATAATAGCCAAAGCATTAATTATCTGTATTCTACTGATGATTTAACTAATTTTAAAGTTATTTTTAGAAGGAGTGGAGAAGAGTAGGATTTAAATCCCATTGCATTCTGTGTACCATATGTATCTTTTTTGATGTTAGACAGATTGCTAAATCATAAGTCCTGGGCTTCCCCTTTGTAGGCTGAACCAGCTGCTGCATTAGTGGTTCCTGCGTCTTTTTTTTCTGAGTCGAGCACACTAAAGCCCTTAGGCAACCTAATACTTTCTGTTCATTGGGGTGATTTTCTGCTGTTGGCTAAATGCACATTCTGCTTCGCGGTAGGACTTGTCCTGCTTCCTCTGGTGGAGGAAAGCAGATATTGGTGATGCATTTTTTCAATGTGGCTGAATGGTTATCAATCACCTTGCACCTTCTTTGATTTTTTTCTGTTACACATTCTGTTAATAGATTTTATATTTGGTATTTTGATTTATTATTCTGAAAGACCTCTGTCTTGAAGATGGTCCTAATGCTGTATTTCTTTCGTTTCTATGGTGTTTCATACAAATGTTATATGATTAATATAAACACTGTTTATGTGCACATATGGATATTATTTACAAGATATTTAGCAGTAACAGATCTTTTTCCTTTAATTTCAACAGTCTTAATATTGTCTGAATGTTTTTATTTTCCAATGGGAAAAATGATTTGCATACAATGAATAATATGCAAAACCAGTGTATAATGGATAAAATTAGTTATAGAATATAGTCTTCCAAAGTCTATTTCAAATTAGATCCCGTGAAAATATTCATAATTCATATTTGTTCCAGCTACACATTAAAAAATATTCTCTCGAGTCTCCATCTCTTAAACCTCGTGATTATTATGCTTGCCGGATGGTTAAATTTATCAATGAGTCTGTTTTCACGTTATGGCATACAGAGTAGAGTATTTCTTGCATAGGTGGTATCTTATTCAAGTTTAGTTACAAGCACATCCTGAAGTTCCGAAGGTTGCTTTGGCATCTGTGCGTTGTGTTGTGCTGTGCTGACCTCCCCTTTCCTCCACACTGACTACGTCCTTCCATCCGCTGCTCTGAAGAATGCTTTGTGGGAATTGTGAAAGACAGGCCCGTGTTTACATTGACAGTTCATCATTTGCAGCAGATTTTGCTGTTTCTTGAGGTTTTTCTTGGTATATGTGAGGAGATTTTCAGATCTGTAAAGGCACCTTGTTGTGCTCAGAAAGTGCAGGAATGTTTGTAAAGTCTTAAATATCTGCATAGAGCTGGCCTGAAGAGACTATTATAAGTTTCTTTTTTCTTGTAACTCATCTAGTTTAGAAGACAGCAATGATTTTTTAGCAACATTAATGAAAGACGGTACTGTAGGCTTCTCTTCTGATAACCATTGGTTTGGATTCTGTCTCCTGGTGCTGGTTCAGTTGCTTTCTGGAGACCAACCCACTCTCCAAGGTACTATGGCAAGAGTTAAGATTGAAAGTGTTTCTTAAAAAGAAATGGGTAGAGATTTTTTTTCCCTTCTTTCAAAGAAGGGAAATGCACTTACTTCTGTACTGCCTTATGATGATTTGTTAAAGATATGTTTGCTTGAAGCAAGCAGCAATATTTTGTAGACATAACTGCTCATGTAAATATCTATTCGTCTTTATAGCAAGAATTTGCTAAAGATTCCTTGAGTGGTTTTATTTCTGTTGGGAAACTCAGGAAATTACAGGTTTATTAGTTTGCTTCATCTGCTGTTTGTTTCGTATGTTCATTTTGTGTTTTACTTTGCAGGTGTCACCAAAGATGTTGCAATGATATCAACTGCACTCTTGCAGTGTTTTCCATTGCTGGCTACGATTTATACCACTTACATTTTAAACTTTATTTTTCACTTTTAGAAATCACCCTTTCATTTTGTCTCGTTATAATTTTGCTCATTACAGACTTTGTTGTCTCCAAGGATGGACTCTAAAACTCCATCTCGGGTTCTCCATGCAGTTCTTCATAGTCTCCTACACATTACACAGCAATATTTTAATAAGAATGTTTCTCTTCTTTCACAGTGATTAGATTTCTAATGTTCAGTTGTGGGTTTTGCAAGTCTCTGACAGTATTGCAGTACAAGCTAACAAAGCACATTATTTACTCATTCTGGCCAATGTCATTATCTGGTACTATTCCTGTACATAGTTTGCTATCCTTAAATAAAGGCTGTCGGGTGTCTGGATCTATCCCAGTGTGTCTTGGTTACAGTCAGGATGCAAAGATGCCATGCAAAAATGCCATTCATTTGAATTCTTATAAGGCTGTTAGGCTTAGGCTTGGACATTTGTGATGAAAGTGGAGCTTTCCCTGTGTCTGTGGCAATAAAGTTACATCCATTAAGATGCTCTGTGCTTACTATCAAACTTACTAGTTTGATTATATAATTAAATATTCACTTGAAAGATTATGACAGGTCTGAAAACCTCCATGGCCTATTTACTTCTCTACTTTTCTCCCTAGTTTGCTTTGCAACTGCGGTGTGAAAATGACCAGAACGATAACATTTTTGAAGATGGAACTTCTACAAGTTCTTTAGGAAAGCTGAAGTCTTTGCTGCAGGCTGTGCATAATGTTGCACACATTTTAGCAGAATTGGAGACACTGGAGCAAAACGCTTGGCTTTTGAAAGCACTGGAATCACTGGCTATGATTTTCCGCTGTAAGGAAGCCTGATACAGCCACGTTGCAGGCTGGTATAGTTTAAGGACGTGGATATCTACACACACTTGGTGCTTCCCCTAGGCTGGTGAACATAACCACCAATTCAGTCTGTGCCTGTCCCAAAGTTGTAGAGTAAAACCAGATCCTCACCCTAGTTTGGCCTGCCAGGTGGTCCTTGCAAAATCAGTCATACGCAGTAGGAATTTAAGGCAGAGAAGATAGGTTACAGAAGTCAGAAGTAGGGGAGTTTATTGAGGAAGAGGTAGATCTCAGGTAACATTCTATTCCTTTTTGTTGAGTTTGCATATGACCCACACTGCACCTGGGAAGAGCAGTGTTGCTTCCTGGTAATCTGTGGGATCTCAGGCACGGTTTCTTCACTTGAAGCTCAGTCAGTTGTGACTTTCAACGTTTCTGAGTGCTGATCCTCTTAGACAACAAATGAAGAAGGTATGGGAGATGCTGAAAGGGAACAAAAGGAAATAAGGAATGGAGAATGTATGCCAAGATAAGAAGGAAGAACAAGAGCAATGGCAGATGTCTTGAGGAAGGCATTAGTGCTGCAGTTCTCAAACAGAGAATATTTTATTTCTTTCTGGGGTGGTATGCTGCTGTCTCCATGTCATAGACTTGAATATAAAGAAATGTAAGTTTTCCCTCTATGGTAAACGAGCCAGAAGAAACACAAAGTGTTTGATCATATTCTCCTGTCCAAAGCTCTATTTCTAAATTGAATGTGTATGCAGGCATAGAGAAGGGAGTCATGGTTTTTTTCTCCTCTTGGGGAAGGTGACAGCAAGTGATTCAGTCTGTAGATGCCAGACCCAGCACAGTGGGTAGGAAGAAATATTAGTCTGTAGAAGAAGTACATGCTGAATGCGTGCGTACCTGATTTTTGTCTCATGCAGGAAAACTGTGACAAGCCAAATACAATGCATCATGAATCATACTGAATCTGTTGTCTGCCAGTTAAACAAGTGATATAGAGTTGCACTGACTGATCTATAAAGCAATGCCAATTAATTTACATCTGTAAAATGATCTCACTGCTTCTTTTTCTTCTTAGTACATTTTCTCAACTTTTATCATCTTTCACTCAGTATTTAACACAGTGTCATCGTTTAATCCCAGCCAGCCTCCTAGTACCACACAGCCCCTCATTCATTCCCCCACCAGTGGGATCAGGGAGAGAATCAGAAGAAAACGTGGGCTGAGTTAAAGACAGTTTAATAGGGAAAGCAAAAGCCACACGCACAAGGAAAGCAAAACGGAATTAATCTGTTGCTTCCCAGGGGCAGGCAGGTGTTCATCTCCAGGAGAGCAGGGTCCCATCACATGTAACAGTGATTGGGAAGACAAACACCATCATTCCTAATGTCACCCCCACTTCTTCCTTCTTCCCCTACTTTATATCAGAGCATGATGCCACATGATCTGGAGTATCCCTTTGGTCAGTTTGGGTTACCTGTCTTGGCTTTGTCTCCTGCCAACCTCCCAAGCCCCCCCAACATCCTCTCCAGCATGGCAGTGCAACAAGCAGAAAAGACCTTGGCTCTGACCAAGCCCTGCTCCACAAAACCAGAAACATCTCCATATATCAGCCCTGTGCTCAGCACAAACCCAAATCACAGCCCCATACCAGCCAATGTGAAGACAATGAATTCTACCTCAGCCAAAACAAGCGCATACAGGCATTAAAATTTTGGGACATGTCTCAGACCATATTTTGACCATGAAACTTACTGTAATTATGGTCAAGATTTTGCATCTGGTAGTCATCAGTGGAAACACTGCTTGTTACATTTTTCAGCTGAGCTGGTTTTTGCTTAATTTAGGGCAAAACTGGCTATTGGAAACAATTTATTTCTTGAATATAAGTCTGTTTTAGGTTGTTTGGGAAAAAAGTGATCATCAAATCAGATATTTTGATATCAAAAAGGCTAATAAAAATTAAAATTGTAATCTAATGAAAGGTTTTTTCCTAAGAAATGATGAAGCATATTTATATCAAGGAAGGAGAAAAATGTAAACAGATATATGAAGTGATTATATTAAAACTTGAGAGGCTAGGCAGATTTTAACATGCATACATGATTAGATATGATGAAAATCTTTTTATGGACTAAGGGGAATCCATTTTGTACACTGAGCTAATCATTTATGGTTTATCTAATTAGTTTTGACTCTTTAATAGAATTATATAATGTTATGTAATATTCTATCTTACACTTAAATTTCCTATTAACTTCCTGTGCTGCTTGGAGTATACTCTCCCTTTCTGTACTTCTCCAGGTCTTAGAATTGAATACTCAGTCTTTCTCAGGAAAATTAGGAGATTTTGACAGTAATTATCATCTTGGTTCTCCATCTTCTCTTTAGTTTTGGACTCAGTTTGAGACTTCTCTTTTGTTCCTCACCACTTCCCATGCAGCATTTGGGAACGGCGTGTTGCCCTTAGCCCAGTTACCCTGGAGGGTGCAGTGACCGTGTAGGGGTGCCAGCCCTGGCCTCAGGTGCTCCCAGGTGGAGCTGGTGTAGGGGAGCAGGCAGGCATTTGCTGCCAAGGATAAAACCAGTGCTCACCAAGACACTGAGAGCCTGCACAGCCAACTCTGAGCCAAACCTCTGGCCTTGTGCTAGTGATGGCAAACCCACTGTTCCCCAGACTGCAGAGCAGGCCTTCCCAAACATTCGTCTTGCCGTTATTACCAGCTCAAAAGAGAAGTCTTTCAAGACTTCATGAGTAAGGGCTTATCTCTGCGTGTGCTTGCAATGTTGGATCTTCAATACTTACTATTGCTGGCACATAAAAGATTGCATAATGCTGCAGCTCCCTAAAATATTTATCAGTGTGAGAATGTTATCTTTGTGTTCAGAACAAATGTACTTTGATATTTTTAAATTATTTAAACACTTTGCAGGAGTGAATCATAAATCTTATCATATATTCTGACACTGGTTTTCAATGTGTAACTGTCTTTCCTGAGAAATCACCTTAAGAATAGAAGTGAAGAGTGAATGCTAAAAGCTAGGATTTTTCAGAGGTCAAAATCGAGATAAGTAAGAAGAAGGGCTGCAGCCTTATTCCTTCTTTTATTCACCTAGACTCAATTAAGACCTGCATATATTCATATACATGTGCTTTATTAAATGAATGTGATATATATCTAACTCACATAACTTTTAACACAAAGAATATTAAAACAAACTGGGAAAATTATGGACTTTATTGCTTTTTAAACTTCTTTAAATATAGTAAAGTGTCGTACAATCTGGTAGACTAAAATCAGTAACCCTTGCATGAATGTGTATTTATAAAGCCAGACTTTGAAACCTTGTTTTCTTCTGACTGCTGCTGTAAAGGCCGTTCTACACTAATAATGTTTGGGGGGGTTTTTTTCTTAGTTGGTTGGTTGGTTGGGTTTTTTTTATGTATGCATCACATGAAAACAGACTTTAAAGTTTTCTAAGTTCGTTTCACTGTGCTATAATCAATTTAGGAAACTTCAGTCAAAATAATCCCACATTCTGAGGCTTCATTGAAAACATCCAGCACAGGACAAAGATTTTTTTCACTGAATGACACCAAGCAGGTAGAATTGCTAGTGTGATTTTTAGTAACTGATTTTTCTCTTGCCTTTTCAGACTATGGCACTATTAAGAAAATACTTGCCCCAATGAACCAGACTTCAAGCAGCTGTCTGCTTGAGGAAATTGAGCTCCTGCCGAAAAGTCAGCGAGAGCCCATCAGGAGCCTTCAGATCCTGCACAGCCAGAGTGTCCTTTTTGTGGGCCTTCAGGAGCATGTAATTAAAGTCCCCCTGAAGAGATGTCTCTTTTACAAAACATACAGGTATGAAGAATCAGCTAGTTTTATTTGACTGGAGAAAAATACATGCAGGGGGTTGCAGAAAAATGGAAAGGATAAATGACTGCAAGTAGGAATCCAAATTAATTATCTCTGTCAACAATGACTTCCTGTGTACACTGTTTATCAGAAGTGGCTCTGACTACTTGTACTAACTTGTTAGGACTAGATGAGGCTCTCAAGGAATTATATTCGTATTGAAGTGTCATTATGCAGATTCTGAATTGTGAAGTGAAACAGTAAGGATTGTTTTATACAGAAAACAGTTATCTTGTAAAGTGCAATATAGCTGCTGGTTTAATATATTTAAAGCATCTGACTCAGACAAATTTAAGGGGTTTTTTTTGGATTTTTAAAAATTGTGTTATAACTGAGTAAACAATGTCTTAAAAACAATCACTTAGTTGTAGACTGTATTATGATAGTTAAGGAATCTGGAAGTTCAGCACACAAGTTTTTCAATAGGCTATCTGGAAATACATCTGGGTTGCAAAACATGCTATTAGAGATTGTTAATTTCATCTAGTTAGTTGTATCTTCCCTTTGGTATTTGTGGTCCTGGTCATTCAGTTCAATTGTTTTGTGTTACGTCAGGTAGACACTGAACCAGTCATGAGGTTTTGAGAACTGTGACAGAGACATGTGGTTGGTTTTTTAGCTTGTTTTAGCTTCACTTTGTTTAACATACATTCCTCTGAAAAGTTGGGCTGTTAAAGGAGGGAGAAGGCTGCCAGTTGCCTTTCTTGGCTGCTACGCTCAGGCTCACAGAGACATTATTTGTGCAGCAGAGATTTTATACCTCCCTTAAACGGCAGTGTGACCAAATGGTAGGTAGAGACATTTCTGGCTATCAGAGGGACCACACAGCTGGTCACAGCAGGGAAGTGACCACAGGACAAGCTGTAGTAAAGCTGTGGCTCAGTCACAGTGGAAGGACATTTCCAAGGGACCTGGCACACCACAGGGATTGGTATCGTGCAGGAGGCCAGTGAAAGGCTACTGGGTTGGGAACAAGACTGAAGGAAAAGGAGTGCCCTAGAAAACAGGTAGACTGGGGAAGGGAAGAATTCTGATTTTTACAGTTCTTTACCAGCCCATTTTTTTTTTTTGTTTATACTGTCTTATATAGCATATTTTTGGCATTTTCTTTTGAAGTAGAAGAACGCTTGAAGCCCCATTGGAAGTCCTGCAAAGCTTATTTTAGGGAAAAGCTGTATATGGGCAAGTCTCTGCTTGAAGCTTTTTGTTGGTTTAGTGGCCTACGTAGGACCAAGTTTCAATTTCCTTGGAAGTTTCATCTTTCCTTGGTTCAATGAGTTGAAAAAGGATGTGTGGTGGTGAGTATTTACACCAAGCCTGTAGTCCACTTTGGACATTTCAAGGCTGGAGCCTCATTTTGTTTTTAGTGAGGTGTGAAGGTCCCTGGTACCTCTGCTTCTGTCAGGACAATTCGCAAGGCATGGCAATGTTATTCCAGCTGCAGGGCCCAAACATGCTTCTGCCCTTGCAGGGTAGGACTACTGTTTCAAATCACAGACCCCATGCACAGCTGCAAGCTATTAATTCCTCTCCCTGTTTGAGTAGTGGTCTCTAATTGCCTAATTTTTAGAATTTCTTTTAGAACAAAAGAAAACAAAACAGAAAAAGTGGTGCCTTTCCCATTTTACTGAGTAGAACAGTAGTTAAATGCCTAAAATACTGCTCAGATGATAATTTATTCCTCTGCCCAGAGGTATATGAAGTCTCATCTTCCACTGGAATGACTTATTTAAATGGAGATAAAATGATTCTTTGCAGGGTTTTTCAATCATGTCTTTTGTAGTTGTATGAATTCTCTTGTAGTAATTAAATATTCATTGCACCAAAAGACATGCCATCCTTACTTTCTTCTTGGTTAAAGAGTTCACCAGCAATTCGTGCTCTGTTTTGGGAAAAAGGAGAGGATTTACAGATGTGATCCAGATAAAAAAAGGAATTTCCTTGTCATATGTCATTAGGGACTCAGGTTATTTGGAGAATGCAGATGTAATCTTTCTCTCACCTATAATTTACTTTTGGTTTGACTAGTTTTTTCTAGGCTTATGCTGGTTTTTTTGGTTTTTTTTCTGCATGTGGAGAGAGTATGAGTATATTTCTTGGGGCTATACATTTCTCCAGACATTGAAACATCTTAAACTTGCTCACTGCATTGCTGGGTGCTTTAATACTCACATTCTTCTATTATGTTGCTGACTATTACTTCTATACTATAGCAATGGGTAAACCTTGCCTGGGGTAAATGCCTTGGAGCATTGCGGGGATTTATTTTGGATAATTTTAATTTTATTTATTCACATTTATCATACTTAGGGCTGTATAACTGTGCCAAAGCTACATCCTGAAATTCCATCAATGATAACTAGAGTCTCTTACCCTGATCAAGGACATGTACTCTTCAGTACCTACTTCACCTAATTATTGAGGAATAGGGCGTGAATGAATAACAGCCTTAACAAAGCCAAAAGGTTGAAGACATGCTACCTCACCTGCTCTGTCTTTTTGTGTAAATGGCAGAATGCTCAGTGCCTAGTCTTATCTAATCTCTTTGTTTAGGTTTATTGCTGAGCTTTCAGACAGTGCAACTTCAGTCCCTCTGTGGAGCAGACTCTTTCACGAGCTAGTATCTCAATGTCAAGATAATTTTCTTGAGACTGTCTATTTTAATTTTTTTTTTCATTTTTCCTTGTTTCATCTTCCCACAGTAGCCTCTAAAGCATGTGGTTATTGCTTTTATTTGTAGTTTATTGTGTCTCCTTAATAACGACCCCAATATGCTCTGCATATCATAAGTGTGTTCCTCCAGCACTTCCCAGTGGAGGAGGAACCCTGTGACATGTTGCTGCTTCTGGCAGACATTCCTTCTGCTTCAGCACACTCACTCTGGTCATGATTCTACTCCCATAAACACTGTTAACAAAGGCCCTTGAAAATGCAAAAATACATTTGGGGACTAATTTTTTTTTTTTTTTGGTATTCTATGTGCAGTTTATTACTGTGGCAGCAGACCTTACCACAGGCAACACCTGTTGTCACACCCATAGTTTGGGTTGCTCATCATGTTCCATTATGCCACAATGTTTATATCATTCATGAGTTGCACATGCTAGTTATTTTGATTGCCAGTTTCCAAATAATATGTGGAGGAGGGCAGGTGGATGGTATCTCGTACAGACTTCTGCCAATGTCTGAATGGTTTTGAACATCCTGTCATAATCGTGCTGGTTCTGGTAGTCAGCTACAGAAAGTAATTTGGGCCATGTCACTACTTTGGAGAAGCAGTTCTCTGGAAAACCCTGCCACCTTCAAGCTGCAGAAAACAGCAGAGCAATTTCCTAAATTCAGTTGTTGTTGGGGAAAATCCTTAAGGTTTGATCTGGTTGTTATCACCTAGGTATTGCAATTCACACATGTTTATCAAATTTTTACAGAAGTCCATTAACATTATTCACTGGAGATATTTTCACTATGAATTCTCCATCTCTCTGTACTTCTTCAGAATTGAGTAGGCCAAGCATGAAGCAAAACTTACTTTTATGTATCTGCTAATTAACTATAATGTGAGATAAATAGAATAATTATCATGATAACTATTAAACTCTCTAAAATTTCAGTGTCTGCAGTTTACTTTGAAGGCTCTATGCACCTGTAATAAGGAATAAGATCTGCAGTATGGGGGTAGAGACTCTGTCCCGTCTAACAAAAAAAAGCAGTTGGCTTTCTTTTTTCTGGCAGCTGTAGGTGTCAAAAGCAAGCCAGGATGGCAGTGATTTTTCTGAGGCAAATTTGTCAAAGTTGTACTTTGTACTGGAGTTTTCACTGCATTATTTCTGAAAGGACAATGAAAGGCTGCATCAGCCCAAAGTTCTTTAAAATCTTAGAAGCAAGGGTCAAGCATTGGTATTTCTGACAGAAGATAGGTTTCACATGCTTGAAAGACTTGAAAACTAATCTTGCGATGATGATATGTCTAAGTAAATAAATAGTGCCATCTGCCAAAAGCTGTACAAATAGTGACTACTCTGACATAAAAAAAACCCCCAACTTCTGGAAATTTTTGAGTATTGTTTTTTACAATATATGCCTATGGTACTGCTGGGTAACAAGGTTGTCTTGCTAAGTAATGTTATCATAGCTGTTCTACTGTAACTAACTTTTTGCTCTTTGAACTTCTTTATTCTCATTTTGGTGTCTTTGTGAGCCATCAGTTAAGCAATCTGTACATACAAAAAAGAAAACTAAATTAGCACAGTGCTTAAAAGGATACTGAGTTAACAGAAGAAAACAATATACTTTATTTCATTCCTAGAACTCCAGCAAGATTACTGGATTAAGAATTTCAACCACTTTTGCATTCCTTTATTTTGCCCTAGCTGCAGATTTTGCATCCTCAGAAGTACTCTCACACTCAGTAGGAACCTGTTTCCTGGTAATAAACACTCTATAACATTAAGCAGTAAAATAATTATTCCTATGTATTGATACTATACAAGTTAATAACAAGTATGTGGTCTAAACCATTACTAGGTGTCCTGAAGAGCTTGCCAACAAATGGAATTGAAATTGCTGTTTGGAAATAATAATTCCAAAGTAGTTATTTTTGGATATTCAGGTGGTTTTCCTGATTTCAAAATATGCAGGCTTTATTCCAGTTTAAATATGAGAAATCTGCTACTGCATTATAATGTCAGAATCTCATGAGGACTGATCTGAGTTAGCAATTCCAGAGTAATATTCCAGAATCAGAGTCTTCATAAATTTCCAAGACTGGGATAAACCATACTCCTGTCTGCAAGACTAGATTACAAGCACGTATTAAAAATGGCAATTCTTTTTTTGGTTATTAGATACACTGAAAAATTATCTTCAGTTGGCGTCAACTTATGAGAACACTATTAAAGTCAGCAAAATTACGAAATAAGCATAGTTGTAAGTTTTTTTGCACTCAAAAGGAGTAGAGTATAAGTCCCATGCTAAGGGACTAATCAATTCAAGAGGGAATCAATTCAAGCTCTACAGAACCGAGCTTGACCCTTTCTGCCTCTGTGAAGATGAAAGCCTTTGCAGAAAGTGTCTGTCTATCTGTCCCAGAAAATGCATCAGAGACAAACTATTCATTTACATTTTGCTGGCCCTGAAATATTTAGTGACAGCTCTTAAAAGTGTGATCCATGTATGTATGTATGTATTGTATTGTAAGCAGATATTTTTGTCAAACAAGAATTTTACAGCCTGCTTCCAATTTATTTATTGAAGTCACCTTACAAGGGAAAGAAAAATGTCTTTTTCCTTTAGTTTGCAAGGATGTAAGTAAACCAGATGGATTAGACTACAGATTTGCAATTCAGAATTTATTAGTGGGATATTATTTTAAACAAAAAAGTGACCTAAGAAAGAAAAATTTTAAACAGGCATGTGGTTTTCATGTGTCATGATTGAATTCATTTTGTTGCTTTAATAAATATCAAAATATTCAGGAATTCTAAATTTAGTGTGTTTACTCTTAGTCGCTCTAGGTGCTTACAGGCAAGTTCAGGAAGCAGGAATTGGACAAGTGGAACAAGTAGTGGATTGGGAAATAGCTGAATGCCAGCTGTCAGAGGGTCGTGATCAGTGTCAGAGTGTCTAGCTGGAGGCTTGTCACTAGAGATGTCACTTAAGAGCCAACGCTGGGCCCAGTACTGTGTAACTTCCTCATCAGTGACTTGACTGAAAGGGCAGAAGTCTCTTCAGGAAGTTCCCTGATGACACAAAGCTGGAGGAGTGGCCAATACCCCAGAGGGCTCTGCAGCCCTTCAGAGGGACCTGGACAGGTTGGAGAGATGGGTGGAGAGGAACCTTCTGAAATTCAACAAAGGCAAGCGCAGGGTCCTGCACCCGGGGAGGAATAACCCCAGGCACTGGCACAGACTGGGGGCCAACCTGCTGGGAGGCAGCTCTGTGGAGAAGGACCTGGGGGTCCTGGTGGTCAAGTTATCCATGAGCCAGCAGTGTGCCCTGGGGGCCAGGAAGGCCAGTCAAATCCTGGGGTGCATTAGGAAGAGCTTTGCCAGCAGGTCAAGGGAAGTGATCCTGCCCCTCTACTCTGGGGAGGCCACATCTGGAGTGCTGTGTGCAGTTCTGGGCTCTGCAGGACAAGAGAGACTTGGAGCTCCTAGAGCAGGTCCAGCGGAGGGCAACAAAGATGAGTAGGGACTGGAACATCTCTTTTATGAGGTGAGACTGAGGGACTTGGACCTGTTTAGGCTTGAGAGGAGAACACTGAGAGGAGATTTATCAATGTACATAAACATCTGAATGAAGGGTGTCGAGAGGATGGAGTACATGCTTTGAAAGTTGTCTTTCACATTTGATCCATATAGAGTCACTTGGAAGCATCAACATTCAGCAAATTGTGTGTTACAAACAAATTTTATACATAAATTTCTGATTCCAGATTTGATGGAAGGAGCTTGTATGTTTAAGGCTGGTATGTTGAAAGATTGAAAGGGATATTGAAAGATTGAATTGTACCTATTTTGACTATATTACAAAAACTAAAATGAGAGGAAGCAATAGTAGTCTGCTCAGAGAGAGCAGGATGATTAAAGGATTTGATTTTTCTTACCAGTACAGGTAAGGGTTAAGCAGTATTCTGAATATTTGACATGCATTTTAGTTTGAGCTACTAGGGCTTTTATAAGTTGTGTCTGTACCATTTATGTTCTTCTGCATCATTCATCTGTATCTTTTGATGCCTGTTCTTCATTGCACACACGTATATATGTATATAGCTACAAAACCGGTAGTAATGAAAACACTGATGGATACCTTTGTCTGGTATCAGATTCATGTATTCATTCAGAAATGGATAGAACTGTGCATTTGGAACATGAGACAGGCTCAAATCTTCAGTTTTCTGTTCAAATTTTCAGTGATGAATCTGTCTTCTGCAAAATAAGATGGTGACCCAGGTTTAGTTCCTGATATACAAAGTGTCAGATCACATTTGACAGTAATTGGGACTATGTAGACATGGATATTTCAGTACAAATTATTGAAAGGGTCAGGCGACTCTGTTCTTCAAAATGCTGTGAATAGGTAAAGACAGAAAAATGTTTCTTGAACAGTTTTGGAGGATGCACCTCTTGCAGTTATATATATTGTATGAATAAAGTGTTGCAGCTCAAGAGCATGCCTGATTAGCACTTTTATTCATATGGGAATATATTCTCCCCCTCAAAGGAAATTTAAAAATCTCTTTGAAATTAATGGTATTATGATTAGCTTTTAAACTTATGGGGGGTTTTTTGTTGTTCTTTGGAACACACATAAATTCTGTATGGGATTTTTAATCGATTTTGCTCTGAATTATATTCAATTCTGCCTTATTTTCTGACTCAATAAATCATCTCAAATATAACTGAAGTCGGACAATTTTGCTGACCTACTTGATGATAATTATAAAAAAGCTGAAGAAATTACCTGCTTTTACTGACTTGCTTTAGGGTGAGGTGACTTATGGTTCTGTTAGTTGTCAGTCAAAACCCATGGCTGAAGTGTTGCACCACTGTCAGCAGGCACACTGAATCATCACTGCCAAATGAGTGCCTTGCAGGAGACACACTCTGCTACCTATCATTTACGTTTGGTAAAAAATGTGAAGTGACAACACAGAGCAAAATTAGAATCAATCAGGAGAAGCCAAAAGCTGTTGAATGTTTTTGCAGAGTGCTGACTCTGTAGGGTAAGTGGCATCAAGAGTCTTCGAATGAACCAGTTTAATTTTATTCCTGAATTTCCTTCCTGCACAAAATTGACAGTTTTAGCAATGCTGGGACAAATCATGTGAAGTCTTAGAGATGTGGGCTGGTGCCTACTGGGATTAACAGACAAAACATTCATTCTCTGCTGAAATTGAGATGTAAGGTATGCTTCTAGAGACAAGATGACAAAATATATTATCCAGCTCTGCTACTTGTGCTGTGACAGTCTGAAAGAGCCCTGTCAAATGAAAGACCTAATACCTACTTTAAAATTTATCTAATTTTTCAACAGCAGCATCTCAAATGGCTTTAATTTAGACAGAGATTTGGGAGGAAAAGGAGATAAAGATGTGTAGTGGTGTCTGATTTTTGACTTTCCTTACATAAAATCGACATAGATTTGACAGCCATGTTGTATTGTTTCTTTTGTTGTTTCCTGTACACATTGAAGCTGTTCCTCTTACTGCTGTCTCTTGGGAGAGAGATTCATTAAAAAAGAGTTAAAACAGTATGAAGTTTTCCTAAGGACACATAACTGCAAGTTAAGAACAGTCCCTTTAAATTTCACATTTCAAATAGAAGTTCTGATATTTTCATACTTATGAGCTTTTTTCTATCTGATTTTTTATCTGTTAGCCTCTTTTTTTATCTGTTTCTTTGTTTTATCTGGGCGTAGTAGATAAAAATAATTAGCTGCTGTTACTCACACATTAAATCAAAAGCATCATCCCTCAAAGGAAAGAAAATGGTTTTAACAGGTGACATAATTAGGTAGTAAGGATAATAACTTACCCTCATATTACCTCCCTTCTTTAATCTTAAAGAAATTATATCCGCTTCTCAGAGATATTGGTGATCTGAAAAAAATAAATAAGAAAACCCTCAGAGATGTGAGGCAGGGTGGAAAACAGAAAAGAATTGCTGTGCCAATACCTGAGAACAGGGCAGCTATTTAAGCCAGGTCCTGCCTCATATCATGAATAAGTCTGACACAGTGAACTGAAAGAGGTTGATGATACTGAACTACAGTTTTGTAGTATTTTTTTTTCTTTTTGCTGTCTGAATATAAGATTTTAAAAATTAAACTTTTTACAATATGAGACTTAGATATGATAATGACGGGGACAATGAATAGCATGTTAGTAATAAAACAAAATGGCAAAACAAAAGTTTCTCATGTGAGGAGTATTTCTCTGACAAAATTTCTTGTTGTTTTGTTTGGAATAGTTCATATGTTTAGAGGATTAATTTCTGTATTGTAATGTAAAGAGAAAAAATATTGAAAATAGTAATGCCTGTAATTTGTGGAGGAAGTTATTCTCCTGTCATCTGCATGAGGTTAGCTGAGTTATTAACTTCTTAAAATCATAATTTTCATATGCTCGGTCGATCTTCTTAACCTAAATTCTGAAAAGATTTGCCTCATTTTGCCTTGCTGCAGAGCACTCCAAACCTAGTCAGCTACTGAAATAACCCCGTTCAGTGTTCACAGAATGATGAAACATGCTTTGTCCTAGCAGTACAAGAACTTTTTTTTCTTCCATGAAACTAGGAAGTTCTGATACCAGAAAATTTTAAGGAAAGTCAAAATATGTTTCTAGCACCTTACTTAAAACTTCTGAGTGACTTTTAATGAAAGGTGCAAGCCGTTTTGATTTGCTTGAATTGAAGGTAAAGTGAAAACAAAAGCAGAAGAGGAAATGAGGTCTAAGAGCAGAATGAGAAAAGGATCAACTTACTCCCATGAAAGAGGGAGTATGGTTCTAAGTGAATTATAACTCCATTTATAAGTACGAACGCTTTGAAGTTAGAAAAGTGAGCACTTCAGCTTTGAGGCGTAAGTTTTCATTTCAGTGTTATCACTGCTAATATTGCCAGTTGTGCATTATGTCAGCCTTTAATTTGTTTTTCTAGTCTTTTCTCATAAAACACATGCTTTATCAGAGTTACTCAGAAGGAGGGCATTGGACATCATGTCTTGCAAATATTGGAAGACCGAGACACTTAAAATCTTCCATAATTTGCATTAATATTCCTTCTCACTTTATAGATAATTAAATGGGAACATATGTAGCCTGAGTTACAAAAATGCTAAGTGCTCACAGCTGCAAGAACCATCAGTGGGAACTGTCTTCTGAACAGTGAATTCCCCAAACCAAAAGCTTTATCTTTGAACTGGAATCCTGATTAGGGGTACCCATGGAGTTTTGAATGTTACTCCTCGTACATTGTGCCCATTTTGCAGATGAGAACTATGCTCCCACGTTGCACTGGCAATCCACATTGCCAAGTGTAATGTGGAAATTAATTCTGTAAAATTTATAAGCGCTAAGAATCTTCTGCGAGGGTTTTAGGAAATAGCCTACTAGGGAATTAGTAAGTCTGAATTTGGTGAGGTGTTAACATGGAAGTGCATGAGGAATGCCAGAGATAAATGGAATTATCAATAAAACATGTTAGTGAGGACAGAATCACAGAATATTTGAGGTTGGCATGGGTCTCAAATGGTTATCTGGTCTAATTTCTTGGTCAGGCTGGGCCTCCCAGGGCTGGTTGTCCGGGGCTGTAAGGCAGTGGCTAGAAGATAGAAGCCATGGAATGCACAATCCTAACCTTGACTCCATAGCCTGAGCAATAGATGTATTACTGAAATGTCTTTGTAGGGCTGATAAGAGGAAAAGTTGGCCAGGCTTTTGTAGTAGCAAAGAAATATTGCTGAAGTCTGCACCGTGTGTGCACCTCAGCTCTAACCAATGATAGCTAAACTTAGGGCACATGAACAGAGGATATTAACCAATTATGCTTTATGCTGTAACACATGAACAATGTAACAAGCTATAAATATGTACAGTGAGTGACAATGAACGAGCAAGATGCATAATTCATATTGAGTCGTTCTCTTGACTCCAGCCTGATTTTCCTACACGGGGCCATCTCTGGGTGGCTTTTAAATATCTCAAGGCAGGAGACTCTGGAAGCTCTCTGGGCTATCTGTGCCAGTCCCAGGCATCCTTACTGTAACCGTGTGACCTGATGTTGAAAGCTCCTGAGTTTCAGTTTGTGCCCATTGTCTCTGGTCCTGTCACTGGACACAACTGAAGACCTGTAAGATCCTTTTCTTTGCATTCTCCATTCAGAGTTTTGTACATGTTGATAAGATCCTCTCTGAGCCTTCTCTTCTCTAGGCTAAACAGCTCTCCCAGCTCTCTCAGCTTCTCCTCACTGGAAAGATGCTCCATTTGCTTAATCATCTCTGAGGCCCTTCAGTCAACAGATGTGATGGGAACAGATAATTAAAGAGAGAAGGATAATGCCCATGGATTTGAGTTGAACAAAAATGATCAGTTCAACATTTTTTACAATCTAAACAAAATGTTTGAGTGCATTATTTTTATGTGTAATTTATAGATATTCTTACAAGTGTTGAACCAATTATATCATGCTTCACTATAATGGGAGTTCCAACTTTTTTCTTATGGATCTTTAGCTATGAATCTGCAGACCTATTGCCTGCACTGTTAATGTTTGACCTTAGCAAGAGAAACCTGCTAATTCTCTAATAGAGAATTGAAGTTCTAGTTTTGTACAGTGGGTCTTTCAGTGTCTTTATGAAACTGGACTAACATCCTTCTCTCTAATCCTTTTCTTTCCCTCCTCATATGCCACTAAGAGAGAGTGTTGAGGGCAGCATGTGATATATAAGAGATGTGATGGCAGCCACCAGTACCACTTTGAATTTACTTCCAGAGATTTTATACCAGTGCAGAAAATAGATTAGAAAGTTTTCTAATTAATTTTCAAAGACCAGACATTGTCTTTCCGACAAAGATGATATCTATAATTCTAAAACTGACAGAAAAGACTAAGAACTGTAACACCTGAAATTTTTACCTGGAGTAGTATACCCTTTTTATGAATTTCTGTAATTCTCTAGTAACTAAGTACATCAGTCAGTCTAGACAACCTACCATGCATGCAGACAGAAATTCAGATATCCACTTAAAAGAAATCCTAGCTTTGTGTAGGCATTCAAATTCATTTTTCCTCTGTATTTGGTAATTTTGTTTGTGCCATACCACAACAGGGATCAATTTCACAATCTGCCTATGAAATATGAAGAGATGCAACATAGTTACTTAGAGATCTTTGGCCAGTACAAATGAAGTTAAATGTCCCAGTTATCTGATTGGTTTTCATCCACAGTGCATGCATTGGATCCCAAGACCCTTATTGTGGCTGGGACATGGTGATGAAGAAATGCACAACGCTGGAAGAAAGTCTGAGCATGAGTCAATGGGAGCAAAGCATTACTGTGTGTCCAGTAAGTCCAAATGCATTCATTTATCTCTTAAAACCTTTGATTCTATGTGAATTTTATCAAAATGAGATGACATAGATTTCTCAAGCTCAGAAAACTGCATTTAATGCCTTTTTCCTTAGGTTTTCCCATCAGGTTTTAGCAGAATACCTAGTTTATTTTCTATTTCTTATCAAACTGCTTAAATGATAAAATTATTTAGAGTACTTTCAAAGGATGGTTGATTTTAACCTGTAATGTCCATTTTCCCACCTTGAAAACAAATGTTTTCTAAGATTTGTGATATTGACATATTTTTCTCTGCAGAATTTTTCTCCATTATGTACTTTTAAAAAGCTTAATCACTAATGGTCTAATCTTTTCTTTTAGTATTATTATTGCTAATATAAAAAGCCAAATAGCATCTTTTAAAGTCCATGAATTGGAAGGCTGAATTCCATTAGTTAATTTTCACCCACATAAATGACAGAAGTGATAATTACAATAAACTTATGGTTAATATTTACAGTGGCTTAACACTTCTCTTTAAAAATTATTTTTAATAAATTCAGTATAATATAAAAAAGCACCAACAAAATTTATGTGTATCTCTCATTTTTGGTGTTACTCTGGTGTTGTTTTAATAGTCATTTTCCCTCACTCCAAAGCGTGCAAAAAGAGGGTTAAGAAAGATGTTTCTTGTGTTACTGCACTCTTTTTTGTTTTTTGGTTTGGGTTTTTTTTTTTGAGATTCTTACTGCTTTGTCCCTCTTCCCATGAAGAGGGAGCATTTCCAGCTCAAATCTGCTTTCAGTTCTAGTAAGGACTTCTAGATGCATCTGTGAACTTATGCTCTTTTGGCATTCATGTTCTAATCACCATGTGTTTAACAAGCGCCATTTAATATCTTGATGACGTTTCTCTCCCTGAAGCTGGGCTTTATTTAGTGAACAAGAGGTGTGCAAAATCAGTATAAAGTTCTTCCAGCTTTGAATTCTACTCTCTACATGTGTTGAAGCAGCCTCATAATAGAAACCCTGCGCTGATTCTGAGGGCCTTGAGAACATGCTCCTGTGTTTTGACATTTAAGAGCAATTTTTTTGGCATTTTTTCAAGGTTTTAAAACTTTTAAAGAATGTTTATGTCTAGTCCTGTCCTTTGCATCCATCTTCTCAAATAGAGGGCTAATAAAATAGGCTTGTGTTGGATTCATCTGCATTAGCATTTGAGCTGAAATCAGGAGCAACTTCGGGAGAAATACTATGATTACTGAAATGCCTTATTTTTTGACATTTGAATGGGAAGTCAGCCTGTTGTGCTCTGTATTTAAATTGTGGCACTAGGCTGTATTTTCTTTTGTAGATATAGAACATGAGGCCAAGATGGGGTGGAGGGGGGAATAATTTATGAAGAGTAATTCCATTCTGTTCTATTCAACTGGAAAAACCATTATTTAGTATCTATTATATGACATATGCATAGGATATGGCAGTCTAGTGAAAGCAGGGGAGCACCTAAGGCTTGCTTAGAAATTCATCCATATCTGTGAGACTTATACTGCTGATCCGAGATTCAAAGACTTAGTGAACCTCCAAAGAAATTTTGTCCTTGAGCAGATTGAGATTGCATAATATAAGGAAGATTTTAGAATCATCTATCTAAATTGAAAAGTGTGGGTTTACCCCTTTACTCTTTTAAAGCCTTACACACCAAGTAACACATTATTGAACAGACTGGAAAACTTCATAGAAACTTTCCCTTAAAGTAACACTGTCTTCTGGCAAACTGCAATTGATTAAAATTTTGCTTAGTGAGGTATTCAAATATTTGTTTTATAGCATTTTTAGGTGCTGTACTCACAGGATATATAAGCCAAGATGTAATTAATTTAATTTTGTAGGCAACTGAGCTATGTGCATCCTTAACTTATACTAGATATATTCAAGACACTGTTGCAGGCAGAACATAACAGAATATCCCTCTTTTAGTCCCAATTGCTTCTAATATCTTAACTGTTAGTAAAATTAATCTGATCTTTTTAACATTGTAGAAATTTTTTTAGATTAACAAATGGCCAGTTTCTTCTAAAACTGGATCAGAGAGCACCCTGTTTATACAATCATTTAGTCCAGAATAAAAAGTGTGACCAGTTGCCTTTGAGAAATTATTTCACAGAGAATTATTCGTATGGCTGAATATTTATAGGCACTTATAGGTGGAGAAGAGAGGTAAATAGGAGAGGAAGATAAGCATCTGTTACCATCTCTGTACTTTGTAGATCAGTTTTGAAAAATGTGATTATTTGGGTTATCTCGCTTTGATTTAATTCTCAGTTTGATTTTTAGCTTATTGTTTCAGTTGGCATGAGTACAGCAATCGTGCATAAATATAGAAATGCTATGGCACATGTATCTACTTTGATCTTCATCTGATTCGTCATATATCCCTATTATTCATCCAATATTTTTTATGGTAAAGAAGGTTTGTTGTTTTTTGAAATATTTTCCAGTGGGACAACTTGCAATTCATCACTTAAAAATATACTGACATTATCTAGGAGCTTTTACAAGGAAAGTAAAAATAATTAAAAAAAAAAAATCAGGGTTTTGGTTTGGGGGGAGGTTGGGGTTTTTTTTGTTTTTTGTTTTGTTTTAACAAAAGTATGCAACATGAAATGGCTTTATTTTCACAGATCTCAGAGCAAGTGTAGTATGGGATCTGAATTCATTAGCAGCTTCAGGAAATACTACAGACTAACTAAATTCTTCAAAAAGTAATCTCAAACTAAAGATCTCATGGCAGAGTTAAAAAGTGCGACCTTTGCTCAGAGTGCAGAGGCACAAAGCAGGAAGATGAGGTGGGTGCAGGGAGACTTGAGACAAAGATGGATATTTGGAGGATATCAGGAGGGAAGAAAGGTCTAAAGGTATCTGCAGAAGGGAAAGGGTGACAAAACCAGTGTGGTAGAGAGGGAAAGCAGAGTGTAGCTGTGCAAGGATAGTACAGCCATATGGTCTGATTGACTGTGATTTTGCCCTCGAGGTGTCAGACTGTGAAAGGTTAATGGGCATGGATTCTGGTGAGGGCTGCAAAGGCCCTCATCGGTTTTGCTTTCCTTCAGTCGTATGATGAAACTGTTGGATATCACTGCTGAAAGAGAGATATTCACAGAGAGACAGAGCAGGTGAGTCATGGGGAACAGCAGAGATCCCAGTGGGATGATCTTTGCAGGAGCAAGGAAAAAGAATGAAGAAAGAGAATATGTCATCAATTTATCTTTCTGAGTTCAAGCTTTCCACGATGTTTTATGTGTACCTTCTCTACCATTTAATATGGTAACCATAGACAACTGTAGCTTTAGTTTATAATTGTAGGTGCAACAATAAAGATGTTTTGATGCAGCACAGAAACAGAAAGCAATAAAGGCGTTTTCACATCTCTGACATTATTAGATTGGGGACATAGAATTGTTAGTTTATGGACTATAAATATTTGTTAGACCAGCAGCGTAAGAGAATGGGTTTAGTTGTCACTTAAAAAGTGTTTCTTGTTGTCTTACAAAACCCAACAATATAAACTCTACATGAGCAAAGTTTGGTGAGTTATTTTCAATAAATAGCTGTCAGCAGATTTTGAAAGGATGAATTATGGTTATGTTAGTTGTAGCTGACAGAATATACACGTAGATGTTCTTGGACAAGTGAGGTTTGTGAAAAATAAATTGTGGGAATTGTAATTAGTAGTGAAATTATGGTATCTTTGTCGCAGTGGAAAGAATCAGCCGACATCCAAAGTATCAGTGCAAACATGTCTTATGTTGTAATTGAATCTCTTGTGTTTTCAAAGTATTTGTGAAATGTACACTTCTCTCACCACTGTTAAAATACTAAAAATAGTAAAGGAAGATACCATTTCAGATTAGTTATGACAATCTACAACAGTAATTCCTGTTTCAATATATAAGCAAATCTTAAAATGTTATGTTCTTACACATTTGATGAAAAATGCATGACTACAGCCAATACATATTATTCTTACTCAGAGTGAATTTAAATGCTATTTAGCCTGCACTTGTTGGTGCTGTTGTCGTGACTGAAAGTTCAAATATGGGAAACAAAATGCAAATCCCTTAACATTTCAGTGAAAAAGTGGCCATCATTTCCATTTAGGATCACAGATTTGTCAAGATTAACACCTTGATAAAAGAATAATATGCAAGTCTGTCTTTGTTGGGAGCTGAATTTTCCATGTCCTGCCTCATTTTCTTTAGACATTTCAGTAGCCATGGAGGCTGCTGCAGTTTCCATTAGCTCATTTTGTTTCAGCTGGACAAAAAAGATTTCTTATTGGATGTATTACAGCTGTTTGATGGAAACATTCCAGTCTGGATGAGAATGATCTGACCCTTCCAGCTATCTAATGTTTAGACACTGTCGTAACTAAAACCACATTTCATGAAATGGTACTGTATGGTGTATGCTTCAAAAAACTGTTCTCAAAAAAAGACACTCATCATGGAGATTTGAGTTTAATTGATCCAGTTTTGCTACCCTGGACTATCACAGCATCATAGAATCACAGAATTGTTTCATCAGAAGGAAACTTAAAGATCATCTAGTTTGAATCCCCCTGCCAAGGGCAAGGACACCTTTCACTAGACCATGTTGCTCAAAGTCCCATCCAACCTGGCCTTGAACACTTCCAGGGATGGGACACCCACAGTTTCTCATGGGAAACCTGTTCCAGTGTCTCACCATCCTCATGGAGAATTTCTTCTTCGTTTCTTCCTTATCCGCTGCTGGCTCTTCCTTTTGATCTTCAGTTTTACAGTCAGTATCCAGGTTCTGTTTTCACAGGAAAAATTTAGGAAATAGGGAGTACTGTCTAAGAAGACAATTGAGAGGTAGGCAAGCATGGTTGTGAAAGGTAACAGCTAGCTGTGATTACTCTTATTGGTATGGTCGTGGCATCCAGTGGCTCAGATTGGTCAGAAGTTGTGGAAATTACGCAGTTACAGGAATTATTAAGGGAAGGTCTGGAAGATGTATCTCCCCAGAAATACATGTATCTAAAGTGGAGGCTTTTATTGTTGGTCTCTGAAGCCTAAACCTTCATGCACGGCAGAATAAAGAGGTTGTGTGAAGGAACTGCCGAGCCTCAGGTGAGCTCTTCTGTTGTGTTTGTTTCTAGATGAGGAATCTGACAGTGGATGGACATTTTGGAACATGGTCGCAGTGGAAACCTTGCACCCACACTGACGGTGCCAGTGTTGGCTCCTGCCTCTGCAGGACACGTGTGTGTGACAGTCCTGCTCCTCAGTGTGGAGGATGGCTGTGTGAAGGACCAACCATGGAGATTGCCAACTGTTCCAGGTATGCAAGACAATTTCAGGTTCTATCATTTGTGGTTTAAAAGTTTTTAACTTCATCAGAATAAAACCTACCCTTTGAAATCACACCTGAAATCTATTGATCCTGTTCTGTTCATGAAAGGCCAAATGGAACAGTACAAAGTTTCTCTCAGACGTGGTAGCAGAGAGAATGGGTCAGAGAGCAGAGTCATTTCAAATGCTGTGTACCAAATAATGTTGTCCTCAGCTAATTTCAACAAAAGCTCTGAAAGAAAAAAATTCAATGTTAGAAAATGTACAAAGTATGATGCTTTTTCTCAGTTTTAGTTAATTCATACGACTTTCTTTTCTGGAAGTTAGAATGGCTTACTTTTTTGGAGGTCTCATTGTAGTCCCCCATTCTGCCCTGGAAAAATGTTTTCATTTTATCTTTCAGTTATATCACTATAGCAAGTTCTATTATCAGTCTGTACAGGACTCTTAGCCACTCTATTGTCTTCCTCAGGCACTGAACCACTCCCAGAGAAAATCAGTGAGAGCAGATCGTTTCAAAGAGACACAGAACATTACATATTTGGAACTGCATCAGAAGTTCATGTTTAAAACATTATATACATACATTATACGTACTTTAATTGAAAGATGAAATATATACTGGTGCATTCTGCTTATTTTCAGTGATTCTTTCTGCTTTTTGTCTTTTTCTTTTTTAACATTACAATAACATCATGATAGCAAATAAAACTGATTACATTTCTGCACAAGGTAACTGCAAGCTGTGTAAGTGAAAACAGTAGATTTTAGGAAAATTATTAAAAATATATTATATAACAGGTCGGGAGAATGATAGAAAAGATAAACATGCTGTGAGATACCGAAAAATCAATCAGCAGCTGTCATGTTTAGAATGGGATTTGGAACGTGATTTGGGACTAGATTCATATTCTACCTTTGGCATTATTACACTACTGTTTTAACATCGTCTGTTAACAATGCTAAAATTAGTGAGGCACTATTTTAACTTTTGCTTTTGTGATGAAACATCAAAAGCTCATTACATTTTAGTTTTTCTTCATTTCTGTTTGTGTTCTACCCGTACAAAACCTGCAAGCTAGGCATTTATAGGTTTTGATAACAGCTGAAATACAGCTAGGGCAGAATATGAAATTCCTTTTCAGATGTTTGGTCTATAGTATTTTTTGTAGGTTATGTTGGGGAGGGATAGGGGTGTCCTTTCTAAAAGTTTACAAATGTACAGTGTGTGGACTCTGTTAGTTTTTTGTTACATTACAAGCAAGGCATTGATGTCTTATCAGAGTAACCCGTTGAAATTGAGAACGAATGCATTTTAACTCTTACTTTAGTGTCACAGAGTCATTTAGGCTGGAAAAGAAGCTTGAGTCCAACCATTAATAAGTACTGTCTATTCCAACACTGAACCATATCCCCAAGGACCACATTCACAAGTCTTTTAATACCTCCAGGGATGGTGACTCCACCATTCCCTGGACAGCCTGGGAAAAGGACGCCTCCTTTTGGTGAAGGAATTTTTCCTCATATCCAATCTAAATCTCTCCTGCCTCCAACACGAGTCTATTTCCTCTCATTCTGTCACTTGTTAAAACCCTGGGAGAAGTAACCAATCCCCACCTCATTACAATCTCCTTTCAGGTAGTTGTAGAGAGCAATATGGTGTCCTCTGAGCCTCCTTTTCCTCCAGGCTTTAATCACTTTCCTTTTAGATGAGGTAGCAAAATTTGACATTTTAATCTCCCTGAAAACAATATGTAATTAAAAGTTAACTTCAGAACATTAATACAGGAGCTTGCATATGTAGTTTACCCAGAACAAAGTGACCAAAAGCAACTAAATATCTTCATATCTTTGTAATTCTTGTGTAAGGAGGTAATTTTAGCAGCTGATGATTACAAAGCATGGAATATGGAATACCAGAGCACCTTTATTTTGGTTCAGTATTCTTGAAGAAATGGAACACGATGCAGTATTAATGACTTCTACAGAAATATTAATAGGCCAGATTCTGCTGTCAGTCACACCTAATCAGCCATTCGCTATGTATAACAGATGACAGAGCCTGAGCTTTTTATTCTACCAGAAATGGAGGCTGGACACCATGGACTTCTTGGTCACCTTGTAGTACCACTTGTGGAATAGGCTTTCAAGTTCGTCAGCGTTCCTGCAGCAATCCAACCCCTCGGCATGGAGGACGCGTCTGTGTGGGACAGAATCGTGAGGAGAGGTGAGTTTTCTTTTTTCTGTTGTCTGTTTTCATTTTCTGTGTTTCACAGGACATTTTCTTCTTTATTTGCCTTGGTTTTCCCTTCCCTTTCACTCTCTCTTTAACTTCACTGCTATACAGTACAATATTCTCATTAACGAGGCTGTGGGTCTGCAGCAGATCTTTCATCTTTTGCTTAGCTTCATCCCTTCCGAGCCACCTGAGAGCTCCTGGTTGTGCCAGAGAATTGTGCTGAAGCAATGTGCTGCTGTCCCTTGAGACCCTGAAAATTGATTCTCCTTGAAAATTGATTGCACTGTGTTTGAATTGTAACTCACCCAGCCTCAAGACCTGGAATTCAGAGCAAAGTATAATAAGGTCACAGCACTATGTTACTGATGCTGTGAGTTCATTTTTTCTGTTGTAAATGAATTAAGCATTTCTGTAACATGGAAGGAAGTTTCAAGGGCTTTATTTTCTATTCAATAAATAGAGTACACCTTGAACTCAAATATCTTTAGTAAGGTTTCAAGCTTGCTGTGTTGTTTTGATTGTTTGTATATGTTTTTTAACCCTGAAGCAGTTCAAGTTAGCTCAGATTTTGTTTTCACGGTGTGCTGCTTTGGCACCAGACTAAGTATTTTGCCACTAACTCAGGATGTCAAGTTCAGCCCTTTTGTTTCATTTTACACGCACCCTAATTACATCTCTAATTTACATGGACCCTACATGCATCTCTAATTTTTTTGTTTGCAATTTTAACAGGAATGAAATATTTCTTTAAATCATGCTAAAATATATTCAGATAAAATGCAACTCTTGAATGTGTTATGTTGTTTCTAGAGGCATACCAGAAAGCTAGATAGCAGAAGACTAGCATTGGTGGATAGTATTATGTGGTGTATGGAGAATTAGGAATCCTGTAGCCATCCATTCCAAGGGATGTATGCGAATATGTTTCCTCCCAATATGCACTCATGGCTTACTTCAGTGTTTCTGTATGGATGATGTAGTATCCTATATTGCTGTTGGATGTAAACTAAATTCAGTAACCTTTACGAAGAGTTTCAGTGAGGCATTTAATTAAACACCAACTCTGGCATTTCCTCAGATTAGGAGATTCGTTGAAGCAAGGTTGCATCACACATTTATGTATTAATGGATCACCAGGGCCCTGGTCTTTCTAACTCTTAAATGTAAAGGATCAGTATCACAGAACATGTGAACATTTCTCACCTTTTCAAGGCCATGAATATTTACCATTTCATTGCAGAGGAGAGGATTTAGTTATTTTGTAAATTGCTTTCTGAAAATAGGTTGCCCAACCGAAAATTCATCACCATCAAACATGGATCGTATCTGCTGTTATTTAGCTCTGTCCCAGCATGAATAACAGTTATTGATTTTCCTGAACTGAGAGGTCAGTCCAGGGCAGGACACAATGAGACTAAATGTAGAAAAAAAATAGTTTAGTTAGGAGAGACTTTTGGGTGATGGATTATAGATGGTAATAGTAATTGTTCATTTTAGTTTAACATGGAATAGAAGTCTGATAAGAAGTTTCACAGAAATAAAGAAAACCATGAAAAATACTTTCTTAATTATAGGAGCATTAAGACAATGAGTTCACTGTAAAAACAGTAAAAACTGGAAAGTGACTTATGATGAGTTGAAATATTAGCCCAGAAGGATTGAATTTTGGTATGCAACACTTCGTAAGGAACAATAAGCTTATGTTGCTTTGCCTTTGTAGCCTGCAGGTTATTTGTCCTTTCTGGCTTCGTCCAGTTCAGCAGCAGTCTGGGATGAATGTGCCTGTGAGTTTACTGCAGGATGCCTTTTTCTCTCAGAGCCCTTCTGTCACTGTTTCCTGTCTCTTTGAAAGACCCTTCACTCCCAACAGCCCTCCACCTTTCTCACTCACAGCTGACCTTCCTTCCTCTACCCTGGTGTTGTTTGTTATCCATGTTACGTCCTGATACTTTGAATTATCTTTTTAAGTACTTTAATGTTTTTTTTCCAGAGGGCGCGGTAAGTTAGGAAATTTTGTCAAATAATTCGTAAAGCAGCTAAAGGAATGAGGCATCAGTTATTTGCCAGGATTTTTGTCAGTGTTAAGCCAAGTACTTGGATTAAATCTTTTCAGAGCTGTAAAAAGCAGAAAGTCCTGGGACATTTGCCAGCCAGGGCCCATCCCATCACCCTCAGCAGGGGAGCAGGGCAAGGCTGGAGATTGTGACCAGATCCAACCAAGAGTCTAGATCCTAGGTGACATCATGGCAGTGAGAGAAGTCTGAAGTCCAGGTAAGGAACTAAACCACAGGCCAGGGTTAGGATCAGGTTAAATAGAGCTCCTTGGTCCACTGTCATGGGTGGAGATGGCTGGGGCCATTAGAGTTTTGTGAGGGTCCTCATGGCTTTGCCAACTTGTAGAGAATTTTGGGCTGTGAGAGCAATGGAGTACCAACATTTGCAGTAGTCTTATTTCACTGTTTCCCTCTCATTGAGTTACATCTGCACCAGATGGAAACAGTTCCTTTGAGCCCAGTACATTTAGGCAGGCTGAACAAATATTACATGTGCAGGAACTCCTGAGAAACATTTACTGGTTTTGTATCCAAAGTGCCAATAAGCAACTTCTCAGATTTTCTCATTTAAATCAACCCTTGTTTATAAATATCCTAACAGTTTACTTTTTTAATGACCCAGCTCATACGTAAAATGAATATATGTTTAGTATTAGTAAAAATTTTAATTAGTTGGTTTACACATTGTGTGCATTTGTCTTTGTAAATGTGCATACTCTAATCACCTTCACATGTTCAAGGGTATAAATATAGGATTCAGTTTCCACAGCCATCTACGTGCCAAACTTTGAAACAGCTTTTCAGCAAACAGTGATTTCAGTAGAAATCCAGTACATAACTCCATGGAAAGCAAACACAGAAAAGGCAGCGTATATCTGAGGTAAATTTATCTCCAGATGTGAATGCATATTCAGCTCAGGAGTATTTGTTCATGTGTTAAGAGCTAAATGTTTGTCTAGGATGTATTTGTTTTACCTCATGAAAGCCATAATCCCGTCATGGCTAATGTGTTGGGCAGCCTTGCTCTCGCTGGCCATTCCCTTGAAATCAGTGGCAATATTTGCCAATTTAAAGCGTTGAAGATAGGTTAAACCCTTTCATGCTCTGCTGCTGAAGGGGTGTGTGGGAAGGGGGGGAAAGCAGTTGAGAGATAGCAGCAAATACTCATATTACAAAGCAAATTCCCCTTGTAGAAGTAGGTCAAAAGTGCAGCTGATGTGCATTTAGACAGAATATGGAGAGGGAGTAAAAATAACATTGTAACAAAATTTACTAATCAGATCATAATTTTGTAGTTAAGACTCCAGATGGAAGACATCCTGATAAATTCCTTAGGGGCTTAATATTTCTGATTTTTGCTGTATAATAAATATTCACTAAAGCTGCTGGAAATTCTCTAGATCTTTGTTTATGGAGTCTGTAGTATCCTGTCTTGACATTATCAAGGAGTGAGAACGTTTGTCATTTCTGTGGAAGATGCTTTAGATGTGGCCTCATTAAGTCCACTGGTCCCTCTCGTATCTTTGCAGAAATGAGAGACATTAAAATAAGAATCCCTTATTTTTATAATTATACAGGAAAGAATAGAAAGAAAAAAACCATAGTGATTAGAAAAGTAAATTGGCTGCAGACAAGGAGTAAATATTTGAAGGCCCTGGGTATTTTTGGGTATGTAAAACAATCAGAAGAAGTGCATACTGTCACATTATTTTGTACACAGTTCTCAGCAAACATTCAGCTTTTGGGCTTGTTTCCATGAGAAAGAGGAACTGCTGAGAGTCAAGTGCCTGCTCTGTGTAGCGCTGTTTGTTTCTGTGGACAAGACCAGTCCACTTCAGCAGGGCAGATTAAACACCACAATGCTTTTGGCTTGCTTGCACTCCCATGGATGCCTTGTCTGCTGGGAAGTGTCTGTTCCCACCCTCCTTGCTTTCTCTGCTCCCTCCTCTTCCACAGAAGCCCCTGGGACCACATGCCACCTTCCACAGTCTCTTGGATGAGTTTTTCTGTCAGTGTAACAACCTCAATCCGGTAGGGCATGTGCATGTTGTATGCCTGCCTTCAATTAAAGGAATCTGGCATTCCCATCAGCCTCGGTGTAGTCTGTGCATCCTGGTAAATCACCAGCTGTGATTTACCAGGTAATGATGATTTCCACCACAGAACAGTACATTGCGTAGGAAGGGGCAGACAGGGATGAAGGTTAGTTTGTTTTTCTTAAATGTATGTAATATATAGTTGTATACAGTAGCATAATATAGTTCACAATTAAGAAGTATTTGTTTAAATAATATCTCTCTGTGGAATAAAAAGGACATACTTGTAACTGCCATGCAGTTAGCCTTTAGTAGTCAGTGTGAGATGGCAGCACTGAAATAAATTTAATAAATTGATGTCTTGCTAAAGGTTGACATCTTTATAGAAACAAGAATTGTAATGTTGTTTGTTTGCCAGTTTTACTGAAATTGTAAGAGTAACATTTGCTGTAGGCTCTAATAGCTGTGGACAAAACTGGACAGAGGATGTTCACCCTTCCCCCAGTGTGACAATTCCTTTATTAGGGCATTTGAACTTGGGATCACTTCAAGGGAAATGTGAAGGGTCACTGTACAAAACCCACATTTCTCTAGGCTGTTCTCCATTCTGACCTCACTGCAGTTAGGTTAGGGGAGAGGGCAGTGGTTTCACAGATTCAAGTTTCTTGCATTGCATGTTTTGTTGAATTACTGTAAAACGTTAGCTGTGTGGGTCCTGAGAACAAAATTAAGAGGGGAAGAAAGAGCAAAAGGGAAAAAAGGTTGCTGAGTGACTTGAAATGCAGCCAAGGACAGATATAATGAAACTTGGCTCAAAGCCCCATGCTGTAGCACAGTTCTCAAAGATCAATTGCAGGGATGTCTCTCGCTGTGAAAACATACCTGATGTTTTCAGAGGCTAGCTGGCTGAAATGAAAATAAGATTCTACTTGTATGCTGTGTTGATTTTTGGTTTGTTTTCTTTTTTTTTTTTTTTGTTTTCCAAAAAAAAAAGGAAAAATTGATGTTTCTGCTGTTGAGGTTTTGTTTTTTTTTAAACTGCTTCCTAAATTGAAGTAGTTTGCATAGAGATTTTAGGGCTTTTTTTCAGCTGCATCTTTAATTAGTGTTGGATAACAGAATTGCCAGCCCTTTGAAGTGCTTACTGAGAAGGGTCACTGTTATTAGGTTTCTTTTCTGTCTCCTGCTTAAGTGAGAGGATGGGAGGTCGGGCAAATAGACACTAAAAGAGCCACTGCACAGTGGCATGACTGTCGTCAAAGTGAGATCTGTTCATCTAACTTCAGGTCTCCATGAGCGTGAATGTTTATGTGTGAGTCAGGTGTCTGAACTTCCACTGTGGTCTGTAGAAATTTAGTCAATACAGGCTATGGAGAAGAGTAATTTGTGTCCTTCTGCTGTATATTCCTTAATTTCTTCAAATCAATCAATCACTCTAGTCTCCCTAGTTTGTATTGACAAGATTTTTATTGGCTGTAATGGCTGCTTAGATGTCAGTCTCCCACGTAGCATTTATAGTCAAAGAAAATCAATCTGTACATCGAGGGGTGTATTTATGTGACCTTTGCTTTAGGGTGACATATATCATATTTTTAAGAGGGCTGTTTCTTTCCATGAGCTGTTGCTCAAGCTCAGCTGACTACTTAATTTGCAGATAGCTACACTGTACATGCCTTCAGTTGAAGGCAAGACAAGTTTCTTAATTTTACTTTTGCATGGCTGAATATCAGTAATTCTCAACTTCATGGCAGATTTGCCTTAGTCTCTGTGTGTGTCCCAAATTATATTAACACATCTTCATTAAGAACTGAAATTATGCAAAGCGTGTACTAATTTGACCAAATAAATGCTGATGTTACATCTATATTTTATTGACTACACATTCTCAGCAAATGATCACGGAGAGAAGCTATCACACACTTTCACAGAAATGATTGCCTGTGACAAAGAATGTGTGCAGTTGGAGTTCTAGGGGAAGAATATCTAGGCACAGAACATTCCTATGTATCTTTAATGATGGCATAATGTGAACTGTAATGTGTGTACCCAAATCATGCACTGAAAAATTCTGACACCAGATTCATAAATATTGAGGGTTTGGGCATTTTTTCCTCAGTTTCCAGAGGAAAGGTCAATACAAGCTGTGAATCATTTTCTTAACTATACAGAAGCAGAAAACTGAATGTCACTCCCCTATTAACTCTACTCCCAATCTTTAAATATTGATGGAGTTGCCCAGACCTAGGGACAAAGTTTGAATTTTAGGCTCCAGCATATGCAATAAATCTACATTTGTATTTTACTTACACCACCACCATTACTTTTTTGCCCTCCATAGGGTTCCAAATATTCAAATTCCTTGATAATGAAGAATTGGAGCTTGCAGATATTGGAGTTTTCTGAAAACAAGCAAAAAAAATGTTATGGTTACTCTTACTCTTGTTGAAAATGACAACTGTTCATACTGTCATTTTTCTTTTTGTAGAAAATGAATAGCTGGAGTATTAAAGTCAGTTTTCGCTGTGGAAGAGTGAAAAGAGATGAAAACTTGTTAGAAGGGCAAGAAGATATTGGAATTTGGATGAATGGTGTAAAAACTGATGAAATACTGTAACAGATTGATTTATTCATTCAGGAAAGTCAGTATTCGACCAAGAGCTACCCAGATGCATCCATAAAATCTTAGAGAATTTCTTTAGTGTTTTCTGTTTCCTGACTATGCTGTATCTTTGCTTTAGCTAAGTTATAGCTTGGTCTCTTAGAGAGCCCCAGTCACACTTGATGATGGCCCAAATCCTTTGGACCTGTGGAGGGGTTCCTTAAAAAGCAGCATATGCTATGGCTAGAATTATTGTACCATATGCTCAAAAAATCAGGGATCTAAGGTTTCTACAAAAATTGAAAAAAATCAGCTGAAGCTGAGACCTTCCGACATGTCTGAATGTCTTGTTACAATAATGACAACTCAATAGTGCTTCCCTCGAGAACCTGCTAAGCCTCTGAATCAGTTTTCAGCCTACTGGGAAATCCTTCGAAGATTATAGAATCTCAAAACACCCTTTAAAAGATAAAGTAATAACATTATTTTAAAAATACAGTTCTTTATGCCTAGAATCAATGTTTTAGCTTTTATTTTGCCCTAGAAGCAGAGATGCTGTGAAATGCAAAAAGCAAGTGTAACTATCTGAAGATGAGAGAGATGGATCCTAATCAATTCTTAGCTGGAGACTGATAAAAGACTGCCTGCATGAATGTTTGCCTTTCGTTTGGTTGACTGCCCCAGAGGGACAGCCACAACTGCTTTTTATAAAGTAATTTTTAATCTTGGTTACGTGGTCACAGTATGATCGCATGGCTGTATTGCATGGATTGTATAAACTCACTGAATAAATCAAACCAATGCTACACTCACAAAACTGCAACCTAAAAAAACCCCACTCAAATGTTTAGACACTCTGTGTAGTATGACAACTGTTAGTGCAGTGCTTAATGAGTAGGGAGAGGCCCTTTATATAAAATATTTCCCTGCAGAAACATCTATCTGAATTATGCAAATGAGGGAGGTTTTAGGGGAGGTCTTGTCTTGATAATAAATAGATTCTTTGCCTCCTGGTTTCTCTTCTCACAGGTACTGCAATGAGCATTTGTTGTGCCCCCCTCATGTGTTTTGGACAGGCTGGGGGCCTTGGGAGCGCTGCACTGCTCAGTGTGGTGGAGGGATCCAGGCACGGCGCAGGACTTGCGAAAATGGTCCTGACTGTCCTGGCTGCAGCGTGGTAAGTAATTTTCAGTTTTCTCTTCATCAGACATCTATGGACATATGCCCCAGAGATCTCTATCTCATAGAATCATAAAACCATTTAGGTTTGAAAGGACCTCCAAAGTTGTCAAGTCCGACCATTAACCCGGCTTTGTCAACTCCTCCATTGAACTATATTCCCAGGAGCCTCATCTATGTGTGTTTTAAATACCTCCAGGGATGGTGACTCTGTACCTTCTCTAGGCAGTCTGTTCCAGTGCTTGACAGCCCTTTCAATGAAGAAATTTTTCCTAATATCCAATCTAAACTTCCTCTAGGAAAACTTGAAGCCATTTCCACCTGTTCTGTCACTAACGCTCTATGCCCATAAAACATCTGTGTATGTCTATAAACTGTACCTCTAACACAAGTAATTATGGTTTTTTATTCAACCAGACTGTTTTTATCTTTGTGTTGCTTGTGCGTGCTGAAATCCACACAATTTATCAATCAGAAATATATGTAATTCAGCTTTTTCTCAGTATCATCTAGGATATAAGCTTCCCGAGGCAAGGCTGGTACAGATGTGGATGCATCCTTGCAGGTTCATGGTGGTTTTTAGTTTTATCACCAGAGTACATAGGAGCCCTAGCTATGAGCCCAGGACTCCAGTGTACTAGGCTCTGTACAGCAGAGAAAAAGCTAAGTTTAACATCTAAATGCATAAGTAGCCAATCAGTGAATGCATGGAAGCACCAGGAAAGTGCTGAGGTGAGATTGGACAGCAGCAGTCATCTTGGCACAGCAGCAGCCTAGCAGCTGTCAGGCTTTGAAGCTACAGTAGGATGATTTGAATGAGTAGAAGTGCTTTATGGATACCCAATTTATTAAGAGAAAGACATGGGAAAGCATGTAGGGGATTTTTCTTTTATCTGAACAAATATAGGTGGTAGGTTAAGAGGTAGAAGAATTTTTCTTTTTTCTTTTAACAATTAAGCCAATTTTTACATGTCTTAATTTCAGAGAGACTTAATTCTGCGGCTGGTCATTATCTGTGGTCTATTTGTTAGATTGGCAGTAACTCAATACTAAAGAAAGGATAATTTATTACCTTTTTCTAATTTGAAGATTTTGTGCATTTTCCCAGGATTTTTCTCTCTCTAAAATTTATTCTTGCTGATAGAATTGCGTTTTCAGTAAATTAAAAACATCCAACAGGCTTGTTCTTTTATTTCAGTTAACTTTAAGAAAAACATAATAACTTAGAATTTTACCAAGTGTTCCAAAATACTTGTCTGTCTCTGATGGTACAAAAAAAAAGAAGACATATGGTCTAGATCTATTGTTAAACCTTCCTGACTGGCAGTGAAAAGAGCACAATATGAAGGTTTTCTCTCTCATTTGTTCCTGTTTATCCTAGAATAATGTTCTTGAAATATAGCAGTATTTTATTTTACAGAGAATCTTCCCATGATCTTAAATCAAAAATATGTGATTCTAATTTTCTTGGAAAGCTCCATGAGGAAAGTAGGAAAACCTTTAGTGTAAAAATTTCTTATTATAGCTGATTAGACATTAATGGTATTGGGGGTTGTAACTTATTAACAGTCTTAGCACACACTCTGCTGCATTACAGAATAGTTACCAGTTCAGCTATGAAAATGTTGTCTGGAGATTTTTTTATTAATTAGAAAATTACCATGTTGATTGTTTCAAGCTTTGGAGTGCATAGTTGTCTTGCTAAAACTTGGGCACAAATGGAAACCCATTCAGCATGGTAATCCTCTATAAACCCTGATGTTCTTGCAAGACTGTGTTACAAAGTGTGTGTTCAGTTTAAGTTTCACTGAATTTGAACCTTTGAATTAGCTGTCTTGACTCAGAGGCTTTGCAGCCATAGCAGGGCCTTGATGGTACGTGTAGCTTGAGAAAATAGTACTTATTTCTTCTCAGAAAATTTCTTTCTTTATTTTATTAGTGTAAGAAAGTGTAATCAGAAATATTTTTATGCCTTCTTGCAATTTTTGAATGGGTTAAATATTAATATTAATAAAGTCTTATGAATGAGGAGCATGAATGTGAAATTTATTTGTTGGATGCTCTTCCGCTTCAGCCAAATTTTTGGTTTTATTGTAGTAGGTGTGTATCTTTCCAAACAGTGAATTTAGTTTATTTCAAAAAATTTTTATACTATCTCTGAGTACTTGAGAAACTAAAAAATCTCAGGACCTGTTGCAGTGAAAGTGGTAGTAATCTATACTAGCTCCTATTTGTTTTGTCAGGAGTAAAAGATGTTATGAGCCATACATAATTCACCATGTGAATTAAAGCATAGTTGGAAGTAGACTCAGGGACTTGAAGTGCATGGTTCTCTCAACCATTAGATGATAGCTTTAAACTGTAAAGAGACTCTCCAGGTTTCTGGTTTATCTTCTTCAGTGAGGATGAATTCTGTGAAACTTTCAGAACATTTGAGCATGAGTTGCAGCTGAATAGTTCTGTGTCTGTGGCCTGTTAAGAGGAGAAGGGAAAAAAGGGTAGAGGACTGGAGAACATACTGTTTAAGAAGATAGTAACTATGTTGGTCTTCATTTCATCTTGAAATGGAAAGAAATTTTTGATGCATCAGAGATGCAGGATGTACTAAATGCTGTCTTGGGACCCCTTTCTGCTGTGCCAATTCTTTGTTTTTAGAACAGTTTTTCAATAGGGAATCATGGGAGAAAAACACAACTGGTTTTGTAAGACTTAAAAAAGGAAATCTTAGCGTGTGCTTGCCAGCAGATTTAATTTCATAGATGAACCTGCCTCTTCTGTTTTTCAATCTTCAACCTGGCTGTGAGACTGCAGTATAGCCAATCCTAATCTATTTTTCTATCCTTATTTTGCAGCTTTTACCGCATTAATGGCTATTGTCTGTGTCCACCTAATGATATATACCACATAATTTTTAATGAACAGTGTTTCTTCTTTCTAGTTTGATTGTTTTGCTCCTAGGCTGCCATATCATCACCGCAGGCAGCTACTGCCCATGTTTGTCTTTTTGCATGTTTCTCATCAGTTGGTTCCTTGACTTTGTCTGTCTTGTAGCAGACATCAGCCAAGCCACTGGAATATTTTTTATCAGGACTCAGTAGAGTTCCCTACCGTTATTTTCAACTTATTTTATAAAATAATAATGATAAATGTTTTGATGCCTATAAATATTCCACAGAGAGAAAACCATGATGATATCTTAAAGATGCGTCTCTTGCTTAAGTGCACTCAATACATGAAAATAGATGAGCAGAGACTTAGGAGTGAAGGCATTTTCACTGAATATAGAAAACCGTAAATCAATATGATACAGGAGAATTAGACCATAGAGACTCATAAAGGTCAAAAAGATGAAGTTAGAAATCAAAATGTGGAGTCATAAGGACCTGTTAAAGTCTCAAAGTTAATCAAAGATACTAAAGAGTGCTTTAAATTGTCTAGTAAGAGGTAGAACCATCACAACCAAATTTAAGAGCAGCTAAATTCTGGTTATACAAAGCTTAAGTGGATCACAAAACAGGTATTAATTTCTTGTATGCAGGTGATACAGGCACTAGAGAAGGAACTGTAGAATTCTCTGGACTGTGCTAATGTGCCTCAGAGGACAAACATCTTCAGATTTTACGGCATACTCAAATAAGCTGAATGTTTCCTTTAGAAAATCCTTCTTTTCCCCTGAGAAGCATAATCTCACTTGAATTTGCCTCAGGCCAGTAATAAAAGAATAACTTTTTTAAAGAATTATTAATAGAGTGAGGAATTTTGTTTGAGGCTCAAGTTGGGTGACATGCTTTATGTGTATATTTGTCTGTGTTCTCATTTCAGTCACGCTAACATAAACATTAATCTTAGGTTTTTGTACTGGGAGACTGCTAAAGGGCATATACTTTCCATATACAAGAGCAAAACATGCTGTATTTTGCTGTGGAATTAAAAAAAAAAAGAAAAAAAAAAGGAGGAATTTTATTTGTTTCTTAGAAAATAGTAGCTAGTTTTGTACTTTTTTTTTAAATTATTAGTATTATTGTTTCAACGTTCTGGGATTGTTCTGAACACAAAACTTTTTAAAGAAACTGTATCTGTGTTCTAGAGTTTTTTTCAGAATAAGAAAGAAAAAAAAGTCAGAATTTTTTCTTTCATCAATTTTTTTAATGGGAATTTGAAGACAGAAGGTTTTCAAAAGTACTATGTCCCTCAGAAAAAACAGTCTGCCTTTTTTTACTTACCGTCTCACGAAATAAATTTGAAATGTCTAGTCCAAAAAAGTGACCAGAAAATAAGATTGTTATTATGCTTTTATTTATAGTTCTTTTCTAAGTTTCTATTTGATTTACAAAAAATAATGTTTTTCAAAATCAGAAAACAATCTCACAATTATGATGTATAGGAAATTGTTCTATTTAGATGACATTTGCCTACTTTAAGCTAATTTCCTTTTTCTATCCTTTTTTTCTTTGTAATGCAAACTCCATTGTGCATTAACTGTTTTTCCTATGTTTTAAAAGTTTAACAAGGTAGCTCCTCTTCTCTTTTCATGCTGCACATGCTCCTGCAATTGAGAGCAGTAACAAGTTACTCAAAGACAGTGAAACCAATAAAAATCAAAATCATAAGAAATAGTTTCAGAAAATGCTAAAACATATTGATCAACGGTACATTTCTACTTATCTTGGTCAGTAAAGTGAGTTACAAGCTTGACATTCATGGTTAAGGTAAATGTGAAATATAAACTGGTTGGACTGATGTGCATATATATCCAAATGTGAGCTGTTTAAGGTGGTTTTTGGGCACACATCCAGCAATCATTTTGCTGTTTCATTTATTTAATTTTTAGAAAGAGTATAAACTGTAGGGCGTTTTCTTTCTTGCTTAAAACAGAATAGTATGAAGCCTCTCTTTTTTGAGAAATGTAATTTTGAAAGTAATTTAAAGCTGTGAAATATATTTTTAGCTGCTGCGAAACTGTTTCTACTTCAAACTATTCAGTTCAACCTGTGACAACTGACACTGACTGCAGTCCTGTTCTGAGATTCCTGTAGCAAGCTCTTTCAGAGACTTCCAGGTCATGGAAAATAACTTCTTTCATGTACCAATGCCATCTCATTTGTAAGCTCTTTCAAATCTAATTATGAGGGTTTGCCAAAGCGAGTGTTCTGGCATTCAAGAACTTTGTATTGGGCATATGTGTATCTGTCATACAGATCATGAATGTTTGGTTCAGAAGTCCAGATCTTATTTAAAAAAACATAGGAAACAAATTTCCATGTAGCAGTGCATAAACTTTCTCAAGGCTCTGGTTGTAGGCATCAGCCCATGTGTGCCTCAAGGTCAGGTGCCCTTATCCAGTTAGGGAGTTGGACTGATCAGAGACAGGAGACCTGATTTGTAACAAGTTGCATGAAAAACAGTGGCCCAGTAGAGTTAGAAAAAGTAAATTAGTTTCTACATTGTGAGACGGAATTGCAGCAGAGTCCATTGTTTGGTCCAAGTGGTGTAAGGTGCTGGTCACCTGAGTGTAAATATTGGCACATGTGTTGTTTGGGGCTAGACACTGCATCTCTTTTAATTTTTTGCAGTTGGACTGCTAAGTACTATGGGCAGGAGATATGGGAAGGGGCAGAGAGGGAAAACATAAAAGACTTAAAATATAAACTTACAGGAAATCATTAGTTCCAGTGCTTGTGGATCTGTTTTTTTTTATGAATGGGTTGTGTAGCTTTATTTGATACATGAGTAGTATTTACGTGAAGCCAGAATTGACATAAACGGTGAGGTCTGGAAAAAAAAAAAAAAAAAAAAAAAGAGAGAGCTGTTGGAACAACCAGAACTGTATTTAATACAGAGTATTTTTTTCTTAATTTTTGTGTTTAAAAAAAAAATTTTAGTAAGCCTTTGATCCAGATTTAACAAAAATAAAAAATTGATACAGGTATCAATGGACTGCTTCAGCTGATCTCTGATTTTCAAAGTCTCTTCCATTACAAAGATATGTCTTTGTTGACTACGCAGAAACTTTAATTTTACTGTAGTCAGTTCAGTAGCCACCTTTATTGTACAGTTGCAATCAAAATGGGAAAAATGGGTATATGAAGCATAGCATTGAAAATTTCCTCAGAAACCTGATAGAGCAGTTACATAAAATTGTTCTGTTGCCATGCTTACTGTTTTTAAAGAATATGGCATGTGGTGGAAGTGTGCTGACCTTGGGAAAATGTTCTGAAGAAAGGCAATTCTGGGAGAGGCTGGGATTTTCTTAAGTCAGAGTGTGCAGGGTTTGAGTGAATGAAGGACTAATATATAAATTAATGACGGGTTTAAAGAGGGAATGCTGGGATTTCTGTCTACTCTGTACAGTAATATACTGAGTTTTAAGGAAATATGAGGCCAGTGAAGGGAATTAATTTCTATCTAGGGCATTGTTAAATGATGTAAATTGTTGCAAGAAATTGTTGCGGCTTAAATCTGAAGAACCAATAAAACTCCACACAACTAAAATTGTGCAGGATACCAGAATGAAGTAGAATTATAATAGACAAAAAAAAATAGATTTTTGTTAGCATAGTAAATCAAATTTTAATGTTTTAAATCTTTTCCCTGAACATTAACAATCAGATTTGGAGCTGTGCTTTTAGCATTCTTCTTATTTCTGTGCTGCCATTTGACAATAACCAAGGAAGGCATGTCTGATCTAGAATGGCATTTCCAATGTTTCTCTTGGTAAGCAAGTTTTGAATCAGTTTGCGACAAATTGTCCCTCTGATTTATTGTGTTCCTTTTAGCTTTAGTCACCTGTACTTATATTGGTACGGTGCAAACTCAGTAATTGTATTTACACATTTTATATCAAAAAGTCTGCTCACATGTAGACCTTAACACAAAGCAGAGTTTTGTTTCAGTATTCTTCAATTTGACCTCAGTAAATTGAGGGATGGATGAAGCCTGAATAAGTAATATGCACTGTTGCCATTTATAGCCTCACTAATGCAGCAACTCTTGAAGAATGTGAGACTGATTTGTTAGCTAAGCTGACTGACAGCAGTCCTTTGCCATCTGAGTGCAATTAAATGGAACTCCATCCAAATTAATTATATTTATGTGCCAGCTTTTATTTTTACTTCGTCTCAGGGCATCATAGAATTTTTTAATTTATTGGGCTGTGGTAGGATTTTGATTTTCATTGAAAATAGTGTCAGGCAGCCCTGTTCTTACACGAGTTATATGAGGTTGGGAAATAATTTAAGAAAACTTCTGAATATTTATTGATGGAGTTATCAAAACTTCCTTTATTTTTTCCTCCTTAGTTCATTCCATTCTCCCTTTCACATTAAGCTGTTGACTTAGAATACTTCTCCACTAATACTACAGCCATCAAATAAAAGACACTAAGTTATTCAAAGCCTCTGACATTCATCTTGAACAAATATGTACACAAGCCTTAAAAAAGGCAAATACACATTTTCATTGTGTTTGTTTATAACTTGTTTTGTATCTTCAGGATGATGTGACTCAGCCTATTGCAGCATTCTGAAATAATAATATTTACATCTGAATACTCCAGTAGATGGGATTGTATTCCTCATGCCTGAGAATATAAACTCGTGCAAACACTGAGCTCATTTAGCAGAATACACAGTGATTTGTCCTTGCAGCTTGAAAGGCAGGATGAAGTATCACTGTCACCCTATCAAGCAAGACCTCTTATGTTACTTGAAAGCAGTATCATCCTGCATATTTCTTTTGGCTAGAGAAATGCAGCCAAAAATTAAAGTATTGATCCTGTGTCTTCCAGAACAGAGGTTTTCTAATTCAACAATATTTGTTATTTCATTTGAACCGTCAGAAAGCTGAAGGCTTTCTTTTTATGTTATGAAAATCTCCAACTTTGTTACTTGTAGCAATTTCTAGCATGAGAGACCAGTGAAATGGGTTACTATTTTGTAAAGATACAGGTATTCATTTATCTTTCATTTGAAGTTTGTGATACCCCTACACCGACTGGGACTGGTCCAGAAATAAGTTAGCCCCAAAATGCAGTTTTTGCTTTGCCTTGTCAGAGAGGCTCTAGATGTAGAAAAGCAGCTGTGGACTATACCCGTATTTTTTTAACCATCTGGTTCAGAGGAAGGACAGATTCACTTTGACCTCTTTGTACTTTAAATCAATCTGCAGGAGGAAAAGTGGGAAAAACCCCGACCCACAACAGTAGAGTTGACTTGTGGTGCTAGAGATACTTTGCCAGTTACCGAGGCTGGATTGCCAGGCGCCAGGTCCCATACGAGATTGTTACTTGGCCAATATCTGTGCAGTGCTCAGCACGAGACTCCTCTGTGTTATTGCTCTATTGCTCAAAAGCAGCCCCATCTTTAGTTCATGAAGATTATTTATGTAGGTAGTGGGAGATTCCAGGATTCTTTATAAAAAGGCCATTTACATGTTGGTGCTTGTCAGGACACTGTATGTGGCTTTGTCAATTTACTGTTCTGGTAATGTCATACTACTGTGGATATACCACTTATTAACAAAAATTTCATTTTTCACAGCTGAGTTTTTTCTGCCCGCGTCCCCTCAGTATAAGCTCTATGAAAAACATGAGCTTTAGTCAATAGACCCACATCTCTTGGCATTGCCTGACTTAACTAACTCTTTTCACAGCCTTGGATGACATAAGCAAGGAGAGAGTGTATCTGGCTGTTCCTCTACCTAGAAGACATATAATTGTGCTTTAAGCTGAAATGAAATATGCTCACTGTATTTATAGCGTAAGAAGAGATTCATTCAGAAGTTTCCAAAATTTTCAAGCAGCTATTCACAAATCTGGAAGTATACTGTATTCCTTCACAAAAGAGCACACAGACCTCTTTGCAAAGGCACTAAGCTCCTTATTAAAAATAGGTAATTTATGTATCCTATCCCTTACTGAAAAGCTGATCCAGAATCCCAATGCACATATTGAAGCATTTTAGTGAGATAGCTTGGCAGAATGAATATTTTGTTAAAGAGTTTTAAAGTACTTAGAAAAAGAAGTAATAGCAGTGCTTATTATCTTCTTCTGAAATGTAGGGCTAAAAGGAATATTAGACACATAGTGAAATCTATCATTAGTAATTTGGTATGAAGTATAAAAATGATCCATTACACAGAATGCAAGAAAAAAAGCAACTGGTGGATTATAGGAATTCATCCGCCAAAAATCTTGCTGGGAGTCATATGAATGTAATTTTGAAAAAAAAGAAAAAAATAAAAAATGCAGTGTTGTTTGGTATCTCTAGCTAGGGAAATGTTTTCACTTCTTTCCTTTGTTTTCAGAATGACTGCTGTTTTATTTTCTGGTTAGTTTTCTAAGTAAAACTGAAGAAGTATAATAATATGAGATGCCCTATCTCAAAGTGAAATCTGGCTTTCCATGATAGTCCCAAGAAAACTAACTAATGTTGCCTTAAACTTCGTAGGAAGAATAGTATATATGAACAGAATTTCCTGTGTTGTGAGAGCCAGGTAGGGTGAAATGTGGAGAAGAAAGGAAAATCTAAATAACATGAGTTCAAGGTTTTACAAAAGTGTTTCTCCTTCCTAAAGCTACAGAAGGGCTTTGCCTAATATAGTAAGACAAATAAAGATGAAAATGAACTATTAATCTTTTGCCTCTTATGAGGTAGACACCTTTGATTATTTGGGGAAAATTTATTGATGAGTTTAGTTCTTAGAACTGCATCCTGTCTGCAGTCCCAGCCTGATAAAGAGTGTGTGCTTTTTAAACTTTATACTCCCACTTTCCATTTTTCCCTCTGCAGCACACCTACCAGAGTGGTTTCTTGAAATTAGGTGCCATTTTAGGTATAGTACTTTCCCTGCTGTGGGATCAGTTTAACCACACAGGTTTACAGCACAGGCCATGTTGAACACCATTCGTTGTGAAAAACTGTCCATTTAGTCCTCTATTCCATTTGCTATCTTTTAAGCAATTAATTATCTGTGAAAGCATAATAGATTTTCGTTTAGCTTGTGGCTGCAAGTCTCCTAAGAGGGAATAATTCCTTTGAGATACATTGTGAAATGTCTCTTTGAATTCAAAGTAAACTGTATCAGCTTACCACTTGTATCCATATGTTTGTTGACTCCTTCAGAGATTCCAATAGGTTTGTAGCTTCCTTTCAGAGAAAAGCAGAGCACATAATTTTGTTCTCCAGCAGATCCTATTTGTTCATGTTCCACTAATTTCATGCTTTATTACGATTTCCCTGATTTGCCCAATTCAGATGTCATGCTCATTTTTTTTCGTTCCCCTGAACTTCCTGAAGTATCTTTTAAAAATAATGTCACATTTAGCATCTTCCAGACTGCAGATAATAAGGTAAATTTAAGCAAGAAACTTTGTATCATTAGTATTAGTTTTCTTATTTGTGCTTCTGTAGTTACACTCTTTGGTAACATTTTTTGCTCATTTTATCGATTTGTGCCATCTTTTCTTCAACTAACTTAGCCTGCTGTGGTTTTGCCTTTTCTAAATACCCCTTGTATGCCTTCACAGTATACTGGGCCTATAGACTCTGTAGCAATCTTTCTGTCACTGCTGTCCTTGAAGTAGAACTGTGTCTTAGCCTTTAGACCTTACTAAGTACCTCCTTGAATTCTTTTCTGGCCTCTCTTACTGTGTTTTTACATTTAATGTGCTAGTTTCATTATTATTTCCATTCATTTTTTGTTTGTACCCAACTTCAGTTTTTTGCAGGGTGGTGTTGTCTCCCTACTCTTTAGTTCTAATTATTTCTTTTTGCCCTTCCTCAGATTTCTTGATTGGCAGCAAGCATTTGCTCTCTGCCTCTAATACCCTGCCCCTGGTGAGCTTCCCTCCTGTAGTGCTCTGCTGGGTCGTGTCCCTCTGCAGGTCCCTCGTTAATGGTTGTCCTGAACCCAGCTCTCTCCTTTGATCCTTTGTACTGGAGAGGAGGGGTCAGCGACTAGCCCCCAATACTTTTTCTCTTGAGTAGAGTCACCTCTCAAGGGAGCAGAATCCAGCAAAGAAAATTCTTTTTATGCTTTTCTGGAAGAAAAAGTCAGCCAAAATATAGGTGGTTTTGTCATTTTATTCGTATTTCTTCACCTTGGGCAGTTAAACTCTTAACCTGGTTTGCTTAGTCAAGAGTAAAAGCTGAGTTCCTGTGGGGGACTTTTCACAACTACTGAAGAGTTATATTACATTTAAAATGCCCAAAATACCCCTTCCCCCACACTTGCACCCTGATAGCCCCACACTTCCACCCTAAGGGAGGACAAACAGGAGGATTAAGAGTCCATGATCCTTGAAAGTTAAGGAAAAAATACAGCACTTGGTTTTTGAAGCTCTTCGAAATCATAATATACTTAGTATGGAGTCACAAACTGACACACACAGTGGTTTTAGTGCTTGACTGTCACTGCTAAAACAGGGCCTTACCCAAAAGGCATTGAAGTCAATTTAGTCTTTGTCTGATTTCAGGGACAACTTAGTCAGCCTTAGACTTTTTGTCATTCTGACTGCTTTTTAAAATAGATAAGGACTTGCTCATAAATGGATTCCCAACAATTAAAAAATTGTTTAACATTGCCATCAGAGATATTTATTGTGAAATGGATGCAAGGAGCTTTTGTTTGTTATCATTTATAATTTTAGGATAATTATAATTTTAGGCATCTTTTTCTCTCTCTGCAGTTCAAGGAGTATAATTTCTATTTTTTTTTTTTTCAAATCTAGCTTATTTTTTTTAATTATCGCTTATCAAATCCAGTAAAAAAAGAAGTCCTTTGAAGCTTCAAATTTGGCATGTTCTCTTGGGGAAATTACTTTAAAGGCTGTGGGAGTGTGAGCAGTCCCAAATGAATTAACTTTCCAACTCTGTAAATGCACAGAACCAAGTACTTACTCAGTGGAATAAGGAACGTGATTAAGAAAGCAAAAAGCTCTAAACCCCGCAGCTGGAGCACAGATGCCAACAAACATAACTTTGATGCTTCACAGATGATTTTGAACACAAAGCTGTTCCAATTGATTCCTTCCACACATTTTCCTTGGAAAAACATTAAGTGCTCTGTGGTTTGTTTGTTGGTGTTCTTAAGTGGTGAAGGGATTATACAAGTTAATAAAGAAAGTGTTTTTCATAAATGGATGCGTGCTTGTTCAATTCCATTAATTAAAGTTAACAAACCATATGTCCGGAGATTTTTAAGTGTACAGTGCAGTTTTCAGTGCTTTTCTGGAAGTGAGTTTTTAAAGGTAAATGAGGAAGTGATACAGTTATTCTGTTCTAGGAAGCTTGAAGGTTTAATGCTAAAGAGTTTGCACCATCTCAGAAGACCTTTTTTTAACTTTAGAAAAGCAGATAAGCACTTAAAGGCCACCTCTAACACTTGTCATAATTTCTATTTCAGTGGAGTCTTTTGGTATTGAAGTATTTTGGTTGGTATTGAAGTTACAGAAGGTATGTGTCCATATATATAGGCACATCTGTGGCATATACTGGATTGTAAATGGGTAGATTTAAGGGGCTGTAGGCTCCGACGTCTGCGGTAGTTGAGCACACTGTAAGGTTTTAGTAAGAATCAATAGCACAGCCATGTTGGGAGTATAAAACACACACCAGACACCTGTGTTCTGGGGAGAAACTTCATCCAGGTTTGTCTGGGTGACTGCCTGAGATAAAGGATACTGAAGGTAAAGGGAACTGATTAAAAAAAGGATTTTTGTGCTCTGACTTGGCTGAATCACTATTGGTCCTGCTGGAATGAGGCTCTTTGGAGAACTCATGCTTGTCTAAATTTCCTGAAAGCCATTTTGTTGTGGAATGGTCATTTAGGTATAGAATGACTTTACCTGTTTCAGTTAGTGGTTTAGTTCAAATATTGTTCTCACTTCTCATACTTTGAATCATTGCATTACCCTGGGTTTGTTTCATTCATCAAAAGCAGCAAAGTGTGAATGGCTTCTCCAATTTACTGCCAATAAAATTTGTATCTCAGTCACTGCAAGTCCTGCACAGTCCCAGCTATAATTGAAAACATTGCAGAACAGGACTTCTGAATCATATTGGCAGTATTCCAGGTTACACAGGGAGATTAGACCAAAAAAAAAACTAAAACAAAAAGAAACCCCCAACATTAGAAAACATAAAGGTTTATCTTAAATAGCTTGTTTAACAACAATGCTGTTATTTTCAGATCGGGAACCAAAGAGCAGTAACTGTAATGCCTGTTGCATGGAAGATTATCTTCCTAATTTTTCAAATTATGATGTCTCTATTTTCTTACACTTACATGTGTGTAGAACAGATAGTACCCATTTAAACAGTTAAAATACTGTAATTAATGCAAAAATTCTGCAAATTTTGAGGAAAGATTTCTCAACACATTATTTTAAATTCAGCTCATCTTTTAAATGGCTTCAAAATTACAAATAAGTCTGGAGAATATGTACTGGTGAGGTAGAAACAGATGAAACAGATGATAGTGTATATTTAATGCAGTTTTACCTATGCTAAGACATCCTGCAGATTCACAGTTCACCACTTGCTTTTGTCCCAGTAAAATCCTTGAACTAAGGAAACCAGAGCTGAATTGTGTCAGGACCTTTATTTCTGTTCTCTCTTCCCACTACCTAAAATTCTTGGGCAGTTTTTTTGGTTGGTAAAAAAGGATTGCATGCTAGATCTTTACTATGTAGCAAATGAAGTAAATAATCTCGCTGTTTTCAGAAAAGGAAAAAAAAAAAAAAAAAGAAAGGGGAAACCGTTTTTCACTCACCACTGCCTAAGCCTTTGATGGGATTTGAAATGTCGGACAAGAACTTCCCCTCCCACCTCTTCTAATCTAAGGACTAATGACTGGCTGCCTGCAGGTGAGAGAGTAGCTCTACCTGATTGAGGCCTCATGCTCAGAATTTAATTTATGATTTACAGTATTCTCCATGACTTGATGCTGATGAGGATTCCTTTCTGTCACTTTTTTTTTCCACTCCAACACTGAAATAGCATGCCATGAATGAGAAGTCTGAGTTTGACTCTTTTCTGAAAAGAGTATGCAAATGGAAGTTTGAAGCTCTGTGGAAAAACTAAAATCAACAAATAAAGCAAAAATTAAGAAATTTGAATGTCAGTCTCTGCGTTACAATGATTCCTAGACTGTTAAGGAAGTATCTACATACTCAGAAACAAATTTGAAACCCTTTCAGTAGTTTTCATTATTTTCCTGAGTCTCCATTCTAAAGAGATATCCATTTTACAGTCCTATTCCCACCCTCTCTCTCAAATGAGTATAAGTACTGTATAATCACAATCAGGCCAGGACATTCATTGGTTTTTGCTGGTATCACACAATAAAAAAGACAGTTTAGATAGAAAGCATCTGGATTATTGTTTCACATTTTCTCATCTCACAGTTCTGAATGCAAAGATACAGGTAGTAATTAAGTTTCATTTACCTTTGCTGATACTGGTAAATGTCTTCATCCCAATTGCATCTCAGAAACATGATTTTTTTGTTTGTTTGTTTAGATTTAAAGAAATTATGAAGTTGCAAACTCAAGCATTTCAATACAAGATCTAAGAACAATAACAGAATTAAAGTTGCCCATGAAATTGAAAATATTTTTACTGTGAAGTATTTTATGAGAAATTTGTCGCAGTTGAGTTAGAGAACAAATTGCTTGGACTCTCACCTATTTACTAACACTTGTAGTCCTGTTACAGGCAAGAAAGAATACACCATTTATGACCAGGCAAGAAATTAATCTTAGTCTGATTATAGTTTTGATGTTTCTAATGTTCATAACAGCCTTATCAAATAGTTTGAATTCACACTGGTAACATAAATGCACAAACATTTTAGTCTCTGCCTTTCTCTGATGTTAGGCTAGCCCTCCCACTGCTCCTCAATGTGGGGGTTGATGGTTTCAGTCTGGGGTGGGTTTACAGCTACTGGTCAGTACCCCAATCCCTTGGCCAGAAGAATGACGTTGGTGTTGATGATTTCTTTCTTCTCAATTTAGGACATGGTTGGGATGTTTTTTATGTTTGTTAAGAGGCTTTACAGCTTGCTTATTACTTGTTGATCTGCAGCTGAATATCCTGTGTAATGTGTGTTTTACAAATGTTGGGTGCTTGTTCTTTGTTCTCTCTGCTACCCCTAAGGCTTGACAAGAATGGCTTGACTTTCCTTGCTCTCCAGGTTGCATTAATTTGATGATCAGTGACTGGCCATCAGAGATGTTTATAGCCCTTGGGCTTCAGGTATTGCTCTCTGCCAGTTCTTTGAAAGCTTCCTCTGTACTGTGTTTTATTAAGGGAGTCTAATAGATCATTCTACCCTCAGCAAGTACAGGTTACAAGTGCCCATTAGTTGCAAAATATATATTGGTGTACACACAACCTCACCCAATTATACCAGAGCTGGCGAAAAGTTAAAACAAAGCAGGTAATAGAGATCTGGTAATTAGATAATTGCTATTGCTTGCAAAAACAAATCTTTAGGCAAACCAGCACAAGCACAGGCACAGCCCAGCAGGTCTTGTAGCCTATCTTGTTAGCCTAATGCAAAACTTGTGGCCTGGTACAAACAGCTCTTACTCCCTATTTACTGAGCTACAAAGCTAGAAAGCTTGTTAGTGGTTTAGTTATGCTTAGATTTCAGGTGGACCATTCATGCTGGAATGCAAGAGTGGCTCCTCAGATGATTTAATGGTATTTCCATACCCATGAAAAATGGGTCATGAAAATAAAACAAAACATGTTTTCAAACCCGAATCTCCTAATATTCACATCAACGTTTTAGAAATCCCATTTCAGCTAAAGATTGGGATAGCTGTCTCTTTCTGGAATTTATGCAGTAGACTTCACATCCACTGGAATAAATCACTTATGGAATGAGCTTATGATTCTTAATGCTCACTAGGGCAAATAAAGATACATCTGGGTTTTTTAGCTCTGCTAGGGAACACTGGACATTCTCATTTAACTTCTGATTAGTAGGAAACTCCCTTGATCAAATGCAACTGTTGTATATTCATACCTCACTGGCTGTGATTCCAGGCAGGCCCACATTTGCTTTCACTTTGCAAAAAAGAAGATGATACACTGTACTGATAAAACTACACAATCTTAACATTACACATTGCTGTTCTGATCAAAAGCTCCTCTGATCCAGATGCTTCTGTTTATTACTCAATTAAAGTAGATATAAAATACACTGCTTTTCTTCTCATCGCTTTTCTTAAGCGCCTGTGCCTAAAATGATAATTTATTTTTTTTAAATTAATAATCCTCAATGTATGAAAGGGGCACATGGGACCTCATTAAGAATCTCAAGGAAATCTGAATTTGGCATAATGTAAATCCATGTGACCCTCTAGCAAGGAATTGCTTTGTTTGTTAGAAATGCAAGCAATCTGTGCACCCACTTGTCCTTACTGCTAGAAGAAAGAATCTCTTCAGATAAAACACAACTTTAGGGTGTGAATAATAATCACATTTAGTACTATTATAGCAGGAAGTGTGGTTCCTGTATCTCACTCCTGTATCACAGTTTCCTCCTGTGCTAAGAATTATTCTCTGAGGCTGAACTGATGGAAGGAGTGATGGGCATGTAAAGTGTTTGAGGATGTTATTCTCATTTGACTTGAAATACTGAATGATTTAAATTTTCTTGAGGTTTAATGTCACTGAATCCTATAAAAAGTAATTTGCATTTTCTGTACTGTTTTGTGTCTTTGAGACATGCAAGCAGCCATATGATTACAGATCCTGTGTTCAAGTGTGAGCTAAATGCTCTTTGGAACATTCACACATACAAAATGAAATGTCTTTTTGCCTCTGAGCAGGATAAAGCCCTGACACATTGGACTGATTCTTTCCAGAATCCTTGTTTAAAAACAAAAAAATCACCCTGTTATATCTCCCACAGATTATTTCAAAGGAAACAGATAGTGCACTCTCCATCATGTATGACAGATTCTTTCTCTGTCATCCTGCAGAGTGATCGCATTAACTTTTTTCCCTTTATCATGGGATTTTAAAAAGCACTTTCCACAATCTAAGAAATGGTTTGGCTATGTCAGCTACAGTTCAAGGAACAAACACCTTCGAAGTTGTGACTTCTCACAGACATGGAGAGACAGAGATGCAATCTTAGGTGGCAAAACAGCTACAAAAATATTCTTTTGCTTGTGTGAAATGTAAAAGGAAGAAAAAGGCAAAGTAAAAAAGCTGTTCCAAAATGGCATCTATTGAAACAATTTGTCTAATCAATACTTGATGTTAAAAGTAAGAAAGCTGGGTAATGATGCATGATTTTTTACACCTTAAACAAATCTTTAGGAAACTTACATGTTCTGTTCCTCCCTCCTGAAAGCCTTTTAGGTATCTCACTCATGCCTTCTCTGGTACAAAAATACCTGGGTTGAATAGCTTAGGTTTCATATAGTATTGGGATCCATTAAGACAGAGAGTTTATATATCATTCAGGGTCTGCAGAGTGATTGCTTGTATAAACCAAGCATTAACTGAACAGCATGTTCTGTGCCTCATCACTGATGCTAAAATATTTACTAAAACACCCACGCCTAGCCACTGTGCTAAGATGTACTAGAAGCTGTGACCGAAACTTAAGTCCCACATGAACAAATTTATGAATTATGGAACTAAAAGTTAAAAGATAGACCATTTCTTGTGCTCTTTTAAAACTGCAACAGTATAAGCAGGTGAATTAACATTTAGGAAACCACATTAGAACCTTCCCTTTAAGGATTTGTGAGAATTTTTTCTGCATGAAGGTTATTGAAAATTACTGTCTGTCATCTTTTTTCTTCTCTCCCCCTTGGGATCCCATGGATTGCTTGCATCCTCGCATTTTCATCCCCAAATTCCTGCCAAATACCTGCATTTTCTTATCAATGGAATCTGTTTAGCCATAACTGCTTTTATTTTATGTAGTCACATTAGTTGCCTGTGGATATGCAAGCAGCTCAGTATCATTATCTTTTATTTATTATCTTTATTGCTTTTCTTTTTTTCTTTTTATTTTTTTCCCTTTCAAGGATCTTGTCTTAGACTTTTTAAGGAAGAATAAGAAACAAAGCTGCCTGTCCTACCTATTCTGGCCCATTTTCTACCTTTACTTACTGGCGTTGCCTTGTCTCTAGCATCTAGAAGAAAGACTTCTTTCCCAAGAACTTCTGTATTTCAGTCAAGGCTGTCAGAAGGATGCTTTACCAGCTTCTCCAATGGGGAAAGAAACCCTACAACACAAAAATATTTCGCTATAATTTTCCCTTTCCATATGTATGATATCAGGTTACCTTTGCAGCCCTTCCATGTCATGCACTGAGCCCTGCTGGATGCCAAAGTCACTCTGTTGCTCCCCTCCTCATCCTGGTAGGCAAGAGAAAATATAATAAGAGGCTCTTGGGTTGAGATAAGGACAGGAGGAGATCTCTCACCAAGTAGCATCATGGGCAAAACAGACTTGACTGGCGAAATTATTTTATTTTATTTTATTACCAGTCAAATCAGAATAAGGCAATGAGATTTAAAACTAAATCTTTAAAAAACCTTTCCCCCACTTCTCCCTTCTTTCCAGGCTAAACTTCATGGGAATGGAGGACTAAGGTCACTTCATCACACACCATCTCTACTGCTCCTTCCTCCTCAGGCATAGAACTCCTTAGAGTCTTCCCCTGCTCCCGCATGAAATGCTTCCCCTGCTCCCAAATGAAACAGTTCTTCATTAACTTATCCAGCTTGGGTCCTTCCNTATTTTATTTTATTTTATTACCAGTCAAATCAGAATAAGGCAATGAGATTTAAAACTAAATCTTTAAAAAACCTTTCCCCCACTTCTCCCTTCTTTCCAGGCTAAACTTCATGGGAATGGAGGACTAAGGTCACTTCATCACACACCATCTCTACTGCTCCTTCCTCCTCAGGCATAGAACTCCTCAGAGTCTTCCCCTGCTCCCAAATGAAACAGTTCTTCATTAACTTATCCAGCTTGGGTCCTTCCCACAGGCTGCAGTTCTTCAAGAACTGCTCCAGCATATGTCCCTTCCACAGAGCGTAGTTCTTCAGGGATAGACTTCTCCAGCAATGTAGTTCTCATCAAACTTACCTTCAAAGTTTTATTCGATAGGCCACAATTCTTTATAAATGATCAGACATTTCAAATTTAAAATCATGGTGTGAATACAAAGTACTTACACAAAGAAAAGGGAAAGGATTTTCCTTTTTTAGGGAAATAATAACACTAACACTTCTCTTTTCCAGCTGTTAATGTTGTTGTCCTGAAAACGCCACAGAGTTGATGGTGTGCTTACAGAGCAGTCAAAATGAAGCCTGTATTATAAAGCCCACAATATAAGTTCAGGGCATCTATGCTGGCCTTGAGCTAAAATTCTGTCACATGAGTTTGATTTGTGTATTCCAGTCATGGTTATGAAGTTACAGGCTGTAAGTTGTCTCCACAATGCTAGGAATATCAGAAATACAACATCGTACATTACCCATTCCTCTTTTCCATTAAGTTTACATAGTGCTTTGATGAGCAAGCACTACATTCCTACCTACCCAATGGCAGTCTGCAGCCTCAGCATCCTGGAGGCATGTGCCCCAGTTAAATTTTCCAATCTCTTGCATGTAACTCAACTCTTGTTGCTCTTAGCTATTTATATCCCTTTTCTGGTGCGTTGAAGAGAAAAATTTTAGTAGATGTCATGTTCATTGACAAAAGGGGTTTTTTTTTTCTGCCCAGTTTGATCACTGCAGTGTGAATCAATCCTTGTTCATCTCCTTTCTTTCTTCCTCTCGTAAATGAGTTTATGTGAATGCTATGTCAAGAAATGGGGCAAAGCTGGCATGCAGAAATTTGGTTTGCAACAAGACTGAGATGGACATAGCTGTGTATAAAGAGAAGCCAAGGATCCTGTGTGTACATTAAGTAGTAAAGTCCTTCTTTAAGAGCTCTCATGACTATTGTGTTAAGAAAATATATTGTTATACATTCAACTTGTTGAAACTCATAAAATGCTCCATTTGAACTGTGCTTTGATTTAATTTTATCAGGAAACCAGACTCTGTTCTTTGTCAGTTTATTTTCATTACCACAGTATTTTCTTTCCTACGATTTTTTTACAGTCTATAATTTCCTTCACCTTTTTTTTTTCTTCATTAAGCTTCTGGCTTCAATGTCTTTAGCAGTGCCACCTTGCCCCTGTATAGTGCTTAGCCTTTCTGCTGAGATGTCAGACAAGGTGTAAAATGAAAGAGCTTTAATCTTAAGGAATTTCCCCAGAGCAGCAGAGCACAGTGTTCAGAAATCCTGAGCTGAAACACACAGGCTATTGTCAATTAAAACCTGATCTGTTTTACGCCAGGGTCATGTCACCAACAGAACAGCTCTTATTTGAGGAGGTGCAAAGGAAGCACACAGTTATTTTTGCTGTATCTTCCTCGTGCTGGAAACAGAGCACAATATGAAATCAGCATTCAAGTAGTGCTTTTTTTTTCCCCTCAGAAACAACTGTCTTACCAGGAATTGGCCGCAGATCAAAAAGTGTTTTCTTTGCAAACACAGAGTTTCAAAAATAAAATGCAGACAAATTAAATGCTTTTTCAATAAACTTTGTATAAAACCAAGAGCATTAAAATGACTAAAAATAAAGAGTGTTGTATGAAAGACATTGATTTATAGGGAGTTTTTTAGATTGACACAAATTAAATAGAAAATGTGAAACAGGAGGTTCAGGTCTGATGTGATTCTGAAAAATGACAGGCACTGTTGGTGGATACAAGGGCAGGATGTAGATTTGCCTAAATAGAGATGTGTTGCTTTTGGGAAGCTAAAGGGGGTGTGAACTTCTGGGTGAAAGTTATAGTGAAGATATGTCAGAGGCCGCGTGAGAGACCCACCTGCTTTTAGAACAGTTTGGAAGCTAGGTGAGATAACCCACAGCATTTAAAATGGCAACAGAGCCATACATTTGGGAAATTTAATCCAGTGTTAAGTGTACAAGCTTTGAGAAATTAATACTCACTCATGAGAAAATTACAGACAATTGTATATTTATAATTGTCTGTGCAGTTTCACTTTCTGCGCAAGTTAAGTACAAACGTGTGAAAATTTGTAGGTAATTTGAATTTACATTTATTACCACAACTAGAGGCATAGTTTTCATATACCTGTTTCTACGTTTCTGCTTTTCAAACAGTAACTTGCAAAATTTTATGCTATTATTTTTATTGTCCTTTTACTTTTTGTAGTATTTTTTTCCCAAGTAGCCAGGGGCTACACACATGAGTTAAACTGATACTTGCTACAAAAATTTAACCAGCTCAGGTGTCCCCCTTTACTAGAGATCATGGTTTCTCATAGTGGAGTTGGCAGAAACAAATATGTTGGCTTTTTGGTTGCAGTGCTTCCTTGTCCAAGTGGTTAAAAGCTATAACTGAAGATGATTTTGTGTTTATCTACTTGACTGTAGCAGCAGTGATTGAGGTGTGGGCACACAGTCACATCTGTCAGCTCAGCTGTAACTTCTGCCCTGGGCAAAAGCAGATGGTTTTGGTATGATAACATATTAAATTGTGCTTAAATGCAGTTTTGGTTCTGTTTGCTTCCACAGGCCTCGGTCAAGGCCTGAAAAAGATGTCTATAGCACAATGGATTTTTTTTAAACCCACCTTCTATGTATATTTTCCATAGGTGTTGTCCAGTCTCTGTACATCTAAAAAAAGAAATTTTGCTTTAAAGGAATGTGGGGAATGGGAGTTGTGTTTGTTTTTCTCCTTTCACTCATACACAGAGGAGCAGCTTTTGAGCTACGAAGATATGGATTTTCATAAGCATATTAACTTTCCATGTTTGAATTTCCTCTGAGTAGCTAATTGGAACTTTCTGGTATTTGGCGTTTTTGAAGATGAGATAAAAACCATCTGGTCCTGGATGGATCTGGCAACTGTATTTTGCCATCTTCACTAGGCTTCCAAATCCATACTCAGATCCCTTACTAACTGACTTCATTTTCAGAGATGCAGAGCATAGCCTTTTTGCTATCTCATCAGAAAGTGCAGTGATCAAAATCTCTGAACCTGTCTGGTTTGCATGACTAAATCAATTTCCAATGGGGTTTAAATACTTCCACAGTTTAACACATTTCAGCAAGCAGTTCTGCTTTTTACTGCACCTCCTGGGTTCAGACTGGCAATGCTGAATTAAAGTTCATTGCTCCTTACTTACTCAGTTCCTACCATTTCTATCGCTTACACATCTGTCATTTAGTAACTGCTTTAACACTTGAAGTGTTATCTCTGGAGTGATGACATTATTGGATTCCCACCCTCCCCCACAAGCCATTGGTCTATCACTTAAGCCATCCTTTAAATGAAAAATACAGCAAGAATATTAGGATAATCAGCTTTTCAGAGCAAAACCAGGCTTCAGCTCCTCCCAACACTAGTTTTCTCAAATTTTGCTTCCATTTTTTTGATAAAACACAATTTAACAATCTTTATAGTTAATATGGGAAAACCCAAAAAAAAACCCAATAAAATAAACTTCAATTGAGTGCTCATTGTCTAAATGCTTGTGTAAGCAGCTAATACTTTCACACTCTCAGATCAGTTTTGGTGCACCAGTGATTAGTAGCTGCATTTTTTCCCCTCTTATTTTGATCCTAACCTAAAAGCTGAACCTGAAAGATTGTCTCATTGTGGAAAATTAGATCAATGATGAACTGTAGGCTGATAAAAGCATTACTTGTAATATAAGGCTGAGCTGATTATATAATAAATGACTATGGATAAATTAATAAAAATCTGAAAGTGTGATCTCTAGATGGATATAAAATAGTAATGACTGTTTTAATTTTCTGCATTACTTGGCAGAAGGCTTTTCACACAGTTGATTTTTCAGGTTTAAATATTATGGAAGTAAATGTGTCCTTGGTATGTACATTTCAAGAACTACTTTACTGCTGTACCTAATTTGAAACTGCCTTGTTAAAGAAAGCAGCCATTTCACCACATTGCTAAATATTGTAGCTAGCAATGAGTGAATCTAAGCATCAGGTAGGGAAGAATCAAACTTTTTCCAGGTCAAAAAGTAGTCAAGTAACTCTGGTGTTGCCTGTGAAAACTGAAATTCCAGATTTTCTTCCACTTTTGATGTTTAAAAATTTGTTGTTAAGGACCTACTTTTGCAACAACAACATAGGTCTCTTTGTCTTTCTAGAAACCTACATGAAGGAAAAAGGTAATTTTAGGAATTATAACAGGTTTGCAGTGATTATGAAGCAGCAGTCTCTAAAACTGATGAGTTGATAGCCTTTTTATGCCTTTTTGATGATTGGATTATCTCCTAAACTTCTTACTCTCAGTTAATAAATACCTGGATAGCCACAATTTCCAACAACTTAAAAAAATATATATTTTAGGTTAATAATAACTCTTTCAGCAATTTAGAAGATTTTTGTCATGAATTATAGGGCCTATATCAAAATGTTAAGCTTCTCAGTAAGAGTATTTGAAACTAATTGCAAAGAATTGAGTTATTACAGCAAAATTAATCACCTGTTTTCCATCTGACTTAATCCTCCTTCCTTTGCATGTGCATTTGTAATGAATAAAGCCACATGCACGGATCCTTACCATGGCCCATCTGTGTGGTAACTCCTTGGCCTGCCAGAACTCACTTTTTTCCCATTGGTTGGTCATGGAATTCCCAAATTGGAATTTTGAACAACCTCCTTTTCCCCACTTCTGAAGTATTGAGTGATCAGAGAAGCTACATCTCTTTCCCTGGTCTTTTCAAATGGCACATTTAAAGGTAAAATTGAATTCCCTCTCTTTATAATTAAATTTATAAATATGTATTTCAGGGCTGCTATTTACATGCTGATTTTAAATGCTGAAAAGATTATTTTGATTCATTTACAGGTAACACATCATTTACCTTTAATGATATTTATATTTCGCCATCTACTTGTCATGATTATTGCTCAGATTTTGATCCTGGCTTTCCTAGTGCAGTTGAGGCCTTCATTATGTGGCAATGTAGAAATCGCTTTTGAGTCAGTTTTGGTAAATCCATATAGTCATTTATAGGTGAACAATCATTTCAGCCTTACAGCCTTGATTCCTTACAGTCCTGTGTGTTCTGTTTTCATCAGGTCAGTAATATCAGTAATACTTCCTTTCTTTGCAGCAGTCTAAATGACAACACTCAGGGCAAAAATAATGGAATCCTTAGTCCTCTGACAGGGCCTTCTGGTCTTCTGAAATTTTACTGGGTTCAAGTGGTGACATCCCCATCTTCTCATCCCCCACTTTTGGAGGCTCCCACCTCACAGCGGAGCTGCTAGAACAAGAGGAATGTTTATTATGTGTAAGATTGTAATACTGCATACAAAAAAAAAAGATTACTGACTATGAACTGGAGAAAACAACCCCTGGACACCAATCTCCTAAGCAGCAACTTACCTGCAAAACAGTAATTTTTGGTAGTAGCAATTTCCTTTAGGAAAGTTTAATGAGTTTGACATAAAATGTAGCTTTCAAGCAGAGAGTTACAAATGGCTGGTAGAAAAAAGAAAGTAAGAGGAAAATGGTAGCTTTGTTCTCTCCAAAAACTGGTGGGTTTATGAAGGGGTGATGAAAGTAGGAACTGTCCTTATTGAAGTAAAATTAGTGATACTGAATATAGGAAGGATTTGAGCTCTGAACTGTCCTAATCTGCTGACCTGTCCATGGGGCCTTGAACTTCTCCAGGGAAAAGGGATCCAAATACAGCCTTTAATTCCTTTTAAATTGCCATTTACACCAATGGGGATTTTTTCCAATTCTTTTCTTTAAAATACACAAAACTGAAACAAAAAGTTGTACACAGTCAGTATTTTCAGCCAAAACCCACATCTTTTTGGTTCAGAAGAAAACCATTCTTTTTGCATGGGATAAATTATTTTCCTCCCTCTATCCATCAAAATGTTTTTAAAAACTCATTCTGGGCACAGCCTCCTACCCTTACTATACATTGCTGCAGGGTTGCATCTGCAGTGAGCAATAGTCTCTGGAGTCTTGGTTCCCCCGGAATCAGCAGAGCTCCTGTGGATGTCAACTGAAGCTAAACGACTGCATACAAGCTAGGATGTCTTAGGCTGGTTAAAATACAATGGGGATCTCAGAAATGCTTTTAGGGTTTGTTTTTTAAGTATAGCTGTGAAATTTACAGGGTAGAAGAGGTTTTGTTTAATGGATCGACATTATTGGGGTTTAGGTGTTCTTTCATGTCATGCTTTTGAAATGGTATTGTAGCAGCAAAATTACACTCAACTAAGGTGTATCTAATGGTGTTTGGTTGAAGAACTTGTCTTTTTAAATTGTGAAATAAATAGAGATATGATCAAGGACTTGTCTTTTGTTTGTTTTAGTTTAAAATGCTTCTTTAAATAGACAAGACTTTACATTTCTGTAGTAAAAATAAATGAACCATTTCTTTTTTAAAGCTCAGTTAGTGAGTTTTCTGTGTGTTTTTCAACCACTGGAAGATAAATTTTATCTATCTTCTGGTTCTTGGAGAGAGAGAGAGGGTGTATAAGTCCTTCAGGAAACTTAGGTTTAGATGTGTAAACAAGGCTCCCCCCTCTAGATGGGAACTGTTTTTCTCTAGAGTTTTATAACACTGTTGCATTTGGTTTGGCCCTTGTTTTGCTTGCATGTGAGAGCTATCCTTTCTTTTAACTACATATTGCTGTGACCAACTCAGAGACTGAGACTGAGATTCTGATATCTTACAGCTCTGTCTTCTCTCAGGTGACAGATATTCTACACCATTCAATTTATGAATCAGCGACACTCTTTTCTGCTGGTGTCTTAATACCTGAAGAATTATTTTGGGCTAGTCAAATTGAATTTTAGCATGAATGGAACAAAAAGCAAAAATTTATATGTATTTTTTAATCAATGGATTGTTTGGTGATTTAAAAAATATTTGAGAACTAATACAGTATATTAAAAGAAAATCATAAAAGATAACACTTGGGCTGAAAATATTGACATGCACTGTAAATGTTGATTTAGCTGCTTTGTCTGTCACAGTAACAGAAAGAAAAATGCAGCTGAGAACTAAAGAAGTGCATTCCACACAGCCATACTAAATGCATCAAAGAAATAAGCGTTCGTTAGGAGAAGTCCCTCCATAATATGAACACATAATATAAAACACATATATAAATATAAATTTATAAATATAAATTCTATCTGAATTCTGGTTTTGATGAAAAAAATTGTATTTCAAATGTAGATTTTTTTGGTCCTGATTTTTAGGTACATATCAGAGTATCATGTTGTTTGATTAATTAAAATCGAACTTAAACGAGGAGTAAAAGTCTCAGAGATTCTCAAAATTTTCAGGAGTTTGACTAAAGTAACTATGCACAGACAAAGAAATATTAGTCAGTTCCATGTCCTCCAGGAGAAAACATTGAGTTTTGTTCTGTGTTATTTAGCAATAGCCCCCTCCAGTTTAAAATTACATTTTACTTGTCCTTTTCTAAAAATAATATAACCAAACAATTCTAAATAAATCTTGGTAGAAAACATGATGTTAATATTATTTTTCCATTATGCACAAATACTAGGAAATATTATTTAAGGATGGAAGCAAGGTGGCTGCTTAACTGCATAATCGTTATCTATGTTCTATGATTCCAAGTCATCGTTTTGTTTATGATTCCTTTTCTCATATTACCACCGGTATTCTTCATGATAATTTTTTATTTAAATTTATCATTTTCACAGACATGTGTTTTGTGAGGTATGTGTTTGTTTGTGTATTTTGTGTAAAATTCCCAATGAACTGTTGAGTTGCCTCCCTAAAATTTCATCTTTACAGGTCTTACTGCATCTTTACCAGATATAGCCAGGCCTAAATTCAACTGTCTCCACTGGCTAAGTCCACTCTAAACTAAAAGCCACGATATGGTGAATTAGACCACAAGTTTTAAGACAATTTGCAAGGAGAATTTGAGAATGTGATTAAGATTGAACTAATGCAAGGATTTTTTTGGAGTCTGTAAATGGCCTCAAGTAATTATTACTCTGAGTCCACAAGCGTACCCTAAGGACTAATGTGCATAACCCATCACTTGAGCCCCTGAGGTATTTCTCTGAGTATCTAGAGAGTCTCCCAGGAGAGCTTGACCTCATCTCTCCGTTCAGTCCATGGGGAACGTTGGATGTGGAGTTTAGCAGGTACTATCTGAGTTCCTCTCAGCAGCACTATCGAAGCAGAATGCTTCACTGCATTTTTAGCTCTGTCTTACCACTGAGATGAGACCTCAGTGTTTCATCTGAGACTTTTATTCATTTGAGACTTATATGTGGTTACTTGATTAATGTGCCCATGATTCTCTCTGGTAGAATTGCTTTGGAGACAGCCATGTTCTTGAAATCCCTCTTAGGTAAATGGGTCAAGCATTGGACAAGGTGATAAGATGAGGATGATCCAAGCAGAGGTATCAGTTTCCATATTCCCTGTCCCTTCCCTGTCAAATCTTTCTGGTCAAACTATGTCTTCATGCTAGAGAACTTAATCCATGTGTAATCTGAGCTATGCCTTTTCTCTCCCCCTTTCCTTACTTCCAAATCTGAGACCATTCAGAGCAAGTTTATCTTTCTGCTTGTACTGGAGTTTTCAGCATCCGATCGCATCGATGCTCTCAACAAGCACTGTGTGGTTTTTGATTCCTCCGTGGCAGATGTGGTAGTGGATAGAGCAGCACAGCACTCGCTGTTGGTGAGAGCAGTCAATAGGCTCTGCCAGGTCATTATTAGTGCCAGAGCTCCAAGGAGCCATCCATTCTGTCCATAGTCCTCTGAATTTTCTCACTGAGAGATTATTTACTGCTGCAAATATTCTTTGGTTAAACTACACGTACTTTTGTTTCCCCTGACTCTGAGCCTTTCATAGTTATTATCCAGTGGTTGAATAGACAAGCATGACAGCAGTCAAACCTTCATATAAGATATGCAGCAAGCAAGAAGAAAGGAAAAACTAACAAATGGTCTCCACAGACACTCTTCAGGAACATTTTTCTTTCTGACTCATGTAACAGCATAGGAGAATGCTCTCTGTCAGGCTGTATGAAGGGACTACACAGGGTAGTATGAAGCACACTGAGCACTGGTAGTCTGTCTTTCTAGAAGCGAGGGAGCTGATGTGTTCATCTCAGAAGTGCGTTAGCAAAGCAACATTCAATACATTGCCACTAAATTAACTTCCTCCTCTACTAGCTGTATTTATTTGACAAAGCGTTCATTACATACCTCACATATTCTGCTGTACATGAACCTCACCTGTCCATGCCATGTCTGATAAAGTACTCACATTTCTAGTAGCTTTTGGTTTTGACTGATTATTATCAGTACAAAAATCAATGGCAAATGAAAAACCGAAACTTTTAGACCAATGTGACTGTATTGAAATAAACATTGTAGTAGCTACTCTACTGGTTAATTTTTTTCCTGCTTACTTACTAATAGAAAAGAGTTTGGGTTTCAAGATGTTTGAAAGTAATACAGCACAACTCCTTTTCCAAGACATTTACCTTTACAACAGAAAATAATTTTATTCAGAAAACTGAAATATATAACGAATGTTAAATGGATTAAAAGCTGGTTCATTGACAAATTGAAAAATGTGATGTCAATGGGCAGATATAAATTACTGGGATGTATCTAGCAGAGTCTGCCTGAAATCAGTTTTTGGATCAATAGCACTTAGCATTTTTATCAACAATCACAATCTATCAACAATAGACAGTGATATAAGACATTTTCAGTAAAGCTTGAGCATGACAGAGATTGGTGAGGTAGTAAATAATATGTTAGATAATTGCAGAAACTAATAAAACATATTTTAATATTGCTGAATACTACCAGCCTCTTGTGTGGGATGAAAAACTATAGGTAGCTGTTAAGCTGTGATTTAGAAAAGGACAGGTTATCAAAGATAATTGGGTCTACTTAGACTCTTTGTACAATGTTGCAGAAGGAAAAAGCACTAATGCAATAATATGCATATTAAAGTCAGACTAGCAGGCAAATGGGGTGATGATTGCCATTGCATGCTGTGTTGATAAGACTGCTTCTAGAATGCCAAGGCAAAATTTGGTGTCCAGTCTTAGGGAAAATAAGGAGATAGGACAAATGGAAGACATTGGGGTGCACAGGACCTGGAGATCAGGTTTCAGATCCTGTGTAGGTTTAACAAGTTCAGCTTTGTTTATCATTATGTATGTACAAATGTTTTGTAGGTTTGGGACAAGAAACACTTTCAGCCTCATTGGCGCAGCAAAATTCAGTGACTGGAAAATAATATTAAGGGGAAAATGCAGCCTCATATTAACTTGCAATTTGTTAGCTTTGCAGTTTACCAAATAGTGCAACAGCTGATCTGGGGAGGTGATAGACTTATCAGTGATAGGCATCTTAAAAAAAAGAGAAGGAGAGGGAAAGGCAGAGCGCTCTTGCTAAAAGATGCATTGTAATCCAGTCACTGGAGGTACTGCACTTTGAAGGTGAGTAGGCAGATCAGACAGCAAACAGGGTAGTTCTGGCTCTGGCTGGGATCTGTTAATTTTATGATTTCTTTTTTTACAGTTTATGTGCTGCAAGGAGAAGAGTCATACATATTTTGTCCTAAGTCTAAAAAATACCTGATTTAAACAGTTGACTCCTGAGGAGTCATGGGGAAATTATTTCCCCTGTTGTGCCCAGGGCCAGACAGTTTTCTTGTTCTTTGCTGTCTTCTGAGCCAGAAACCAGACAAGGCTGAAATTCAGATCCCAGAAAGGTTGATCTTCTCTCCTAAATGGAGCCTGAGTATGACTTGTGGTCGCCATAGTAGTGATCAGCAGGTCTAAGATGGGAAGGGATTTTGCACAGTCTTGAGGAGGGGACAAGAGTAGTCCAGCTGAAGCCTTTGGGCTAAGAGCTCTTTATTTTTGAAGTACCACAAAACTGTGAAATACAAGGTTGTCACAAGTCCCTGTGGCCTCAGAACTTGAGAATCTTGAACATAATTTTGGGTTCTCCAGTGCATCACTGTGTTAGTGGGGCAGGGATTTCTCAGGGATTTTTTTTTCCAACTCTAACAGATGGAAAAATTAGAGAGGCTTTCAGACAGTAAGCTTCTTTTAGATCTGAAATAGCAACACAGCCTTTAAACTAAAATATTTGAAATCAATTGCTTTAAACCTAGTTGTGTATGTTCATAAGCTAGACTGTCTGTGAGAAGAGGTAGTGGACTGAGGAAAGTATGAGATAAAAAAGCTATTAACACCATGGGAAAGAGAGGAGTATGTAATCTATTGCTTGTTGGAACATGGTGGTATCAACTGGGGTAGGGGTTATGGAAGAAGGAGGTTGTACTATATGACAAAACCATTATTTCTATTGTTTCCTTTTTTTTTTTTTTTTTTGTATTTAGTGGAATTACAAACTTTAGTAGGTTGCTTTTCAGAAAATACTTTCTGCTGAGTTTCTCTCTCTTACAGGCAAGAGGTAGAGAGAAAATTTGAAAATTTCCCCACTGATGCCTGTTTCTTTTGATCAGTGTGAATTTATTCTGATATTCAATGGTTGGTTTATTTCATCCATATTTTTTACAAAGCTTTTACATCAGATGGAGTATATTTCATTCTGGAGAGTGAATTGGCAGGACTACAGATCTTGGTGATACCCATCAAAAGACATACATTGCGGGGCTTGAGAATACTGACAAGTCTGCATTTGTAGGAATACTGGCAATTCTGCATTGGTTTCTTAAATGTCATCTGCTCCTTTTAGTGCGTATCACTCCACAGGGAATTTGGTTCTGAAGATAGGTTTAGCAATTCTGGAGCTATGAGTAACATGCACCTCAGGGAGCCAGAATCTAATAGAAAACATATTTTGTCTGTTGTCCCTTTTGAAGTATGTAAGCAATATACAAAATGGACAGTGGTTTGCTTATTCATATGCCACTGGATGTTATCAAGGAATTATTTGCTGGTTTGTGTCATGGGCGTGCAGTTTATCTGAAGAAGATATTTTTCTTAATTAAATTAAGCAGAATTTTTCTTAATTAAAAGCTTTAGCATATTTAGCTTTACCTTACTTGGGGCTATTAATTTATAAAGGATATGCTTTATTAGGGTACTTAGAGTGTTTGATTTACTGTTTTTATGGATGTGATAGATCTAACTTGCACTGGTATATTATTGCTTTTAGCAGTGTGGTAGTGCACTTGCATAGAAGCTGAAAAAACACTTTCAGGTTGAGACTGGTGTTAAAAGTTCATTGATGATCAATGCTATTGGAAATGCTGAAAAATATCAGAGGCTTTTCTTAAATGGTTGTCTTTTTGTCTGTTTTGAGTGTTTCTGGGGTGTTTTTAAGGTGATATTCGATGATTATGTTTATTATGACCTTTTTCTTTCAGGAATATCAGCCTTGTAACACCAACGCCTGCCCAGAGTTAAAAAAGACAACTCCTTGGACCCCCTGGACGCCGGTGAACATTTCGGACAACGGCGGCCACTACGAGCAGCGTTTCCGATACACGTGCAAGGCGCGGTTGCCGGACCCGAACCTGCTGGAGGTGGGGCGGCAGCGCATCGAGATGCGCTACTGCTCCAGCGATGGCTCCAGCGGCTGCTCCACAGACGGTGAGCAAAGCGGGACAGCCTCGCCCTGCCCCCTGCTAGGAACAGGTCTGCACTTCCATTGCCAGCACAGGCCGGGTGTCTCTGCTCGCTGGGGTTGTGTGTGGCAGAAGGGATAATGAAATGGAGGGCACAGTGATCCCAGTACGGAACCTAGCCTGTGTTTCTTCTGGATGTAGAGTCACCGTTCAGACTAAGCATCTTTCACCACCAGTTATGAGATTTGTATTAATGCTCTTTACAACAATCCTGTTCTTGGAAGATTGTCTTACCTCCTTATACTGCCCCAAGCTTTCAGTAGGGGCGAATTTGCGAAACATTAACGTATTTCCGGAATATTTTGCTAGAATAGGGAATATTCTAAGAACTTCTGCTCAGTAATTTGAAAGTAACAACTGTAAGATTCATATAGGTGTTTAAATAAATAAGGAGCTTATGGACTGGGTAATTTCTATTATAAAAGTTTATGTTGTGCTTTTGCTAGTACTTTAAATTTCTGTTTATTTCTGAAATCAAAAACCAAACACCTTCAAAATCTTTTCAGCTTTAGATGACTTCAGATTGGAATTATTTTGTTTCAGAATTTTCTTCTTTTCCTATCAGTAATGCATAGTCTTGTGTATATATAAAAAAATCAAAACTAGGAGAAATTCTGACATTCATTCTAATTTTATTAATACATTTCATTGATTATCCAGTTTTAATTGTATATCAGTGTATCTTTTTGATTATATTTTAGTCATACAATCTAAAAACCCACTTATTTTTGATTATTATATTTTAATATTTATAGGCCTGTTTTCCACTTGCATAGTCTTTTCTATCTTCACAGGATCCAGGTTAGCTGAAAAAAAAATTGTGTTACTCAAGGCATTTGGCTTATCTCAGAGCACAAAGAGAGGACAGTTTCTGTGTCCTTGGACTTCCTAATTCTCAATATATTTCAGACAGACCAACTATTGTGAAAGTCAGTTTTAAGCTCATGCCTGTACTAGGTTTACATGTCAAGGTTTTGGAAGCAGGGGAGGCTGCAGATTTGGCTTCTGTGATAATGTGCTAGAAACTTCCATCCTGCACCCCCCCCATCCTGTACAAAACTTTTATTGTTTCATTTGACATCTCTGTCTCTTTGCAGGGGGCAGGATGTTACTAATTTTTTAAAGAAATACATATTAGTGAACTGTGTGAAATAATAAAACAAAACCCATGGTACTCCAGATAAGACTTAGTTTTGTGCTCTGTGTCATTCCCATTTAAGATAATCTACAGTGTCAAATGCTGGGGATTTTTTTAGATCTGGATAGCAAGGCAGATATCGGCATGGAGCAGCTCTTGACACAAGTGTTTCTTCTATTCTGTTTTCATCCATACTAAATTTCAAACTAGTATTTAGCAAAGATTTTACTCTTCCAGGATTGGTGTATGACCTGTATCTCTTGTCTGTAATGAGACTTCAAGGTGATGTTGCTGCTTTTTCCTCTCTTCCAGCACTTTAACATTGATGACATATTTTTAAAATTTCATGAGATTAAACGAGAAAGAGAATATTTTTCCCACCAGGGAGTGCTGATGTGGGAAAGTTATCACAGCAAGTAGAAGTTCTCTGCAGGAGAATTTAGGTATAATCTGGTCAGACAGCTGAGATGGCAGCATGTAAGAAAGGAGTATACAAAAGCCAATGCATGGTGTAAGAGAGGAGGTCAGTAGGGAAAACCAGTTCAAGGGCCAGTTTGTTACAGATCACATTGCTGCAAGAAAATTAAACTTGGCATGGAGACACCTCTCTCAGCTCTGAAGTTGTGATCGTAAGACCTCTCCTGGAGCTGGATGCATAAGCTGACTCCTACAGAACATAGGCAGAAGTAACAGACCCTACAATTTGTTAAATAAAGCATTTTTTCAGTGTGCAAGTGACAGGGGTGGGGATGATGGTTCAGGTGCATTCTTTGCCTTATTAGCTTGAAGATTTTTTTTTTGAGCCTGAACATAATACCCCTGAATTTCCTGGCATTGTACTTTTTTTTTGTTGCATCCTGCTGAAGCTGCTGCTTTGATTCATTTGGAAATAATTCATCATTCGAGCAATGTATGTGCATGACCCCTGCTGCATAGTAATAGAAATGTTCATCTGGGTGAAGCATTTTTGCTGACTAATCCCAAAACTACTGAATATTTAAGTACTTTTTATTGAGTACTTGACGGGACAGAAACTATTATACATCTGTCTTTTCTTCTCAGTGAGTGCTCTTATAGCTTTGTCATTAATTTGCACTCATTCTTTGATTCTCTTTGGTCAGTGAGTCTTTAATTATTCTGTAATGAAAGATGAAACTCGATCGGTGTTCCAAGTGGCTGCCAATAAATTTCTGGTGAAAATAGCACATTTTATTTTGCGACTGTTTGCTTAGTCATTTTTTGGTTATGGATATCAGAACAGTATGGGGTGGAACATTTGCTGAGGGAGGGGTGAGGGGACACCACTTTGATTTGCTGTTGAGATGAAGCTCGCTGACTGCCTCTAAACTGCAGAATTCAGGAGCACTTCCCTTCTCCCAGGTTTAGATGTGAGCCAACACACGACCACTCTACTATTCCTTGATTTCATTGGAAGAAAATACGTGAATAAGAGTTGTGTACAGTAGCTTTGGGAACAGAGGTAAATCATGAGAGTGGGAAACCATGAATTGTGGCAGACACCTTCACCATTTCTGGTTAGATAGCAAGAAAACATCCTAACTTCCTTCCACCTGACCAGAGCCTGGATACTCTGAAACATTATTTTCATTATCTCCATGTTGAATTGTAGCAATTTTCTGGCTTTTACAGAAAGATTAATTCTGGTACAGAATGCTTGGCATACCTCATTACCAAAGATGTGTTCTGTAGAGATCAGTTCTCTGTTCCTTGCAGATAGGAGCCATTTGTTAGAAATTTTCTCATTGCCTATAATCTCCCACTGTGCAACTATAGTCACACCTTGTTAAACAGAATCATGTTTCACTGTCAGATGCTGGAAAAGCAAACTTTCTTTGCAGCCTGAGCTTAGAGATAGAACTTCTTGCCCGAAACCCGCTAGACTCCTCCTGAGTGTGGTAAGATTTCTATCTCAATCAAGTAAGCAGTAACATTTGCAGACTGTGTTCATGCTTTTCTGATTTGAAGTTAGATTAAGAGGAAAGAAAAATAAATCTTGTTCCCTGCCTCTGGGTTTTCATAGTGCTCAGGTAGGAAAGAGACAGCTATTTCAAATAAACTGAAAGAGATTGTGTACACTGTTGTATGTCTTAATGCATTGTCTGTACAATCCAGCATTCAGAGTATAGAAATTATATTACCCTAGGCTTTAATATGTGCTTATGAAACATATTAAATATCTACATTAACACGTTGGCTCTCTCTAAGATTATCTGGTGTATAAACCGTAATAATTTTATTGAAAGCATAATTTTTTAACCCAGGGATGAATATTTCACAAGGTATGAAGTTTCCTGATTTTTTTAGGTTGAATATATCTTACCAAAGTCTAGACTCCACAGGAGTCTGCAGAGAGAGCTTTAGCACCCTGAGGATTGAGAGATCCATTGAAGAATAGCATCTGATACAGTGAGCACAATTCACCCTCCACCTTTTTTCCATGGTGTACAACGCAAAGAGCAATGGTGGCCTTCGACAAGACACTTGACTTTGACATGGCCAGAGTTAGACCAGGTTATCTTCCCAAATACCTTCTGAAGGCAATTAAGCAAAGGCAATACTTCTAATTTCAGTTATTTCAGTCTTAAAGAGTCTTTTGTTGGCTTTTCTTTTTTTCCCAGTCACCTGGAAATCTGCACCTAGATTCCTAGCTGTTGCTGCTTCCTCTATCTCAAACTTGAAAACAATCCTTATTTTTGAAGGCAGGATGTGATTTTGTCTGAATTACTCTTCTAGTGGCTATGATCTCTTGTGAAAAGTTTGATTAAATCTCTCCTTGTGTTACCCACAGGAAATCTAGAGTGCATTCAGAATTTATTACAGAATAGAACATGTGCTGATAATCAGGAATGTCCTATAGTCAGGAGGAGTATATGTTGAGATTATATCTCTTATACTGTTGTATTGAAGCTAAGGTTTGGTATTCTGAGTAAGAACAAAAGGAATTCTGGAACTTAAAACTGAATCTGATGACAAATTGAAGTTTGATTGACAAAGTAAAACTCAGTGGAACTTTGGAGTTAAATACTTAAGCACAAGAAAGCTAGGTACAAGAAATAAAATTCTCATGCTAACATGACATCATCCATCTGCATACTCTTTGGGTTTTTTAAATAGGCTGTCTTTGCTTTGCATTAGTATTTGCCATTACATTTTACTATTTCAATTTTACTATGTTTCGAAGGTTTATAAAGTTTTTATAAGTTATAGGTATTTAGGCCTGAAGTTATATAAGTTTTATGCTTCAATAATATTGTCAAATAACTTGCAGACTATCTTCAGAAAGTGACAACACTGAAACAGTCTTTGCTTATCCTTGCTACCTCTGCACTTTAAGCAGTGTTTCATGCTGTCATTTAGAAATGATTCAGGATACTTGAATTTTGGCTTCAGATCATCTTTTCCTAAAGTCATGAACCTAGACTGCTTGGATAATTGAATTTTCTTTGTTAGGTCGGAACTGGAGGACATAAGTCATAAATCAGTCAAGTAATATAATTTATCAGGTGTCGCAGCTACTTCTCTCTTACTTAGAGCTGTGTTATTTAGCTACAGGCTAGACTAGGGAATTATTATCAAACTATGTGTTTTAATAGAGCCTCACTTTTAAGGCAATTTAATTGAGCCTGACTGAGTGTGTTGCAGTTCTCAAAGAGAATCAGGCCAACCAAAGTCTCATTACAGGCTTTTGCAAAGGCAGACTTTTTCTCCTGTGCTAGTCAGGACAGGTGACTTTCATGTTAACATGTCTCCAAACAGGATTAATTTCTTGTGGATTTATGAAGCTATTTGAATCCAACCAAAAAGTTTTAAAAATTTACTTAGAAATCATCAAATCATCTTGGTTTATATCAGAATTATGTAAATAAATTGGGCAACTGTTTTCAGTTATATTTGCATTATGGAATAAGTAAATCATCAGCAGAGCAGTGCTAATTTTACTGATGTTGAACAAAGAAGAAGTATTTAAAATGAGAGAAAATTACTCTGTTTAGATGTCAGTTCATATCTTCTCTCTTCCCTGATCTTAGAAGTTGATGGTTATTTGGTCCACAAAATCACTGTGATTGCTTTTACTGAAGTTTTTGCAGTACTTGCTGCTGCCCATGGAACTTTTCACTTTAGAGAAGCACAACTGCCTTTTTAAAATTGTGCTGGGATCAAGTAGTTAAATCCCCTTTTCTAGCCTCAGTATGCAGCAGTTTATTACTTGAGTACAACTTCTGAACAACTGAAAATGAGCCTCTTGATGAGCTGCAAGCAGAATTCATGCTTCTAGTTGTTCACAGGGCTCTAAGTCAGTCATAGGCTTTCTGAGAACAATTTAGTTTAAAACATTTGAATGATGAATCTGTCAAAGGTCGAATCGGAATTCAACTTACAGATGTTCTGTCTGTCTTGGGAGAACTATTCATTAGTTTATTGATGATGCTATGACTGATCATTCTTTTTGCATATTTTACAACTATTTCTATAGATGGGCTTTAAATAAGGGAGTCTAAGGTTTTGTTTTGACAACTAGGCTTTTACTGCTACCATGAAGAGGGCCTTGGCCCTTGCATCCTACTTTGGCTATATATTTTTATCTTGAAGGCAGTAAGATGAGAAAACAGCTTAATGCTGGGTTTTTTTGGGTGGCACAATCTTGTTTCTGTCCCTGGAGGTGGTTGTAGAGCAATCTGAGAGTGGCCCAAACTGCAAACAGAAGTGGCAAGAAAGAAAACCACAGTTTAATGAGAAAATTCGGAGTTTTCGGTTCTGTGCCACTTGCTCTGAAAGATTGCAATACTTTTCTATTTATGCCTTCTCCTGTCGAATTTGATGTAAACTGTGATAAGGCTAGGACTTGGTTCTGTATATACACTTACTTTCTGAGGAATTTTTGCTTGAAAAAATTCTACAATATAATCTTTTGATTAATTTTGCATTGCCCCTCATCCCCTCTACCACCTCAGTTAATAAACAGGACTTCTCAGCTGAAGGACTCAGGATCCCAGAACTGAGGCCAGCACTCCAAATGGACTCTTGACCAGTGCTGACTAGAGGGAAAGGATCCTTCCTTGACCTACTGGAAAAACTCTTACCAGTGTAACGCAAGTGCCTTCTTTTCCACAAGGGCACATTGCTGGCTCACATTCAGCTCTCTCTCCTCCAGAACCCCAAGATCCTTCTAGGGACCAAGCTCCTTTCTAGGTGCTTGGCCTCAAAGTGTGGTTGCATGGGGTCGTTGCTGTCCAGACTCAAGACTTTGCATTTTCCCCAGCTGAACTCCATGAGGTTTCTCTCTGCCTTGTCAAGGTGTGACACGACCCTTTGGTCTATCAGCAGCTCTTCCCAGCCAAGGCAAACTTGTGCAGGTCATTAATGATGATGTTAAGCAGGACTGAAGCTCATGACTTTTCTGCAGCTGGCCTCTTTATGGCTGATCACTGTCCTCTGGGCCTGGTTGCTCAGCCAGTTCTCAACACATTGCACTGTCCACTTACCTAGCTCATACTTTGTTGACTTGTCTAGCAGGAAGTTATGGAAGTCAGCATTAAAACCCATACTAAAGTTGAGATAAGTAATATCCACTGTTCTCCCCTCATCTGTGCACCTTGTCTCCTCATTGGAGAAGGCTATAACGTTGTTCAAGGAATTTGTAGAACAGTATTTCCGAAATGCAAATGATCTTGTTATCAAGATCTGATCAAGTGACTGATCTTGTCACTTTTCATGCTGTTACTAGCATAATATTAATTTTTTACTGTGTAGTTTCTGTCTGAAGAGAAAATTCTAAAAGCCCTTTTATGAACATTGTGTTAATTACTGTAAAACTGTGGAAAGACTGGTCCTTATAATAATTTTTTTAATGCTTTGGAAAGAAGAAAACTCAGGGGAACACTTGCTGCAGACCAAACTCCACACTGAAAGGATTTTTTGGAATATTTTTCTGTTTCAGAGCTAAACTACCTTAGAGCTTTTGCTTAGAAGATCCCACTCCCCAGTCCCCAATTTAAATCACAAGAAATCTAATAACATAATGTCCGATAAGGTCATACATTTTCCTTAGGACTTAAAAAGCTACATGTGTGCTGCAAAGATACCTTCAAAATACCCTAGTATTGTTTTGAAGTGATACACCCTGCAGTGATTTATTAATGGAATGACTGACAGTCTGGTCTGGTTATTACTTTTTTCATTGTTTGCATTGCTCTTAATTTAATAACTTTAAAACCCCCTTGATTTAGAATTCTTGTATAAAATATACTATTATTTTGTCCTCACAGCTCACTGTGTACATAAGCTGAGTATTTCCATGACCAGAGTGATACAAAATTGCAAAAAAAAAATGGGTCTTAAAAGCAGGAAAGTGGGCCTGTATTCATAATTCACATTCTGTTTCTCTGTCCTTGCTCCCTTTTTTGCATTTGAATGAATGTCATGTTTTTTGAAATGCTGCTTTTAATATATGTGTAATAGAGTCTGGCTCAGCAGGAGAGAAATAGTTACCCTCTATAATTCCTGAAAGATTTTATCCATTTTTAGTCAATTTTATATTGCAGTTCTGCTGTTTTCTTACTAATTTCAGCAGTTTCTTATTACCAGTATTTCTGTGTCAATGCATCATCATTCCACTATTGCAAGTTATCAAGAGCTGAATAAAAATATGCAAACCCTCATCTACTTTGGGATGATTGTGAATGTATTTCTTGGGGAAGAAGTTAAGCAGTGTTACTAATGCCATAACCACAGGTAGAAATAGGGTGGACACTGCAAATGAGAGGGTCCTCCATCATGGTTATGCAGAATACTGATCTTGTTCAGTCCGGGACAACTGTTGGGCACTCTTCATTGTTTCTGTGTATTTTCATGGCATCATTCAATAAATCTTCTGTTTCTTTATGTCCACTTCATACTCCTGCAATGCCTATGGCTGTGGGTCGGTCACAAAACAATTTCTTCTTCTTTCTTTCTTCTTTGTGCTGCAGTTATAGCTGCAAACAATCCCCTGCATTTCTCCACTGTTGATGATACAGTTCATCTGCACTTATGCTGGCAATACTGAATCTCTAGCATAGAGAGCCAGCCACATGCTCTACTGGCTGAGGTACCATTCACAGGACCTTCTCTCATCACAGCTACTTAAATAAGTACTTCTAATAAAAGTAGCAATTATTGGTCCATCAATCATAGAGTTTCCACTGGGAAAAGTGAACTGCTTTGGCAACAATAGGAAATCCCAGCAGTGTTGGTGGAGATGCTTAGTAGTGATGCTTAGAGGTAAGGCTACAGCTCAAGAGTAATTTTGGTGTTGTGCTTAGTACAATTGAGGGAGTCTTTTTCCATGCAGGACCAAATCCAAAAGTGACAGAGATACTTAGATCAACTGCAGATTATTGGAACTTGACCCAGGGCTATATGCAGACCTTCAAAATACCCTAGTATTTTGTGTGCTGTGAACAAGATCTGTGTGTCCCCTCTTAATGATAAATAGCAGACTTCATCCATTTCTGTTTAATCTAATTAACCTTTTCTCTGTACTAAACTTGCTTACAAAATATGTTTTCCACTTGCCAGATGGTTATTTTAAAAAGGAATATTCTATGGTGAGCATGTGTGTGCGTGTGTGTCCAAAAGGCTGATTTCCATGGCATATATGTGACTTAAACACTTGAACTCAGTGGAAAATAAACTGGTTTTTAAAGTGGCAAAACATTGCTCTTCACAAAGGGCAGTTTTGCTAGACGTTGTGGAATTGTCAGTGGACACTATCTATGGGCTAGGATAGGTCCAGTGCGGTGGATACCCCTGAGCCTCTGTGCAGAGCCAGCAGCAGTGGAGGCAGGCTGGGTGGATCAATGGACAGGGCCCTGCAGGACGACCAGGAGAGCTGGCTCAATGAGTGGTCACAGGAAGCTCAGTCCTGTCTTCCTTGTCACCGGTTCTTCCTGTAAAACAGAGGCAATAATATCTATGTAATATATTTGGAGATTCTCTGATGGTAATTCCTGTATAAGAGAGAGATAAATTTTATCATTTTTAGGTGGAGTAAATTGTCTAGTTCAGTCAATGCGGCCATGAAGTTTTAACTGAAGTGTTGGATCCAACTCTTCACTGTAGTCCATGCAAGTGATTATGAAATTTTTATTATGGAAGAGATTTTTGAGATGCAACTTGTGTCTGGGTTGTGAGACTAAAGGACGGTATCCCTCTGTTCATAATACTTACTATTAGAAGTCTAGGAGTAAATTTGAAGAGGAAAAGGTTGTTTTGGGGTGAGATACTGTTTTAATTCAGTATTACTTTCTCTATCCTTATTTTACTAGGATTGTCAGGGGATTTCCTGCGTTCTGGACGATACTCTGCCCATACCATCAATGGTGCCTGGTCACCCTGGTCTCCGTGGTCTCAGTGCAGTCGTGACTGCAGTAGAGGTATCCGGAATCGCAAACGGGTCTGCAGCAATCCTGAGCCCAAGTATGGGGGACTTCCTTGCCTTGGCCCATCTCTAGAGTACCAGGAATGCAACATTTTGCCTTGCCCAGGTAAGTTTCAAATTAAACGAAAGAAGTGAAAATAAAATAGTTTATGTTCAAGGTCATATCTTGCAATATTTGGTTTGGGGTTCTTTTTCTATTTTTGTTGGTGAGTTTTGGGTTTGTTTTGGTTCTTAAATTAATTAAAGATCAAATTTGCCTTTATAATATAAGTGGATTTGGTAATATTCCCATGTGATGTCAATAAATTTATCATCAACAGTATTAATAGCTATATCTTTTTTCACTTGTGAGACTGGCTGCAAAAATATAATTTTAGTATGTAAACTTACAGAAAAAAAAGACATAAGAATTCTGGCAAGACATGAGAAATCTGGCCTAGTCTTTATTTAAACTCAAAATATCATTTTCATCACAGTGGTTGCTGGCATTAAATCTGTGTTAGCTTTTAAGTGTAGAGTTGCCAGCAAATAAAGTTCGCTACTGATCACCAAATTAAATGGTAATTCAAGTAGTCCATAAAGATTGTTCTTGGAGTCTTGAGTTTCTACTTAATTTAAAGTTGTTTCATGATTATATGAAAGGGATTACAAGTCAAATATATGTTTACAAGAAACTGCTTTGGATTAAAAATCATTGTTGTATCTCCAACATAGGGCAAAAAAATAAAATCTTGGTTTCAGTCACATCTCACCCTTCATGAAACAAAACTGTCGGTTCAGTGGAAAAAGGCTGTGGGTTCAGTGGAAAAAGGCTGTTTTTGTTGTTCCAAATACCAAGCTTTATCCCGACGGGAATGCTTGGCTCCTCCCCCTGGGTGGAGCCTCTCACAATGGGATGATAACATGTTATCAATCACAGAGCCAGACTCAATGGCCCATTAATGGAAGATAATCTCTGTGGGTGAAGATGAGTGTGGAAGAGATAAGGAAACTGCCCCCTCCGGGTTTTAACAGATGGTGATGGAATAGTTACACCCTACATTCCCACGACAAACTGTATTCCCTAAATCATGGACACATTTGTTTTTATAAAATCAGTATTTTGTCCAATCTTTTTGCAGTGTTTCCCTAGGTTGTTAAAGCCCTCTTAACAGTCACTGTCCATTCTTTGCATCAGAATTTAAGCAGAGGATCTGCGCGGAAGACACTTCCCTCTTGGGAGGACACAACTTCTTGAAAAGCATGTTTCCATCTTGAATTGAACCTAAGCAATATGTTTTGGCACACAGCCTACAAACCCAGCAGCTCTGTGAGCGTTCTGGCTGTTCACTGAAAGCAAATTTCTCCACAGTTTTATTGCTAACAGGAATGGTGGGGTTGTTTGACAACTTGAATGCCCTGAGGCACTCAAGCCCCCAGCTCTCCTGCTGATGGGGCAGATCCATTGGGAATTTCTATTGAGGATCCCTGTTTCAGTCTAGGGAAACGCCCATTGAGCCATCTGAAATTCTGAAAGAGACACTTGGGCACAACAAACCAGGGCTTTCTGGTGAAATTCTCTTGCTGTATCCAAGGAGGAAAGTAGCTTCAGTTGCTCATTGTGTAGCTTCTCTATCTCTGGGAGTGTGAACATCTGAGGAGATGAAGGAGAGAGGCAAAGCTTCTTTCTGAGTGTAGAGGCATGACAGTGAAGGGTGTCCATGTTTCCTACACTAAGAACTATTGGAGAGAGGTGGAAGGCAGCTAGCAAAGAACCAACATTTTTCAGAGAATTATAAAGTTGTGGTCCAAATCTTCATGTGTACACACCCCTAGTGAGTGATCTGATTCATTAGTTCACAGACTGCAATCGTAATTGCCTTTCTTTTTCCAGGATAGTAAAATTATAAACAATTCTGTTTCATGTAACTGCACTGTTCGAGTAGTTTGGCAGTAATTCATTAAATTAAAGATCTAGAAGGCCATTGTACTAATGCGTGCAAGGCTCCCCAGGAATGTGTGCAGTAGGTGAAGCAAGCTAGAGCACAGCAATTCCTCATGGGCTCCTGCTTCCCTTGCAAAGGGAATCTCTCCATAGGATGCTGCCTTCAGCTTCCTTTGAAACACGTGAGTGAGTGGTGTGGTATGAGGTAACAGGTCTGCCCACAAGCCCTGAGGAATCTGATTGTATCACCATACTGTAGTAACTGAAATGCATTCATCAAATGGGCACAGAGTATCTATAAAACAGGGCTGGATTCATCCCTCATCGTTGATTTTCAAACTAAATGCTGTCTTGAATTTGCTGGATTTTTTTAAGTTAAAATAAGTCAAAGGTTTTCAGGAACATTTTTTTTATTAAGATCTGCAGGTATTCACTGTTATATTTTTTGAAAGAAATTGTTTTAGCCAGTAAAACATGCTTAAAAGTTTGTTGTAGAGGCCCTAGTTGTTTATGACATAGACAATACCCCAGACTAAAAAACATGAAGTTGTAAGGCAGAAGTTGAAATTGTTCCTTGAATTTGAAAATATTTTAAAAGATCAGTTGATATTAAGTGTGGTGGGCCTTTCTGAAGCAAGAAGCGGTGCCCTAATCTATCTAATAATTTTATTTGGAGACAAGTTTTATTTTTCTTTTTAGTGCAACGCAAATTTGAATAGAGATGTAGAGCATGAATAAAGTATTTGGATGTATCATAGCGTGCAACAAGGGATCACAAAGTTCCTCAGCTACAGAACTGCTGTTTTCCAGTAATTAGGAAAAAACATAGATGACTAAATCAGATTTTAGATAAATCTGGAGGGAAAACTTTGCAAGCACTACATGTAATTGATTTTTTTTTTTTAGATGGGGGAGAGTAAAATATTGTTGCAGAATAAGGCTTGTCCATAAATTAGACCTGATTATAAACTTGTAGGAGGGAAATAAATTCTTATTGGAGAAGAATAGCAATAAATTTAAATTCTCTTAATCTTTAATTAAGAAGACAGAAAGGCTAAGGAGTGGGAGGGGTGGGATTTTGTTCTCACCTTTACCTGAAAGTATTTTCCATAGTACTAGAATTAAAACTGCAACAAAACATTTGATGGTCTCTGAGATTTTCCTGAGCTCCCATAGGGTAAGGACAGCTTTACCTGCTCCCACCTGGCACAAAACCCTTTAGTTACAGTCCAGCCCAGTCATTACACTCCCAGAAATATTCTGTTTAGCAGGAAAGGTGCGATGACAGCCATAAAGAACCCTTCCTGCTACTTACTGCAAGCTCAGGTTCTGCTTTTCTTCCTACTCTGCTTATTGCAGACAGGATCAACCTCTCATGATATAAAACTGCTGAGAAAGGGAAGCGATAGAGAAATATACTGAGCAGTGTTTAAGTCATGCTGAAAGTCAGTAGGACTTCATGCTTCTCAGTAAATTAATCTGGGCTCAATGTCATCCTGGAAGAAACTAAAGATGCTCTGAAGGACTAACACAATGAGAAAGCCCACGGAGCAACCAAAGTGTACAAAGCTGTCTTGTCTGGTTAAGTGTCTTGCAACACTTGTAGCATCCCAAATATACTTATTAACATATTAATAAATAGAAATTGATGGTTAAATGCAAGATCCCAGAACTTTAAAAAATTACTGAAGTCACCTGGACCCTGCCTTCAGCAAGTTCTGTTAAACCTTTTTTAAGCCTGCAGGGAAGAGAGAAACTGAGGTTTTTTTCTGCACTAGTAAATGGTCCACTGATGTACAGATTGGTATCAGTCACTGGGCTTTTTGTTCATAGTATTTGAAGGCTGAATATATAATAGTAAATTGAACAGTGCCAGAAAATTGCCAGAAATTGTATGCAGGTCCTGGAAGATGATCTGTCTGTATTGTTCAAGTTTTAGAATGATCCCGCATACAATTTTTGCCTTCAACTAACTATCACTCTCCCAGATAAGCTGCAGAAATAGTTTGTGAGCCAGTGTACAGTAAAGGCATGTTCTCAGTACTCAGTTTCCATCTGGCTAAGCTACTTTGAGGGTCAGGAGAATATGAACTATTGTCTTGTGCTACCAAATTATGCTTTGAACCTGTGCCTCAGCTCTTTTTTTTATGTCTCAGAGATGTGAATAGTGTTGAGCTGGCAAGAACTGAACTGAACTGCCTTAATAACTATGGAAAGGATCTGTGAATGCTCACTGACATTTCTGTTTTCTTTGAGTTACTAATATGCAGTTAATAATAAAATAAAGGAATCTAAAATCTAAAATATGAGGGTTTTCTTATCCTTGGGGGCTTGCAAGACATTTACGTTATGAAGATAAATAGATGATGAAGAGAAGTGTTGTTTGAATGGTAAATTCTACAAAACTTCAAAATTATAGGAATTTAATAAGAGATGTTTACCTGACAATAATAACAACCAAACATAAAGAGCACTGTCCTAGTTCACAGTATTGCATATTTCTTCAGTTATTTCTGTAGAAAAAGAAACTATTCCTCTGAAAAACTTTTCTTTATTTGTGTTTTGTTTTGTTTTTTGTTGCCTTCTCTTATATTCCTTTGCATAGGGACATAGGGACACTTGGCTGATGTGTCAAGTGTAAATTAATTAGATATTTAAAGCAGAGCTGTGTGAGCACCACTGACTAGCATGAACTACAGGAGTTCCTGTTCCCTCTTCCCCTCAGAGCATCAGAGGGCAGAATCAGAGCGAATGGACTGTTGCCATCTCTTAGATTTGAAATTCTGATACTTCATGACAATATTTTGGGATTTTAGCAATTACAGATTTTTATTATAATGGTTCCAGTTTAGCTTAGTTGTGACATTTTAGCTGAGAAGATCTGAATAAATTCATATATCATATTATATATATTCATATATACTGAACTTGCTAATAACAATAATGAGTTTCAGATGTATAAAAATCCCTGTTAGACTGTTTAAATTATTTATGCATCCCCTACAGCCAGTTGCTGTTTATTTGTTTTATTTTTTATTATTTTTGTCTTTATTAATGCTTTTATTTCTTCCTATTTTTCTTTCTTTGAAGTCATACTTGGCCACAAGAAAACAGGAATGAATTTAAAAGAATAAAATTTACCCTGCAATAGCTTTGTCAATCAGGAGGAAAAAAATTACTCCAGTAAATGGAGGCTGAAGCCCATCTCATAACATGAACTCATCTCTCTAGGCTTGTTCTATAGCCAGCAAGAAGTGGGATGAACTGCTCTTTGAAGCAACTGTTGCTTTTCTAACTTAAAAGTCTCAGTTACAGACTTAAACCCGAGTGGATGCTTAGATTTTGTTATTGTTCTTTTCAAGAACCATTTGTTTGCCTTGTGTTTCTGCATTGCACTATGTCGACTGTTTGTTTCATCCAGCATTGCTTTTATGAATAAAAGCTATCACAGAAATAATACTTTGCCTTTGGAAACTATGATGTAAAAATTGCTCTCTCCCCACACTGAAACATGCAGCAGTATCTCAGAGGATTGGGAAAAAGCAGTAGACTGATGTGGAATGGGATGATCCCCAGGTGTCTGGAAGGGAGCAGTAGGCTGCCCAACATGCAGACAGTTTATAAAGGAGCCTGCAATTCTGTCTGTGTTCTCATGAAAGCAGGTGAGGTCAGTGTGTCTGCCCACACTTCCTTGTAAAACCCAAAGTGCATAGCAGGGTATCCAGTTTACTTAATTGTCCCTTGGAAATTCTCCAGCAGTGTGGATGTTTTGTCGTGTCCTCAGGAGATCCCATTTCTGTGCCCTGTTTCTTCCTGGTAAATCCTCTTCCCTATGGCGTGTGTTTTCTTCATTACAGTGAAGAAATATTTATTAACCTCAACAGCAATCAGGAGGGAAAAAGTTGTTTGGTTTACTATAAAGGAAAGAGCATTGTTTGATAGCACCCTGCTAGCTGAAGAGAGCCTTCCTCCTAAAGAGACCAACCTCAACCATTGTCAGAAAATGTAAAGACTCTTTAAGTCTTTCATTGTGGAACTACTTTAATGACTTTCTTTTGTCCAGCAGCTCTACAAAATTGTTATGTAAAGAAACTGTAGTGACTGGAACTTTCCTTGATGCTGTGTATTTTTCCTCTATAAGAGGTAGAAATAACATTAAGGGCTCCATGACAAAAGGAAAAAAATAAAAAAAAAAACCAGATGGTGCTGTGTTGCTAAGCAACTTACAGAAAGATGAAAGAAACCACAGAGCTCTATTTAGGTCTTGTAAAAACTCAAGCAGTAAATACCCACTCCTTTGATCTTATTTAACCATGATGATGCCTTATTATCCTCTGTTGCTGAAAAGAAAAAGTTCTGGGGACAAATAAAAGAGGTAGTTACAATAGTCCTTGAAAGGTTAGAGATTTAGGAAGGCAGACTGTCAGTAAATAGCTGCTAAAAAAATAGTTATAGTGGCACTGTCCAGCTCAACTAGGATGAAACCTAACATTGTCTGTTGTTTGTCCTTCCCCACCTCCCCCAGACCCACTTCTCCCTTTACATCTGAAGTCACATAGTACAGCCATGATCACTGCAGTTGTGGAACATGGTGACGTTGCTGGGTGTCACATCAGTCTCTGTTCTCGGCCACCTGTAGATCGATGGCAGTTTCAAATGCATGTGCATTTGTAATTCTCACCCTGGTCCATCTAAAAATCAGTAGAAAAGTGTTGGGGGTCTCTGTCTCCATTACAGCAAACAACGCACCTGTAATGTTTGCAGACAATTTGTTTTCTGTGTAGTCAATCTCAGGCAGAATCAATTCCATTTTGTGGAGGTCTATATGCTGCAGCAGACATGCCTCTGATCATTCATTTGAGCTAGTCAAAGATCACTTTAAAGAAAAAGTAAAAAAAGAAAAAAAGAGAGTATCTAGAAAGGTAAAGCTTTAATATCATATGAAATGAATAGCTTGGGTAACAGCTTCTGCTTTTATTTGACGTGATTTAAAAAGAAAGAAAAAAGAGGCAAGTTCTGAATAAAAGATACCATGTCTTGAAATTGTTATAAAATTGCACAGTATATTTCACCTGCACTGAAGACAAATAACTTATGGCTTTCTTAGATATGAGTTTGCATAATACTGCATTAATAGAGTTATCCCAGGCAAAAAGACATATTTGCTTTCCAGTGAAAAGTATGAATAAGAAAAATATGAGTAAGAGAACAAGTCAGATACTTTATCGAGATGTAGTATTTATTTATGATAGGTGGTATAAAACTCTCTCACACATCTCTATAGCTGGATGATTTGCTGTATGATGTAGCAATCACTGAACTCCTTAATAATGGAAATAATTTATTTAAATTGCTTACCAGATCACAGAAATCCTGAATTAGGCTTCAGAGTCCAGATAAATTACTTGCAAGAGTTTTCAAAACTACAGTTCTTAGCAAGGAAGTGCCAAGTCCATGCTCTTTTGATTGTTAGGATGGTGGTGCAAACAAACAATGCAGGGAATAAAATGCAGTGTATTCAACAACTTCAGTTACAGGATTAGTAAATAGTCTTAGGTATGCAATAGTGAATTATCTGTTTGATTAACAGTTGAGAACCTGAAGATATACTGTTTCTGAAATAACATTAAAAAATGCTTGAATAGCTTTTAATATCAAAATTCTCCTATCTCATTATCTCACTGTTGAAGACTTTGCATAGAAATAATTCTATTCAACTCACCAAGTGCATTTGTGATATGCAATCCTGCAATGCCAAAATAAGTATTTTTTAAATGTTCTACATCTCCATATAAGAGAGAATTTAAATGCAAATACCATATAGATATTTCCATTGTAAGTTAATTTTTTTAAGATTTGTAAACTCTTTTTTTTTTTTTTTTTTTTTATGGTAAGAGATAATGATGGAATAGCATTTCAGTAAACCAGTAGAAATTACCCCTTGAAAGGCTGTTTCATTAATTGAACAGAAAAGATTTAAAAAAACCATGGTAAATAATTTAATTCTTTAAGAATTCAAGTGAGAACACTTGGAAAAGAGAAGAAAATACTGATATTCGTTGCAGAATGAATACTTCCCTGGTAAAAGTACATCTGACTTTGTCATGTGGCTACTGATATGAAGCCTTTGGCAGATGGGCTGCAATGTAGCTGTAAATATTAGAAAAAAATATCCTGGAGCGGTAGCTTTAAGAACAGAGGCTCAAAGGAGCCAGACCGGTGTGGGCAATGAGGTGAACTTTCATTTAAATCTTTCCTAGTGTCCCTGTGTCATAAACCATCTGACAAATGGGTCTCCCCTGAAATCCAGATACATGTCAGAAGAATGTTATGAGAATTCTGACTGGAGAACAGTTTGACACACTTGAATTACTAAATACAAAAGGGGGTGCGGAGGGAAAGGCAAATAATATTTAGAGGAGAAGGTAAATAATAACATTTAGTCTTCAAAAACTTCTCTTAGAAACCTAAAGTGGCAACTCCTTTTTGTCAATGTGTGTTGCTTTTTTAGACTTCTGCCATTGTCCTGCTGCTGACATCCATGGTAGGGCTGTGTTAAGACTGTGAGATTATATTGGCCCATCAAATCCTACAACTCTGTTGGATTATTTGAAAAGGGTTGCAGGGTTAAGGCAATCCACCTGGGTTGTGAAACAAATTCTGGATTCCTCCATCCTCCTGTTGCTATTATTGGGCTAAGTTTTATTTATATCAATAAAAAACTGAGCTCACAATATTTCTGCTAAACTGCTAAGCTTAGAGTATTTCCACTAAGCTTTGGTATTTTGTTTCCTCAAAACTGAGAAAAGGAAAAGAAAGGAAAAAGAAAAGATATTTTGTCCTTAAAGATATTGTGATGCCCACTAAAACTGTCTTATATGGATGAGTAATTTTGTTAGACTTTCCAGCATACCAGGGTCTTTTAAAATTAAATTGCATTGCGATAAGATTAAATTTGTGGGAACTATGTTCAGTGGCAGCTAAAAATATCCAATAATTTCAACAGACCGTGAATTAGATCCACAGAATATGAGAAAGATGAGCTGGATTATGTCATGTCTCACATCAGCCTGGAAAAATGCAGTATTCTTTGTCTTTTCAGTGGACGGAGGCTGGTCTTGTTGGTCGTCGTGGTCAAAGTGCTCAGCAACTTGTGGAGGAGGGCATTACATGAGGACTCGCTCCTGCACAAACCCAGCCCCGGCCTACGGAGGAGACATCTGCCTTGGCCTGCACACGGAGGAAGCCCTCTGCAACACACAGCCCTGCCCAGGTATGGCCCAGCAGCCCACCCATTTGCTCTCTGTGTGCCACTGGATAAGGCAACACAATGTCCTTGATCTATTATTTAGAAGAAAATAATTCCTCTCCCTTATTAAGTGCACAATCAGCTCCTACATGCTGCAATGCTACGGTAAATCAAGTGCTCGCAGAATATGTCCTGCAGGACGCTACCTCCTTCCTCCCTCTTTAAAAATTAAAATCTAAGTTACCGTGTCTGGATCTGGATTAAGGAAAATTGTGTAATATTTGAAGAGGACCATGCAAACAGTTTATGAGACTTTTAATAAAAATATCTCAAAGAAGTGCTTTTGTTAAAACACCAAACATTCACCGCAAGCAAATTGCTGAGGTTAATATTCAATACATGTTATCACTAGGTCCTTCAAGTAGATTATATTTGCTCTGTTTTCATATAAAACACAAAGAAAACTTTCAAAGGTTTTGTAAAATTTCTTCTTCAACTTTGGATATTTAGGAACAAAGACTTGATCTTTTTAAACGACTGTGCTCAGTAGATGAAATGTCTCAGCACTCCTGTTAGTTGTATGATATCATGGATCATGTCTATTTCTGTAACTTTGACTCTGCCTTTTGACTCATATTAAAGGAAACTAATTTTTTAAAATTAATTAAAGTGAGAAATTGAGATTAAAACCATGTAAACTTTCATTTATTGCTGATTAGTGGATTACAGGCAACAGCAAAAGGAAGGAAAAAGCTCTGATGCCACACTGTATTACTTGCTTCACTTAGACCTCCTAGACTTCACAGCAAAAGTTTTCTGCTCAAATGACAAGGCTGTGCATGCGAGGGCAAAAGTCCCATGAGTTTGAATGGATTATATTACTTGTTACGATTCTTTCCCTTTCTAGGCACTACATATCTTCCAGCAGAATAAAAGTACCTACTTTGTCAAAATTAAAGCAGATGCAACACTCTGTATTGGGTTTAAAAAAAGAGCAAAGCATAGAAATCGGTTGATGATTTGATTTTTTGAGACAAATAGTGTACATTTGTATGTAGAACTTGCACAGCTGCCTTGAAATCCTTAAGGCATCTTTAAAAGGTCAGAGCTGCAGTGTTCATTGTGCTAGTATTGTAGCTATTTCTCTTGTTCATTTATTTTCTACCACCATTTTCCTATAAATGACAGTTTGCAAACATTCATAAATAATGTCTTAATCTTATTTTGACCTGCCTGTGACCCAAATTTTGGAGCAGATAGAGGATGGAGTAGGAGCTTGGTTTCATTCATCTTGGTTCGAGAAAGTGGAAACTCTTATAAAACAATAGCATTTCAGAGGCTTCAAATGTATTTCTCACATTCTTTAATATTTCATTAATATTTCAATCTCACTGAAAATTTGCCATGGACTTTTGAAACAGCACATCATCTGCTAGCTGTGAGAATGGCCCTTGTCTCATGTTTGCAATACAGAATTCAAAACTGCTTTTTACTGCTCTTAGTTCACATGGGTATGGGTCAAAAATAACCTCAGTGCTACATAGATCAAGTTTGGGCAGGTGCCCGAACGCCTGCAGAGCCATTTTCTTGTGGTAAGGACCAGGTGAAGAGTGGTTCTTCCTTGTGCAGATCTGAAAGTAACATTGCTGACATTCACTGCTTGAGTGACATGCTCAGTATGAGAAGAGAATAGTAATGACACTTGGAATCTAAGAACAACCAACCAACACAGAAATGCATATGCAAAAATGGAAACTATTTATAACATTTCTTAAGTTGTGAAAGAGTGAAGATTTTTTGGCTTTTGAAATACTGCCTTTTTTTTTTTTCTCAAACAAAACTAGCAGAAAACCAAACTTTCTGGAATCTTAGTACTAAGGATTTGTTAAGGATATAGAGATTTAGTGGCAAATCCAACTGAAAGTATTCAAGTATGCACTTAAAAGAAAGTAACAGGCTTGTGTCTGCAAAACACATCCATTTTTCTCATCGTTCATTTTAAAAGCTCTGTCATTGAGTTTGTAGTTTTTCTTTTAATTTATCCAAATGTAATCACAGCAATATGAAAGGAAGCATAGCAATATTGATCAGTAGTGGCTGATTATCAGTAAGTGTAAACAGTTGCAATGGTGTCTGTAGTATGTTGCATAAAGCAGTATTTTATACCTGAAGTATTTACTGCTTCTGTAAGAGGTGAAAATACATACTGTCCTTAGATTGGGAACTCACATGTACAAATAATGGACAATGCAGATGAGCATTTAGACATGGTGGTTTAATTCTGCATGAAAAAAATTTAAAATGTTACATTGATTAAGCTGATGTTTTTGCAGTGCTTCCTTCACCAAAGGATCTCTTAGGAACTGCTTTAGCTGATTTCAAAGGCCAGCCAAGACTCTGTACAGAGAAGATATGACATGTCATGAGTAAGCCTTGCCATGTTAGAGGTGAAAAGCAGTTCCACGTTAAACACCTCTCTAGTCCACTCTCTCTTTTACATTCTCATGACTTTTGCACAGAACTGAGGAGCAAGTTGAGAGGCACCTGCCTGAAGTGCAAGAGAGCCTCAGATACTTTAAAAATACAGAAATCAAAGGAATGAGGCAAGATAGGTGAGCCAATAAAAGAGCGTGCAAAAGCTGTGGACTCAGCTTCCCAGTGATGGCAGAGATAGTGGCTCTGCAAAGGCCAGGTCTGACAATTTGAAATTATGTGTCTGTCTTGGGTGCCTTACTTCTGTACAGCTCTTTGAGCTCCAACCTCCTCAAACCACACAGGTTTGGTGTGAGGATCCACTGCTGCAGGAGTGATCCTCTGTTTCATGCTTGCACTGATGTCCCCCCTTTACTCTGCTGTGATTCTGTGTGCCAGATGAAGCTGATCAGCTCGGCACCAGACCCGCAGACTACCTGTCCTGTAGTGTCTGGGTGTACCACAGGACTCAGATCGTTTCCATATGGGTCCCCTTAGGGGCAGGATGAAACACTAACCTTGCCAAGTCACCCAATTGTGACTTAGCATGATCCACGTGTACTCTGACATTCCTATTTTATCATGGGGTGTAGCTTCTTCAACAAAGAATCTGGCAGGTCGAAAGCATTGAACAAGATGGGGCTGCAGAGTGCACCAGCCAACCAAGATGCATTTAGGATGCCCAAAAGTATTTTGGCACCTACTGTGTATATCCCAATTATACCAGGACTGGACAAGAGTCTTGGCAATGGCTTAAGCATTCCCTCTGCCACCAGTGAGAACTGGGCCAAGATTTGTAATGAGCAACATTCCTTTAAACCTGAATGAGCAGGGCTTTATTGTTACTAAATATTTAGGGTAAAGATCCATATACTTATTTTACTTAGATCCAGCAGCTGACATTGGAGGTGATAACAGCAACTCCTGGATGTGCCACACTAAGAAAGCAGGAAAATGCCTGTCCATTTGCTTGACTCCCACCTCAGCTCTCCTATCCCCTGAATTAGGATTGAATTACATTTTGGCATCTGCCTCACCAAAGGAAGTACCCACTCTGCAAATGAGGCCCTCCCAGGACCTCTCCTAGGAAACAGAAAAGCCAAATGACAGAGCTGAGTATTTCTGCTACTCACAAAAACAAGGTCCTACAAGCTGATTGAATCAAAGTATTTGTCCTGTTGTTCAAAGAAGGCCTCATCCAGACAGTTGCTAATTGTTCATAAAGATCAGTATCCTGGTTCTCACCTGACCTGGAAAAGTAAATCTATTTAATAAACTTCTATTGCTTGGCATTTTTCAAGACTGCAATCTCAAATATTCCTGCTGGAGTCTGTTAAATTTTAGATGACTTAGAGTTTTGACTTCTTTCCTGTGTGAACAAGGGCAAAGTAATGAGTATATGTGAACCTTTGTATGCTAGAATTATACAATGCATTCGATGGAGCCCCAAAGAGCGTAAAACTTCCTTAACTTTCCACCTGATTAACAGTGTAGAAAAGCTTCACTAATTCACAAATTGTAATGCTCTTCAACTTAACCTGAATCAAAATTAGAAAATACACAGTTTTTCATTGGAAGCAAAATGAAATTTGTAAATTTGCTTCATATTGGCATAAAATCACTTAAAATTTTGAAGTAGAAACAAGTTTGGTTTGGGATAGTAGGACTATTTTTTCCATATCAGAACCATAAAACCTATCTCTGTGGAAAGACTGACAGAAGAGAGGAAGTTTACCTGAGCTCTGTGTTTACTATATTTGCCAAACTCAGAAGACTCCTGTGAAGGCAAGGCTTGGCCCTGAGTTGTAAGAATGCTGAGTGCAGTAAGCTCACAGCACCTCATGGGAATGAGATCAATTCACTTCATTTAAGGAAAGTACCTGAGATCACACAGGCATGAAATAAAAAATATCTTAATCAAAGCTACATGAGGAGAGGAAGAAATATAGAAAAGAAATAGAAGGTGACAAACTGAATGGGGAAGAGAAGATGAGAATCTAGAGGCAAAAGATGGACCTGAAATAGCAAAAGCTAAAAAGGAAAACTTATAAAAATCTACTATATACTAAAAAAATGCTACTATTTTTGTGGTTAAATACACATCCTGTTTCAGATTGGAATACATACTCTTATAGTTCTCATTGCTACTTGTCAGGTACATAAAAAAAATACAATGTCCTTGTCCACCCTGATGAGCTAGACTGGAATTAATTCTACAGCGATCACTCTTTCAGTCACCCCCACAACATCCCCTGGCTTCTCACTTCCATGCACAAAGGCCATGGTAGAAGCCAAAACCATGATATGTCTCCAGAAAATTTACCAGCACAGTCCCCATTTCAGAGACTTCTGCCAAAGTCAAACTGCCTGTGTTTTACTGGAACAAAGGAGCTGCCCTCTGCTAGATGGGGGTAGCTGGGGAGGAGGCCTTCTGTCCTAACTCAGAAATAAAAGCTATTTCTCTCTCACTCAGTGCACTTGAACTCCTTGATCACAGTGTCTGCATGTGTGTCCCTCTCTGCCTGTTGCAGACAGCTGGTCCGAGTGGTCCCAGTGGTCAGACTGCGACTCGTCTGGCTTCCAGACCCGCGCTCGGCAGTGCATCGTTCTGTTTCCTGTGGGCAGCCAGTGCACGGGCAACACCACAGAGAGCCGGGCCTGTGCTGAGGACTCCAACTTTATACCGGGTGAGATTGATGCCTTAGGTTTTAACTTTTGTATTTTTCCAATCCTGTACTGCTGGTGTAACTCTGAAGTTTCCTGTAGCTTGTTTAGTGCTGTTCTCTCATGCTAAGATACACACAACGAAATCTAGTTTACTCTCCAAGGACACCCAGAACTGTAAACCATCATCTTGGGGAGAGGGAGGCAAGCTTGGAGAAATTCCATCATTGGAATTTGGTGAATTTATGCTGATATAAAAGTGTAAAGAACTTGTGACCTGTCATCCATTTTTGGATCCACTGAGTCAGGACCCTCTGGAGCCCAGAGTGCACATCTGAAGACCTTTCAAATAAATACCACCTTTTTTCCTTTTTTCCTGTCTAGTCTCTGTTTCTAGGTAGCCATTTAAGGCGTCAAGATCAGCCAGCATCTTGAAGGATTAGTGAAATCTCTCAAGCTTTCAGGACCAAGGCATAGCACTGTTCCTGACTGCACTGTGCAGGTCCATGAGCTGAAGCAGAACTTGCCTTCAGTCAGCACAAGGATGTGGAGACAGTGTTGTTAGATCTGGTGTTTACATAAAAATCTGGCATTTTTAACCCAGTGCTGTAGAGCTGTCCCTAGTGTCACTGCCCAAGACTTTGGTTAGTCACTGTCACAGCATTCTGCAGGTCTCTCCCATTCTGCTTGGTGGTAGGGGATGAGTACACACAGCAAGTAGAAATAGTTTCCTTTTTATTTTAAGTATTTTTGAGACTAGGATTATTAGAGAAACATTGCTCTAGGTGCTGTGGTTTGCATGTACAAAATGGGTGCTGTGGTTGTTAATCTGGAAATCATTTCAGAGAGTCCCTTACATTAATAACTGCTCAGAAAGGTAAGTACTATTAGCTTTGCCTCCAGTCCTTATCTCCCCCATGACTGCTAAGTACCTGATGGATAGTCACGTTGCATATTATTCTATAGTATTTGCTGAAACTCATGACTGTACTTTTGTTTTTTAATCACAGCAGTCATTTAAATCCGCACAACAGTGTGGGTGGTCACAATGCACTGTTTTAACACTCGACTTTCTCCCTATGTATGTTAAAAAAAGCTAGGGGTCTTTTCACAGACAGAAAAATTTACATTTTAATGTATCATTTGAAAAGTGGCTGTGTTTACTCAGTGCAGCAACCTTTTCTTTGTGTGACTATGCAGTAAACTATAGTACAATATAACAAAGATATCAACAAATTTAAACGCTGTTTTTATAGATGGTGCATAAAGCTTTAACTCCCAAATAGTATTTTCCTCTAAAACCAATGTGAAAAATGTCAGTATGAAAGCAAAAACTCCCACATTGTATTTTCCCTTTTCTAAGGCTTTGGAAGCTCTATTAATATTCACATTGTGTGAATCTGCTTAATCCAATACAAGCTCTACACCTTGTTTTGGAAAGTAGGCATTTTCAGAATCTGAAACAAGCCGCCACGTCTCTTGCCTTTCTGGTTTGTTTACTGCTTCTCCTCACGTTACCAGTAACACAGCAGATAAGGTCGTGCCCATTACCCCCACCTTAGAGAATCCAGCTTGCTTTCTTTGTTTCACTCAGCTTGCTTTTCCTCATTCAGGTCCTCTAACTCAAGGGTTTCCTCCCTAGCTCTTGGCTGAAAAGCCTAACCCCTGCAGAAGTGGCAGCCTTCCTCTGGAGTAAGAACCAGGCACGTAGTACTAGCTGGTTTCTGTACCTTTTCCCTCGTTTCATTTGTTGCTTGGGAAGGTGTTATCAAAGAACTTAAAATTCAGATTTTTTGAAATCCAGGTGTACTGTGTCAGCACCCCACTTGTGTACACATGATCCTTGACCCTTTCAGAGTCAAGGATCTGATTTGTAAGGCAAATCAAGAGACAGATTTGTAAGGCAGAACTTCCCTTCACAGAAACCATGCTCAGGAAGTAAGGAGTAGAAAACCTTGATTGCCATCAGATTTTATTCTGTATTTTTTCAAAATTCTTTCAAAGTAAAAATGGTAAGGATATAAGTTAGAATTACATTTTATTAGTTTACAGCTGATACCTATGAAATTGGCAGTCATGTTTTGAAGAGTTATAAATTCCCACTTTTAACATTAATGCTAGATGCTACTTCTAGAAGTAATGAGCCCATTTGAACACAAAGTAATTAAACTGTAGTTAATTTTACTTCAGTAAATCAGCTCTTTCTCCACCAGCCTAAGCTCTACAAATAATATTTTCATGTGCCTTTCATCCTTTTAATTCCAGACTTGTTTTGAGGCAAGAATTAAAAATATGTTGCTGCTTTTGCTTGGGAAACTAAGGAACCTGAAGATGTCATAGGATCCTTTCTATTAATTCTACCACATAGTAAACATACTTTTTACCTTGAATTTGAAGTGGACGTAATAGAACGAATTTTTTAATCCTTACTGTGTTACTCCAACTAGAATTTCTCTGTAATATTTTTTCTTCTTGGCCTAAGTTGTTTATTTATTTTTCTAGAAATATCTGTGGCACGATCCAGCAGCATAGAAGAGAAACGATGTGGCGGTAAGCTTTTCAGCTGGAGATGTCTATTAAATGCTGAAATATTGCTTCCCCATTTTCTGCTTTTGTTTCACCTTTTGCACTCCCTTAGTATTAGTCTACCTTCTAAAGGCTGCGTTCTCATTATTTACACTTATGCAGCAGTTACTTGTACAGAAAATGTAGTTACTACAGGATTTCTCATTAAATATCCATCCGTCAGTGGTGACCTTTGAGAGCAGAACATGCATTATTGGATGTTTGTATTTTCTTCTTTTTCAGTGTGGCAGTCACCCTTGTACTCAAAAAGAAATATCTGTAATAATCTAGTTATCAGTAGGTCAAAATTTGTGAAGTTGCTCCACCTTTTTCAGGATAATAAGTCCACAAACCTCTTTTGGGCTCCAAATAAACAGCAGAGAAACAGCCTGCTAACCTATTTAATATCTCAGACTCTATCTGGGACTCATTTTCAGCTTCATTGCCAAAGACAAAACTAAAAATTAAATAAAAGGTTCCATTCTGAAGACTTGTGATGCTAGCAAAACAAATCTTGAAAGCAAAAGCTTTTAAAACCACTAAACAAGAGGAAGAAGAAAAGAAAAAGGAAAATGAACTTTTTTTTTCTTCTGCTGAGCTATCACGCTTAGTCTGTGTCGTCATGGTAATAGCTCTGGCCAGTTCTAGTATTCTTCCATGCACAGATAAGCTTCATTTTTAACCTAATAGAGGACAATGAAAACACAGAGGTTATTCAAGGGTACTTGTGCATATGATAACTTGTTATGGGAGCCAGGATAATGTCATTTGATTTTTTCACCAATTAGCAGTGGTACTCTGAAATATTTTGCCAAGTTCTACAACACTGGGAAACTCTCATCAAGGTGTGGAAGGATATTTCAGTGATAGATTGATATACTGACACAGTCAACTGAGTCACCTAAATATTGGTTCCTGTTTCTAAGTACTCAGTAGGAATGTAAAGGTTACTTAGGTTTTACAAAAAATGAGAACCATGTGCTTTCCCATTTTTCTGTATTACAGTGAAAAAGATCTAATAGATGCTTTTAAGACTAGCACCACTATATTAATTTAAAATCCTTCATTTGTACATTTGGGCAACAACAAACAAATTTTCAGTCATTTAAGATGAAATTTCCAACATCATCCTAATCAAAAAGCACAGCTCCAGTTCAAAATAACAATAGAAAGCAGTGTAATTTGTTTATTTTGAGCTAATCCTAATGGTGCCATATCTGACCTGGTATCTCTGTTCAGTAAAATCAGGGGATTATTGTGCTTTAGACTCCCTTCTAGTTTCATGCAGCCATGGGCTTCCTCTCAGTTTTAATCCTTGCGTAGGTGGAGAGGGTTTCCCACGGTCTGATCCCATCATACCTTTGAAGAGCAGAGCAGACAGGAGAGTGCAGTGCTCTGAGTTGTTGACTTTGCACTCTCTGGCTGCCATGCTTAAAGGTGTGTTGAGGTTCAAGGAGTCCATCTCTTGCCACTTCCCGTTTCCCCTTCAAATGCTACCATTTCTTCCTCACTGCCCCTTACATAAAGAAAAAATTCTAAGAGCTGGAGAAGGGAACACACTGGCCAAGATACAGAAAGAATGGTAACCAGCAAGAATCAAAGCAGGGATGGAAAAATATGTGTTGCTGCTTCTGGGACATGCATCCAATAAAAGGGATATGGAAAACATTTATGGAAAGTAGGAATGTAGTTCAAAGATACCAGGATTTTTTGTCAGTTCTGCCACAAGTCACTATGTGTAAGAGAAAGAACTGTGATAGCAGCAGAGGAGGTGATACTGTAGTTCACTGGAAGAAAAAGGCTATGTATATACACTATATACATAATTTATATATAACAAGGCTTTGTTATACAGTCTGAAGAAAAAATTATGAACTACTCAAACATACAGAATTAATTTTTCTTTTATTTGTCTTCTAAACTTGTTTAAGCATCTTTCAAAGATCTCAATACTTAGAGAGATATATGGGTATCTAAGATTCTTATAATGATCCCTTCAGGGAAGTAAAATGAATTTACTACCATAGGGATAAACCATTGCAATTGAGATGTTTCATGGAAACATTTGAATCAAACACTTGTCTACATTTTTCCCCAGCTGAAGCTTTTATTGCTACTGCCTTAAAATTAAGATTGTCTTCTTCTCTCCGCTCTTCAGAGTTCAACATGTTCCACATGATCGCAGTGGGGTTAAGTAGCTCAATCCTTGGTTGCCTTCTCACCCTGCTTGTTTACACTTACTGCCAGCGGTACCAGCAGCAGTCCCACGACGCCACTGTCATCCACCCGGTGTCACCTGCTCCGCTCAACACCAGCATCACCAACCACATCAACAAACTGGACAAATACGACTCTGTAGAAGCCATCAAGGTGAGCAGAGGGCTGGGAGCTACTTGATGCACCTAGACAGCATTTCTGCTGTATCCAAAGAATTCTCCTTTCTACTTTTCCGCAGTGGCATTTGAGATCAACTTACGCTGATTGTTAATGACAAAAGTAGATTTCACTTGAGGTGTTGTAATTGCAGATCCTTTCGCTTGTCAATCCCTGTTAGGCAGGATTTTGCATGTGTGTATAATTTATACAACAGGCTTTCCTGGAAAAAAGCAAATCACTCAAGTTGTTCTGTGGGATTTTTTCCCTAATTGTGTTCCCTAGTGGCTTGTTCAAGAAGTAAATAGAGCCATTAACAATCACCATGGCATCTAGTGAAGAAAATCCTTTGGGTCTGATGATCCAGTATCAAGGTCACTCTTCATCTTCCTGCACTATGTCTCTATACAGGAGATGTATCTGGCGAATATATTCTGGGTCAGACTCTCAGCTAGTGGTTATACCCAAACTATTCTGTGAAAAAGCAGGACAGAGGTACTGAGGGTCTATAATGATATCCATACTATTTCATCATTATTCCCAAAGTGCTATTTTCTTTTTGTGACCTTTTAAAATAACTCTTCTTTTCAGATCCACTGAATTAAGAAAGGATGTGCATTCTGGAAATACCTGGTTGAGTATCTTCAGATTACACAGTTTATTCATGCAGCTGCAAAGCTTTTTTGCAAATAAGGATTTTTCTTAAATCCTACCTGGATAATCCAGTTCTTAATTTCTGCATTTTTCTTTCTAATTAAAGACATTTTAATGAAATTCATTAAAAACATCAAGAAAAGTCTGGATCTTCTAGTCAGCAGTGGAATATAAACCTAATTTAAAGCTTTTTCAAATTCCACTAATCATCTCTCTAGATAGCTACAGAACCAAAGAAAAAAACCCAATCCTTTGAAAATTCTTATTCTAAATACCCATATTACTTTTTTAAAAAACAAGATTTATGCTCTTAAGGCCTTCAGACATTTCTGCCACCTGAAAATCAGGGAATTTATGCAGTAAAGAGAAAATAATTCTTATTCACTAAAAAGCTAATGAGTGACTCATTCTAGTAGGAAGAACTGTGTCTATATGATTAAAAAATATTCATAGAATCATCAAATTAGTTTTTTAATATTGGGGGGAAAATGCCTGGCTTTATTAAGTAAAATTTATTTCTGTAGGAATATTATTATGTAAGAAGATACTTCATGCAAATGCAAATTTCTGTAAATGTACAGATATTTCTGAATGCATTTTTGCCTGGCTTACTATACACAGATACTTGCCACAAAAACTGCCTTGGTGAAAGAGCATTTGGTGATTACCTTTCCTATGTCCTTTTCCTTTTCTGATTTCTTTTTTTTTTTCCTTTTCTTCCCAGGCATTTAACAAAAACAACCTGATTCTAGAGGAGAGAAACAAATACTTCAATCCACATCTTACTGCAAAGACTTATTCTAATACCTATTTTACAGATTTCAATAATTATGATGAGTACTAATGGGCTTGTGTATTTTCTGGCCTCCTGTAACTCCCCAGTCCCCAAGGCCTGTGCTACTCAAGTGCTCATGTGATTGAGGCTTCAGAGATGAAGTTCAGAGACATTTCAAGCACGATCCAAGCCATCAATGTCCCATTGCTGCCAAAAGCCCAAACTGCCTGTTTGTGACATGATGTTTTCTTTGCAGAATGCAAGGTTGGCCTTCAGTGTTGGGGCAGCTGTAGCCCCTCGGTGTTGCTGGACCACTCATGAGGATTGCATTGCTTCGCTCAGTTTCATAAACTTCCACTCATATTTCTCTAACAAGTGACTAAGTAATTCCTGAGTTTTAAAAAGAAATAATAATGTTACCCCTTAAACCTTTGCCAGGAGTACAAATCTAATTTTTTTTTAGGTGTTGTCTTTTATTTCCTTGGGGTTTGGAAAGGGAGCTTTGCTGTTAGCCCTCTGTGCAGTCTCCTGAAGCTCACACTGCCAAAAAGAGCTCACAAGGTGCTGGAGATGACAAGAAGAAATGTGGAGGTTTAGTGATCCTCTGCAGCAGCTCTGGGCTCTGTAGGCTGATCTTCCTGGGCTGTAAATCACTCTGGCTGCAGTTCAGCTGCTCACAGTGCAGAGAAGTACTTAGGCTGTACCAAGGGATACAATCATGTAATTAACCCGGACACCTCTTGGGTCAGTGGTTTGCAATTGCAAGCCGAGCCTGGTCACATAAAGCCTTCACCTTGTTCAGTTTAATTTTTGCGAGGGTGGGGAAGGTCATGTCCCACGGGGAGGCCGAGGGAAGAGGGCAGATGGGAGAGGCACACTGGGAGGATGTTCTGTGTGTCTGTAGCAAACCAGCCTTGCTGCAGCACGCAGGTTTGTTGCGGCGTTCCGCAGGCTTCCTCTCCCCGGTGCGTGCGCGTGGAACACGCTCGTCTCCGGTGGCCGTGGCACTCACCACCAGGCTGGCCACAGAACAGTACAGCTGCACCGTGTGGTGTGTGCTCTCTCTGGCTCTTGGGGGTATGTGGGCATCATCATAGGTCTGCTTTTTTCTTTCCAGCTTTTACTTTATATGCTCGTGTCCGACAAAAAAAGCTGGCTCAGAGAACACAGATATATTTGCAAAGGGCTGTCTCATCTTGCTGCCATGTCTGACCTGCATCAGTCAACCCCGAGTATGGTGTTTAAGTGATGATCTTGTTGGACTTCACTGATGTAAATATTTAAAATAATGTTTGAGTTTTAAGTTATCAGTTTTAATTCCTTATGTAGTAGTAGATGAGGAAAGACAAAGTTTTATACAATTTTTCTTCGTTCTGTCTGTCTTCACCCGCATTCATGGCATTGTTATTTTTGTATCTGAAATTCCAGATGTATAACTAAATAGAAAATTGCAGGGATTTGAGTCAGATTTTCCAGAGTATATAGTAGTAAGGAAGCATTTGCTATTCTCAGAAGCTTGTGAGAAGAAATTAAAAATGAATACTAAGGATTAAAGAACTGAGTTTTCATTTTCTTGCTAGAAGCAAAGACCGTCGCACTAGAATACTAGGGAGGTATGCAAGGAGAAGCAGAGTGGAATGTTTCCATTCTGTTTAGAGCCCTTGCTAATTAGGTTATGTTATGATAGGCAAATAGAGAAGAAACATGTACAGATTATAATGATTCATAGCTTTGTATGAAAAAAATCAAAAAGTACCAAGAAACACTTACATAGCAATGGTAAACAGTGTATCTGCTGATGGCAGTGAGCTACATATTTGAATGGGGATAGATCTGAATGTAGCACTATGCTTCCAATCTGTTCTGCAGAAAAATGAAAAAATTCAAAGTGGTCTTTAAAATGCTATGCAGTAAAATGAACACACATTTACCATCTATGAAAGTAATTAAGATCAGCCGCCTATTTTTTCCAGCTGAATAGTTTTCCCTGTTACTAACTCAGTCAAGTGAAAGCACCTCACCTTCACACCAGCTCATCTCCAGAAAGTATAGTAATGCTGGATCTCTATAATTTGTGATTTTTTACTGTACATTAGATTTGGTTTTCCAGAATAAATTAGCTGATTGCCCTGGGTAAGAGAAAATTTTCTTTGCAAGAGATAAAGGGGAGAAAAGCTCTCCAAATCATAACCATTGTGGTATTTGAATTACTGTTTTCATGCCAAAAGATAAATTTTATATTTAAATAAGATAAAATAAAACCTATATTGTTGCTACTGCCAAGAAAAAGCAGCACATGTACATATACACGTATGAGTAACATTGTTCCTTTCTGCCCCTGTACTAAGAGCGCATTAGTCCAACTTCTGGATTTTATATTTAGACTATTAGTTTTAAGACAAGTATCTTCAAAATATTTGAACTATGTATTTTTATTTTAACCTTTTTTAATTAAAATTACTGAAATTATCTTTTTTTTTCCTAACTCTTCAGTAGTTTGAGGCACACCTGTCTTAATAGTGATCTATTTTCCATTTTTTTCATGGATAAATATATACGTTAGATTCATGTTATATAGGTGGTGATAATACCCTAGGTAAAGTCTGCATGATCATAGCTAGAAGTGCATTTAGCAGATGCTCAGTCTGCTCACACTTCCCTCTCCCAGAGGAGCATTTCAGGTGTTCCAGATCTTTGAGCAGCTCCCATGCCAACATGTCAGGAAAGTGTTTCTTTTAATTATTTTTCTTTTTCATTTAGCTTCCTAAATTTAATTGTTCTATATCACAGGCATAAATGTATTCAAAACTTGCTCTGAAGAAGCAGGATAAACATGGAAATTTCACAGCACTTAAATGAGAAAAACTTGATGGCAAGATCTCCTTGTCAAGCTAGATTGTGAGACAACAGGTTTTAAAGCCTTTTGATATTTTTTTGTAGGTAATTTTAGAGGACCCCAGATGCGTTGCCTGTATCAGTATTTTCATCTTCTGAATTCTATGTACCTGCCCAGGTAGTTTAGTTGAGCTTTTCCTAGTACATGGAGCAAAGCAAAGTGCAGTCTCTATTAATTTTCAACTTACTTTATTTAGCATCTTTTCTAAAATAGGCTACACGCATTTTGGTGAAAAGCAGATTTCGTAGAATTGTTTAGATTGGAAGACATCTCCGATCGAATCCAACCATTAACCTAGCATTGCCAAGTCCCTTACTAATGATGTCCATTTCTTAATTAAAGCTCTTCTTTTTCTTTATGTCAAAAATATAACAAGTGGGCATTTCCTGCAAACCTTGTTTTAGCCAATAAAGCTCTCAAATTTTCTCAAGGATAAAATTTGGTTATGAAAGCATTGTTCTATTCTTTGAAAGGGAAAATCAAGTCCCTTGCTCATCAAATTCCATGCTTAAGTATTGTTCATCTTTTCGCTTGGATAAAGTGATCTATTCTAGACAAATAATTATATTACCTCCTATGCCGTTAGTTAATATTACTAACCGTGTTTACACTGATGGCATAAATTTAAAAATGCTTTTTTATTTTGAATGCAAACAGTTTGGCAGATAAAGGATAATTCCCTATGTAAAGTTGTTTCCATGTAGCCTTGCTGCATGGAGGGAGGAGGAAGCAAGACTGCCAGTTGCATCCTTCATGGTATTATACACTCATTGGCCAACTCAAAGTACAGCTAGGCTTGAGTACACATTTTGTGTTTATTTTTTATGTCTGAATCATAACTCATGTTCCTTGGTTGCTTAGAAAATGGACTCCTGTGCTTGCAGATATATCTTGCACTTTGATTTGAGTCTGATGATCTTTATGGCCTTTTGAAGTTACTTTATGTAGAAGCTTTTCCAGCCGTTTGAAGTCACCTGAAGCAGTGTGGTTTGGCTAAAACTAATCAAGAGATTTTTGACTAGGATTAGGAATTTCATAAGAGAGTGGAAGAAAGAGTGGGGCTTAAACGGATTTGATTTCCTGGCTATTAAGCAGTACTGATTAAAATCTCACATGGGTGTAGGATACTGTGCATTTAGTTAGCTCTACCAGAGCTCCACAACAGCCTCTGGGAAAACACCCAGAGCCACAAACCAAGAGCTACTGAAGCACTTATTTTAGTGAAGAAAGTTCTCAGAGCATCGGATCATATGGCTGTTCAAACCAGAAAAGAAAGTAAGAAGTCCCAGATGCAAATAAAATGTTAATAGGATTAAATGCTTCAATATTTTTTTCCTCATAATTATTGAATGAATATATTCACTTCTTTAAATGTGGGACCAGTTTTAATAAAACCGGCGCACCATGAGCACATTCCTAATGTTGATTGTATGCATAATGGCTTTTCTGTATGAGATCAATTCTGTAAACTGTTTGGTCCAAGCTTATCTTGCTCTGCTTGAGGCGTCTGGCCAATTTTGATTGTAGCTGCCACCAGCATCCTCTATGTCTCGTCTAGGAAAACATATGTAGATGGGCAGAGTTACATCCTGATGAGGGCTTGTGTCTCTCCACCAACACTGCAGTGAGCCTAGAGAGATACACTTCTAATTTTCAGTGTCATTTCCATGCCTAGATTGGCATAAGCTAGGCTCTTGAGTATTTTACTCATCATTTACTGAGATCAATGGTATAGATGTAACAAGTTACTTATTTTAATGTGTTTACAGAATTGAGCCCAAAATGTATTGCTTCTGCACAAATCCATGCACAGTACAAGATGACTTCAATAGTAAGAAAACAGATTCATTTAAAATTGTTCACAAGCGAATCTGCATCTTGATATCAGGGAATAATATGTGTTCATTGTGTGGGGTATTTGAATTCATTCCTTTCTTTGCTAAATAAATGAATGATAAAACAAGATATTGCTTGACTTCATTTAAAAACCATTCTTCCAAATAAAGAAGGACTGTGGGATCTGTGGACATTTTCCGCTTTTTGTTCTATCTACTCTCCTCCACAAAAATGAACTAATGTGTGGCCAAAATAGCCTTTAGCTAGACTATTCTGTGTCACTAAATGAATGCTTTGCATTGTGTTGCCCTGTGACGACATTCTCTAACTGGGATGGTACAAAGAGGGAAATGCTCAAACCTGGGAGGTTTGGCAACAATTTCAGCCACAGCAGAAGCAAGGGTAGGCAGAAGTGAAAACAAAAATGTAGAAAACAAAAATGCAGAAGAATGTGACTGGAAGCTTGTCAAACTTGTCAATAAAGTTGCAGGAACACAGGGGCTTTTTGGGAACTGCCAAGGGTGAGGCTGTCTGGACTGTAAGCTCCAGGATAATTAAGCCAACTAGTAGCTGCAGAAAAAGCAGTCTGATTGCAACAGGTATTTGTTCAAAGTTTTGATTTTTGCTCAGAATCGGGCAAGAAATTGACTGGTGACACTGTCAGCATCGGGTTAACCAGAAGGAGTGAAAATACTCTCACAAGCAGAGAGCACCACCGTACAGGTGGCATTTTGGCAATACCAAATATCCTTGTTGGCACAAAGGATAAGGCAAGAAAGTAAAGAGCAGATCTGTAGAGCTGGTGCTGAACTCATGGATTTTGGACTAGCTCCAGGTTAGTCTCACAGGTGGAACACCCACAACCAGTTAGAGGGTGTACCCCTTTAGTTTCCCTCATTTACTAAAGTAAAAAAAAAGCACCATACAGATGGCATGCTCTGAGACTGCTTCATAGTGCAAGTTAAAGCACACTGAGAGGTATACCAGGAACTGATAAACCTTTTGTTTCCTGTTGGCTTTTTGGATCCAGGCTGGACACTTTCTCACATATTTTCCCCTTGCCTTTTCTGCTTGTGGAAAATCGATCACAGCTTCTACCTTCCTGAGTATTTATCAATTTGAAGGAGAGATTTTATGCCAGTAGTGAGGTCTGCTAAAAATTGTTACTGTAAAACTGACATCAAGGTCTGTGTGAAAGCTGCTCTAGTGATACCAAGTCTGTCTTACTGTAATTGGTCTTAAACTGAAGGTATTATAGCAATTCCTCAGCTGAAATGATCATCTGAGCAGAGATGGTAATTTTCAGAAAAAGATTCAGTGTAACTTTCAACGCTCTCATAATCCAATCCTAGAGGCTGGGAATGCAGAAGGAAGGTATTATTTGCACTTGGGTTTTGTTATTTTTTCTCCCAAGGATTCATCCACAAACCTCATCCAACGGTAGATTTGGATTTCAAAATATCATTGAAGGTAATTAACAATAACAAAGTAATTTTGGTCACCACAATATAAGAAAGATATTAAACTATTGGAGAGTGTCAAAAGGAGAGCAACAAAAATGGTGAAGGGCCCTGAGGGGAAGCCGTGTGAGGAGTGGCTGAGGTCACTTGGTCTGTTCAGCCTGGAGGAGACTGAGGGGAGACCTCACTGCAGTTACAACTTCCTTGTGAGAGGAAGAGGAGGGGCAGGCACTGATCTCTTCTCTGTGGTGCCCAGTGACAGGACCTGAGGGAATGGCCTGAAGCTGAGTCGGGAGATTTAGGCTGGGTGTTAAAAAAAGGTTCTTCACCAAGAGGGTCTTGGGGCACTGGAACAGCTCCCCAGGGCAGTGGTCACAGCACCAAGCCTGACAGAGTTCAAGAAGCATTTGGACAATGCTCTCAGGAACATAGTGTGACTCTCGGGGTGTCCTGTGCAGGGCCAGGAGTTGGACTTTGATGATCCCTAATGAATCCCTTCCAACTCAGCAGTTTCTGTGTTTCTGTGTGATTCTGTGATATGTTCCAGGATTCAGGAATTATATTTCCTAATCCAGTAAGCCTATGGTTTTGAATGAATTCTCACTTTTGTTAGCTACAGCAGTAGACACTGACTGAAAGTGAAAGAAATATAAAATTTCAAATAGATAGGATATTTAAAGTCCCAACTTTTAAATAAAACTTTGGTTACAGGAAAGCTGAAGAAGAAATTGCTTTTATATCCTTGTGCTGAAAAGTGCATTCTTTTGTCAAGGCCCTATGAAATTTCCAATGGAAAAATTGTTTATAATAGTGATGCATCTAAGATAAAATAATTGATATAGAGCTTGGAGATTTTCAGCAATAGTAAACATTTTGATTTGGTATCAGGACAATGCCATTGTTTATTGCAATAATGGGAGTAAATGATCCCTATACAAATCTTTATAGGGAATAATTTTTCCTTGTCATTAACTTCTTCAAAAACAGCTTTGTTAGCAAATATTTTCATGAGAGCTTCTAAAGATACATTTAAGAAGAAACATTGTTGTGGTGGCTGGAGCATAGATACACAGATGCAGGGGTCTAAATCAGTTAAAACTGCAACCTCGTTCCACTGGTGCAGAGCTCACTTTAGATTTACATCTATTCAGACATCTTATCAAGTTTGTCCCCGCTTGTCAAATTTATCAGCCTGTCCATTGACTTTTTAAGTGCTCCACAGGTAATTTAACATAATGCTTTACTGATCATCTGGGACATGAAGAGAAGCTCAAATGATGGGTGGTGACTGTTTTTCTATCATACATCTCATCACATCATTATCCTCTTCAGTCATGTTTTTGGATGCTTTAAATAATTTAATTTGATGAACTATCTTTTATCAAATTGGATTTTAGGCTGGGGCGAGTGGGGAGTATATCACTTTTCTGGTCTTCATTACTCAGATTGGTATTATTTGACTGGCTTGTTTTTCTCGATTTAGTGTCTTTTTTCAAACTTTGGTAATAAGGATTTTTCTGCACCATTCGGGTATTTAATGTCAGCATGGCCTGAACTTCGTATTTTTGTGCTCATCTAACACTTTCCTCCAAATCAGAACACTTAAAATATGTACTCAAATCTCAGTCACACATCTGTGGTCTTCTACGCCATACGTTTTGTTTGCCTGGTTTTTGCACTAGGGGAAGCAGCGCTAACCTGGAATGGAAGCACCAAGTTCTGCACTGATAAATTTGGAGTCTGTTCAGAAGAAAATCGAGCTCTTTACCATTTTATATTCCCTTTGAAGCTTCCTTCCTGATGTTATTCAGGTGCCATAGTGTATATTTCTCTATGAGTCCTCTTCAAGTCAACGCTTACAGTAAACGCCATGTTTATGGGATTTCTTGATCCCATAAAATGTTAAATGTGTCTAGTACTAAAATAGATATAAAACTTGCCATCAACCCATACACAGGGATGGGTAGAAATGTTTTCAAATCTCATGATTTGAATGATTTGAAATCTCAAATATGGATTTCCTAGACATATTTATAACTTCTCAAGAACATCCCTTGCATGGGTGGGTTTTTTTTTGAATCCTTGTCAATTACTTATCCATGGCCATAATAAGCCCACCTTTGCCTATGGGATTTCCCATGAAACCCAAGTTAGGATTTCTCCTAAGGTATAGATTAGAGTGAAAGATATTTTCTACTAGTAAAATTGTTGCTGTTAACATACACCGTGCTGCAGAAAGGCAGAGGTTGAACAGGGAATTTTACTCTTCCCATCACTAGCGTTTATGTGAAAAACAAAAATAAAGGAAAGTTAGCAGCCTGGCTTGCTGGGAGTGGTTTTGGAATATGAATTCCTCACATAGATTACAGCAATTAATGTACCGTAATAAGAGGCATCGTGCTAGGTAACACCACAAGTGTCTTCAAGCCTCTTCCCTGGGAGTAAATGGGAGCATCTGTATTTGTATTTCAGGTTTTCCTTATTTTGATAAAATCCTTTTAAAGGATAGCCTTTCCTTGCTATGGAATCAAATATTGCTTCATTTTTATTTTTTACTTTTTCTCACAGGAATCAGAACTGTCCAAGTCATAATGGGATTACTTTCTGCATAGCAATCCTCCTGTCCACCATAACTGAAAAGCCCACCCACATGTTACCCTGTGCTACACTGTGCCATCCTCCAACCCCTATTCCAGTACAGGTTTCCAGGCACTTTTGTAGTTGCCTCCATCCTATCTGCTTCCAGTCAAAAGCTGGTTTCTGGTTATGAATTTTAAATCTGATACCTGTGTACTCTCTGGTCATCTGTGACTGGGTTCCTTCAGACTCCATCTGGCAAGACCTCTCAGCTCCTCCATAAAAACTTGATTACAGAAGGCTCGTGTGTGTACTTTGGGACAGACAACATTATCAAAATGCTAGAATTTTTTCAGATAAAGGTAAAAATTTTTCTGAGAAAAAACACAGTAGGTAAAGTGAGTACAACCCTCCATGTTAACAATCATTTATGACAGGCAAATCTGTGAATAAGATCTTGAAATGCTTAGCCAGCCTTTATGATTAAAATTCATAGGAGAGCTTGATAAAACAAAACCAGGAAGCAGCAAAACCCCATAATCTTCAATAAACACATAGAAATTTCAGGAAAGGAAAGTTTATCCACCATAACTCTTCAGCACATACACTTAATCTAGAGTTTAATATCTATTAAAAATTTGCACTCAATTTTTAAATGTTCACAAACCCAGAATAAATAAGGGAACAATCAAAAAGTGTCCTAATATTCAGAGGAGCTGCACTCCTATCCTGTTGCAAGAACTGTGTGATGACATCAGCCAGTTATCAACCTGGAAAATTTACAGATAATAATACTTAAACATTAGGTGGCTGTTTTAGCCAGCACCAGGAGCCTTCATCAAAGCTTTCCTGGAAAAGAAGAAAGACTTGTGCTGCTGAGCAGGTCAAGATTTGATGTATTTAATCTTCACATTTTCTAACACCAGTAACAGCTGTGATTCAAGGCTGTTGTTTTTTTATGTAGCTCATGTATGTGTGTCTGTGGATGAAAAGTTCCTGCTCAAAAGACAAATTGCTGTACAACTGCCTTATGGCTTTTTACCTGCTGTTTGTAGACTGGTTTTGAAAAAAATCCATGTATATTCTTGTGTTTCTGAGCTCACATGCTCTGTCTCCTATGTACATATGCACACAAGCACATATATATCCAGCATGACAAACGGAGACTGGGACAAGGATTGCTTAAGTCACTGTCAGATCACAGTTTTAGCTTTTTGTGTATGTAATGATATTTTTTCTTCCTGTTCCCTGTGGTCACATTTCTTCGTGATGCTTGAGAGCTCACAACACCAACTGAGACCTCGTACATAAACACAAAACGGCAAATCAGATTTCTGTGAGGGAGTTCTTAATGTGAGTCGCCTCAATATTTGAGCAGTGGTTGCTGACAGCCTTTGGCTTAAATAATGTGTTATTATCTCTGAAGAAAAGTATCTAGAGAGTTACTCAGACAGTCAATACAAATTGAGTTTAATATCCTCTTGATTTCCTCATTAAAGAAAGCAATACCAGAGTTGCAGGGGCCAAATGGTGATCATTAGCAGGGCTTCCACTTGCTTGCTAGCAAGCTGGTCTACCATTCCTACTCCACAACTGTTCTATGAAGTTACAACGAGAGTCAAAAGGGATGCTAATAAAAGCTAAAACACCATGCACACAACTTCACCTTCTAAAGTATGCCCACTCACAGGCGGCTTCTTTTCCTAAGAACCACAAGTGTCTCTTAGGCATGGAATCAAAGCTGAACTAGTTTCATGAGGAAAAAAAGCCATGCTGACCAGCAGTAACGAGGCACCTCTAGGCCAGGAGTCTTACAAGTTTATGTCTAATGAAATGGGCCCAATGTAGTGAACTCAGAGCTGTCATTAAAAAGTGGACAATTGCCAGCAGTGAAGCATCACAGTTTCCCTCTAATTGCAGACTCAGAAATGTGTATTAGAAATGGCAACTGCACCTGGAGGTGCTGTTTATTAGAGCTCTGTGTCCAGATGGTAGGCTTCAGTCTGGTTAGTCCGCATGATAATAAACTCCTGGTTTCTTCTCTGCAACAAATAAAATTTCTACGAGAATATTAGCCACTTTAACCAGTTAGCAATTTAAATGAACTTCAACAATAGCCCTGTAACCAACCTATAATGACCTTTTCCTCACCAAAGCCTAGATTACTAAAAAGTAAAGAGAAATATTATTTCACAGTCTGGCTTCTATCCACTACAAGTATTAAAGTTAAAATGTTCTTGTTCAGTATTTTTGTTATGCTATCTGCTTCAGCCAAATCAACAAGTAAAACAGATTATTGCCAAGAATTTTTTCTTTGTAAAAACATGTGAAATGGCATTTAATTTGCCTAACTCTGGGTAAGTGCTAAATTTTGAAAGGCTGTTTCAAGACAATAAATGTAGTTGCAAAATAATTTCAGTCCAAGAAGACTGAAGCAGAGTTTAAAATGTTGGCAGTAAATAGAAGTCCTAGGGTGAGAATTAAAAACAAACAAAAGAAAAAATGGGGAATAGGTCAAACAGGTCAAAAGGAAACATGCCGTGTAATAGCCAGGGATACTTGTGGCTCCTTCTTACCAGTTCCCGTAGATGAGATGGGTAAGTGACCTTTTGCTCTGTTGTAGTTGGATGGGTTGAAATTATTTATAAGTCTGAATCCAGACCATAAATCTAGTCCACAAATTGTTGTGAGGGATAATCTTTGTTCCAGAGAAGCCATAGGCAGCTGGCAAAACAAGAAACTCTTCGTCCCCAAGAAGAGATTAAATGTGGCACCTCAGTTTTGCAACAAACACTGCAGTGCTTTGTAGGACATATTTATCCATGTACAGGGATGCTGCCTGTTCTGGCTGGGTAACTGAGGCTTCCAGCTGCTGGGGGCCACCAATAAGGTCTGACAGGTGGGATGAGCTGGTCCCAGAACTAACTTTCAGTAATTTGTCTTTGCTGGGTGGTGCTGATTACCTGCACCAAAGGACCAGTGGATGTACTCAACCTCTGGTCAGCCCAACCACACCTGATCCTCCCTGTTGGCATGCAGCATTGTGCAGGACCTGGGAACATTGCAACATCTCACCTAACAGTTGTCTGAGCATCAGTAGCCACAATGAACAGAAGATATGGTACAATCCCTTTTATTGGTGGGGGGGTAGCGGCATGGCAAGATAAAGGAGCAGTTTTATCAAGGCAAAGGACCAAATGGCTCTCCCTGAAAGGAGTGTGAGCATTAAATTTGTTTGTAAATCCTCTGAGATGCAAAATTTGTCTTTTTGCATCAAACCATAGCCTCTGATCTAGAGATTTATTAAGAGAAGATAATCCTTTAACTCTCAGTTTTGAGTTAAAAATGTTACAAGGCTCCACATCTCACCTATTACATCCCTAGAAGGGGATGGGGCCTCATTTTTGCCTGCATGGTCCATTATAAAAGAAAGACTGACACAGATCCAAGCAAACTCTGAAATCTGGATGAAAGCATGTCACATTTTAAAGTGTTCTCTAATTTTTTGTTATGCTGTAGCTCATCAACAGTTTTGGCAAAACCCACCGATTTTTCAGGCCTTTTTTCCATAATGTAGTGCAGAAATATGCATTGGCATTATCCACCTCAGCAGCAGGAAATGTGAGAATACTTGAGCAAATATGAACAGTCCATCATCTCCCTCAAGCTTTTATAAATTTACCTGCAGAACTGGGATGGTATAAATCTGCGCATAATTAGGAAAATTCTAATGTAAGCTGAACTATGCTGTGATCCTTGAGAAAGCAATAACCATTAGCCTGTAGGAACTTGGACATGCTGTTTAGTGTGCTGTTATTCCCCTCTCACATTCCATGTGCTATCGCTTAGCAATTTCACTGCAAAGATAAAAAAATACCACTGGAATGAAACACATTAACACTGGCTAATTGGTAGGTCACTAGAAAAGAATTCTCCTCTGGTATGGAGTGAGTGTTTTTAATAGGCTTCCACAGAAACCTATTTTCACCCTGATGTTGTTTTGTGTTAGTCAGGATGGGAAAAAAAAAGCAATATTGAGGCTGTGGACACAGAAATACAGAATTAATAACTAAAGACAAGGAAAAGCTACAAAACCAGCACATTGTGCAAACAAATAGACCTTGCGAACTGTAGAGTCTAGTGTAACATTTCTTGGACCCATGCTTTCCAACCTGAGGGTAGAGCTTGATGACTGCAGCTGATTGTACCTAGCTGTGAAGCTGGATGTCCTTGGAAAGGTGAGACCAGTTGCCATTCTCTTTCTCACATCCAGTGACCACCTGTTGTCAGTGGAGTGGCTGTGTGTCCCACAGAAAGGGGTAATCAGTATCCAATTAAGAGAATGGAGCATAAGGAGGAAATAAATATTTTTTTGTCATGGGGTTTATTCATGACTTTGATAGAGCAGAAGCATCTAGAAATAGATAGACATGTTTTCCTGATGTTTTATCTATGCTGTCCCTTGCAATTACCCTGTTCCAAGCTGTATGGATGGATCATTTATTCCATAAAGAGTATTGTAACCTTGGAGCTCTTTATAAACTCTGCTTTTGTTCCTCTTCAGTCTTCTTTCATTTTCTTTTTTTTCCTTTGTAATAGCAATTACATAACTCACAGAGATTAATTTGGTTTGTTAGGCAGATAACATTGGATGTTTAAAGATTAAGCTGAGGCATCATTCAGATTTCCAAGGGGCAGCCCATTCTGAGAGCTCACCAAGGGGTGTTGCTGCCACATAAAATGCAGTCACTAAAAGAATGTAATTTTAGCTTCAATTTTAGTTTTATTTAATGGATGTTTTCTAATAGTGTAGAGTGTGTCCTTAATTTGCCTCTGTAATGTGAGATCCTTGAATAAGGAATTCGGAGGCAAGAATTTAAATTTTTTTTTCTCAGTACTGTTCTTTATTATGAAGGCAATCAGCATTAAAAGCAAGACTGTAAAACACAACATATTTTTGGGTACCTGTAGTGGCAAGATGTCACTTTGGAATGCAGGTGCTCTCTAGTGAATGACCCATAAAAAAGATCTACAGACAAACACTAATAACAATGTTAGAGACAGGGCAAAGGACAACCAAAGCTCTGAATCGAGATTTGTATACTATACAGAAAAACTGAAAATTAATATGCTTTTTGTGTAAACAAGGACAAAGGATCACAAATGAAGTTCAGGGCAGTGAACAGTGGTCTCTGCCCCAACGAATACAGTTCCCAGCAGGAAGTCTTCCTGAGATATTCAGTCCTTCAGAGCAAGGTATTCAGCTGCTCCTATGAAGCCTGAGGTGGCCATACACCTCTAAATGTAAAGCACAGGCACGGACATAGTGCTAGTGTCAGTGATTTTTTTTTCCTCAGCCAGGAGCCATCCAACAAACATGCCTAAGCCCTCGAAGGATGTTGGTGGGTGGATTTTCCAAAGATGGGTATGAACTGCTGCTGTAAAATCCAATCTGGCAGATGGCAGTCAGTCCACGGAGATGTCAATGGCAATGAATGGCAGAAGTTAAGGGCAGCACTACTTTCTACAGGCAGAGACAGACTGACAAAAGAAAGGCAACACCTGGACTGACTGAAGATTTCAAGCACAGCCACAGGAGGCAGCCTGGTACTGGGAACACAAGGGAACAAAGGCTTTGCCCTCAGCTGCCTACTCTGGCTCCCTGTATTGGGGAAGTGGCTCTCGTCCTGACAAGCAGGTGGGGATTTCAGACACCGGGCAAGACCAGCTGCCATGTAAAGCTGGTGGAGGTCGTGTGAGGTAGCTCCTAACAGGGGGCCGATGCTTGGGGGTGGGGAAATAGTTTACCAGCCTGTTTCATGTACTCTGGTTTACAGAGCTGCCAAATGTCATGCTGAGAATGTGACAGCTTCCTTCCACCTCCCTAAAGCTCAGCCTGACCCCCTGTTCATCTGGCTGTGCAGTACCACTGTGCTGTATTTGCTTTAGTCAGCTGCCAAGGACCCCTGTGTTGTTGGCTCCACCAAGCCCCACAGCCTGACAGCTCCTTCCCTCCTTGCCCTTTCAACCCCTTCTTGTAGCTCCACTACAGCATAAATAACAGCAGTCCTGAGAGAGAAAGATAGGAGCTGTCAGAAGATGATGAGAGAGAAGGGATCAAACACAGGAGGGAGGAGAGGAGTGTAGGAGCAGTCAATGCTCTCAGGGTTGATGCATAGGGAGTGATGATGAATTGCAGCCCCTGGACTGTGAGATGTTTAATCAGCCACAGTTCTTGAGGCTTGTGAAAGAAAGGTGCCTCCAACACCTAGGCCTCATATGGACGAATCTATACTTTGGATGTGCCTGGTTTGGCCAAGGACTTTCTGTCTGTTCTCAGCTGAGCAGGCTTGGGGTCTGTGTTGTGCTCAGACCCTCTGACAAAAGCATTAGAGAGAACTGTAAGGAACAGCAACACCCTAAAGACTAAAGGTCCAGATCAGAGTTGTGACTGCATGTGCAGGTTCTGCTTTAAGAACAGGTAAAGGCAGAGATTACCAAGCCTCAACCTGCAGAAGTGATATTGATTGTCAGCTGTCAACATCTCAGAAAGAAATCACTCTCCACTTAAAACTACATAAGGGTGGAGACAGTATGGGCTATCTTTCTTCTTCACCCTTTCTCTCAAGAATGTGATGCATAACCAGGTTGTGTGTAAAAGGCAGCCCACGCTGATTATGTATATTGCAATTATGTTGTACCTGCTTGACATTTTCCACATTACTTTTGGATGTGACAGCTCATGATGGCAGGAATTGGACTAATTGTGTATCCTGTTTCCAGCAGCTCCCGTATTAATACTTAGATGGACATACATGTGTCAGGTTAACATGACGTATAAAAGCAATTCTGGGATAAAAGCTGTAAGGCTTCTCAGTAATGCCTGGACTGCTGAATAATGGTTAATAATGGGGTGGCATATCCTTCAGAAGAGATTATTTTTGTCTCAGCCTGCAGCAGTAGGATAAAGTCTCATTGCAGAAAATGATTGTTTCTGCACACCTTTGGTCTCTATCATTCTTGCTTTATTCTGGAAAGCAGCTTATCACAAAACTCCCAAATTAAAATAAACTTAATAGAGTTTCCTGCTGTTATTTCACAAAATTCAATAGACTTTCACCTGAGCAAAAACTGAATAATTGACCTTTAAAACCTCCCTCCTCGCCCACCCCAAACACAAAGAATCCCTGGAATAATTCTCCTCTTTATATAATGAGTGTGAAAGTTAAAAAATATTTCTTCCCCATCCCAGTCTATCTGATGGGATCGTCTAATTCCCAGGAATGCTGCCAGAATGAGAGAGCACCATGTAAGCAGCCAGGACAAATCTCTTCGCTTGCAAGCATCTGTATGGGCCAGTGGGGTTGTGACGGAGAGGGTTGAGCTGCAAGAAAATATTCCTGTCCTGATAGATTAGAAGGTGAGTTATCAGTGCTGGATCACAGCTGAAAAAAGCAAGGCCAAGGACAGCCAGGGATTGGGTCATCAGCCTCAGATGCACAGAAATCCAAGGAAGCCCCCCACCGTCATGCTGGAGATGGGAGAGAGCATGCTTCATTACATACAGCAAGGCAGGGAGGCCACCCAGTTACCCACACTTTGAGGGTAGACTGAAAAGAGAAGTGAATTAAATATGGGACATTTAGGAGGGAGCCCAATGACTTTGTCAGACATGTCTTCATTACAGCAATGGCAGCCAAACCCACAGCAGGGATTTCTGGGCACAGCTGAGCTGTAGCCTCACAGGTGAGAAGCCAGAGGAACATATAACCAAGCAGGCCCATGGGGAAGCTTTTTCCAGACATGTATCAATAAAGGAAGCAATGGAGCGGTGCACTGCAGATCCTAGAGCAGAGGCACTGCAATGATTTCCCTGGGAGATGTTGCAGAAGGGTGGAAGCAGAGCAGTTGCAAATTTCTGAAAGAACAGAAAAAAATCAAAACCTTTTGTGGGAAAATGTCACTTTTAAGAAACTATTTGACATGGAAATTTTGAAGTAGAGCAAAAAATTCTGTGTTGACTTAGGCTGATTTTCTTTCAGCTTCTGTTTTCTCAAATTATTTCAGCTCTGATTTCATTTCTGCATTCTTTCCTCATGTAATTGTTCTTCAGCTAGGCAGCAGCATTTAAGCCTGCATCGAAATAGTTTTGTTTCAGCATGACTGGGCAATCTTTTAGAGGTCTGCCCTGTGTTTCCATTCCAAGGGACATGCAGTTTTCAGATTTACACATTTTACATGAGGCCACTCTTGTGGGCTGGCAGCTGTCACTTAGACTAGACCCAGTCTTTGAAATCAGTAACAGGCATCATTTTGGATCTAAGTGTGTGGCAACAGGAGTTGATATTGCCAGGTTCTGTGGCTGACTCTCAAATGTGGGTGTGAAACAGTGAATACTAATTTATTTCATAATATAGACTCTATCCTCTTTTCCTGAAGGGATGTAGAATGAAATTCAAGTATTAGGAGTTATCTGATTTCCTAGGCAAAAACTCAATACAGCATTTATCTCACCTCGCAATGAGTGCTGCTGAAGTGCTTATTAATTGGGAAGATCATAACCCAGCTCAAAAGCAACATTCTTCGATGTAAATGTTCCAGAAAATAAGAAGAAAAGGTACAGCTTAGGGCCTTAACTTTCTTGTTATGTGTTTATTGCTGAGTGCATGTTAAAAAGCACCTTTGTGGCAATCTACAGATGCGATGAGGTGACACAGCCCTCACTCTGCAGATAAGTAATATTCACTGAACTGTGCAGATGCCTATCTCAGCACTAATATATTCCCACTGTTGAAGATCAACTGTGGACACTCAGCATTGAAGGAGTGGAGGGGAATCATGGCAGGACTCATAGTCAGCATTCCCGGAATAATTTTCTGTGTCATAGTCAATGGCTGACCATAAAAATGAGTAAACAGTAACATGTTTCCAGTAAGTGTTAGGGGCTGGCCGTAAGACTATCTGTCACAGCTACTTCTGAAATATTTCTCTACTTCTGTTCAGCACAGAACTCAGTGAAAGCTGCTGTTACGTGTCATAATGCAAAGTTAAAAAGAAATCTGCTTTCTGTTTTTGAGAGGTGTTAATGAATGAAATACATGTTCTTTCGTCACTCTGACATCTGCTTATTGTAAAAAAGAAAGAGAAAAATAGAGAGAAAAATTAAAGATATGCAAAACTGTATGATGACTCATACAGTTTAAGATGATAACAAGGAGCTTTCTGTTCCCACCCTCATCGTTTGGTCTGGGAAAGGTCTCAGGGGAGAAAGTACAATAGTTGGAGTAAATGCACAGACTGGATTCTCAGAGGGAGTGATGCAGGGATGCAGTAATGCAGCTGTAGCTCTCTGCTATATATGTTTGCATCCTAAACTGTGCCAAACAGCCAGGCACTGGTGGCTGCCTTTGGATCTCCCACTCTTGGTCAAAATCATTCCTTTCAGTAAGATTGAACAATGCTACTTAAATTAATGACTTTAATTTTATTCAGCTATACATTTATTATACATACACATATCAGTTTACTGATGACAGGAAACTGAGCAGAGTGGCTGATACAGCTTTAGGCTGTGCTGACATTCATCAGGACCTTGATAGGCTGGAGAACTGGACAGAGAGAAACCCAGTGAGTTTCAACAAGGGCCAGTGTAGGGTCCGGCACTTGGGGAAGAATAACACCAAGCACCAGCATTGGCTGGGGTCTGAGCTACTGGAAAGCAGCTGTAGATGAGTTTTCAAGAAGTTTTCAAGAAATACTTCACAGCAGTTCTGAGATGACTATTTTTTTTTTTTTTATATTCAGGTATTCACATATTCTGACAAAAGAAATATTTTATCTCTTGTTGAAAAGTGGGCTGCATTGACAGCAAACCCCAACTTTCTGCTAAAAGTAGCTCTGGAGGGAAACTTCAAATATGCTGCCAGGCAGAACTACACAAAATGGGAGAAAAAAAGAGTGTTAAGAACTATAATCTGATACACAGTATGTCATAGAGGATAATAATATAAAGTTTTGCATTTAAATCCATTCAGGATTTAGGTATCTTTGTTACAGGCTGAAATCCACTCACAGTAGGCTGCTAGCATAAATAGCAGTTGTTTTTGCCAAACGCCATGTTACAGTCGTTTGTGTTTCGGTCTAATTTTAGTGTATCTGCACCTAGAAATACTGGCATTTATTTCTGTGCTCTCTGTTGTTGAAGATGAGCAATATTTAATTTTAAGCTCCAAAGACAGTTGCCGTGTCAACAGATAAACTCCCAGACCCTCATATCTATTTGAAGCAGAATTCTTAGTGTGGCAGTGCTTAGGGAAATTAGCGGGAAATGTGGCATGCTCTGTACTTTTGAAAACAAGTTTTATTTAGATATTTCAAAATGGATTAAGCTGCCTATTGCAAGTTTCCATCTTTTAAAACCTGATGTTTGGTTAGGAAAGGAGCTCTTTCTTTCTCTATATTATATGCATCCAAATAATTAATCTTTCTCTATAATGTATTCATCCATCTTTTTCTGATGTATTCATCCGAATCATTAAACTTTCTTGGCTTTTCCAAAATAATTTTTATTGGTGCAAACACTGTTTTGAAAACATTTGCAACTATTAATACAGGCTAAATTATAATGGCAACATCAGCAGCAACAAAACCCTCCCATGTCTGGAATTTTACCTGTAAATCAGACACAATTGGTCAGATTTCCTTGCAGAAGTCCAACTAAATTTATGCATCAAAACCTTGTGTGTTAGTTAGTATTTTAGTTAATTATAAATGTTTGTAAATTTTAGAAGTTGAATTGCACAGCTGGCTGTCTCAGAGGAGGACATGACTAGACAGGTTCATCTCTCCTGGCACAACCAGAGTGTACATTGTTTTTACTTAGTTTTGATGCTGTCTGTCAAAATAGGAGGACTACATGAAAATGTTTAGAGTATTAATTTTACACTGAATTAGAATAAAAAAGGCTATGAAAACATTAGCTTCTTGAATTCTCTTTAAAAAAATAATTACTTATTCATTCCCCTGCTTCACCCCTTTCTGAACATCTGTAGCAATTTTTCCAGGAGTGTGTTGAGAGCAATAATAGCTTTTATAAGACTCAGAAATGTTGCTAAGAAAAGCCAGATCATGTCCCACCCATAAAATTAAAATTTCACATTTTGATGTGATGGGAGGTTGTATCTGTTCTGTTGCAACCAGTAATCTTTTTTACTTAATGGATTATGTGTTATTAAAGGGAGAAAGGAAGAAAACAAGGTAGATGGGTGCTCAGCACCTGCTTTCAGAAAGGTGTTTTTCTTGGCGTAGCACCTCACAGACCAGCTGTTTGCTTTCCTGGCTTCTTTCCTGTGAAGAGGGTAACAACACTTGCAGGTTTGGATCTGCACGTGGATACTGGAGCTCAGGGCATCAAGCTGGGCTTAAGTGGCAGCTGCCAGTGTTGTGTGAGCTGGTCCCCAGATGCAGCCAAATTCCAATATCCCCAGATGCAGCTCTGCATTCCTTCCCAGTGGCTGCCAGCAAGGGCATCACGTTGCTGTCCTGGCTGTTTTGGCTGGCCGCTATCAGGTGGTTCCATTGCTGCAGCTCTGCAACCAGCACAGAGATGATGTTAAAGACTGAGATCACTCTCTCATGTGCAGAAGACTTGTAAGCAGATTCCCTTGCTTCACACCTTTCAGCAAAGTCCTAGGCAAATTCTCCTTTCCTTACTCCTTTTTTTATTTAAGAACCCATGTGGGAAGCTGCTGCCAGACATCACTGTGAGTGCTGTTCCTGCCACACGTGCACAGGTGGCAGGGCCAGGCCCTGACGTGCTGCTGCAAATCACAAGCAATTCCCTCCTTAGGATAGGCATCCTGTTTTGAAATCAGTGTTTCTCTAGCATAATAAAAGCATGTAAGACTCAGGGCTAGCCATTAGCCCTTTTCTGTTCCTCTTTATTGTTTTTCACCATATGTCATAAAAGCAACTCACTTCCTTTTTTGGTTTCCTCTTCTGAGAAATCTTTGGGTAGATGGAAGGAAAAGATCTTACAGGTCTCCATTACCCTTTTTACAATTAATGTCTTATGCTTAAATAATAGATCAATTCCACCATCTATTATAGAAGTCAAAAGGCACAGCACTTTTTGCTTTCAATCACAGACTTGATACTGGGCAAAGCGGGGAACGACTGCACTTTGATTCTGTGGATAACGGGGACAGGGCAGTTCTCCTCTGAGGGGAAATGCAGGTTATGAACAAAAGTAGTTCTTCTCAAAGGGAAAATGTTTCCACATAGAAAATATTTGAAGGCCACATCAATTTTGCCCACTTAACGGGTTTTTTTTCCAACAGTTTACAACTATCTGAGATTACTCCTCATGCTCTGGGCAACAAAATTGATTTGGTTATGATGCCTCAGGTTTTAACTTTTATATTTTTCGAATCCTGTACCTCCCAGTGTAACTCTGAAGTTTCCTGTAGCTTTTTAAGTACTGCTCTCTTATGCTAAGACAGACAACAAAGCCTCTCCAGCTTGCTCTCCAAGGACACCCAGACCGTCCTAGGCCCAAAAAGTGTAAACCTTCATCTTGGGGATAGGGGCAAGCTTGGGGAAATTACATCATCAGCTAAAGTTTTAATTGGCAAATTTATGCTGACATGCAAATGGACCAAACCTATAAAAGTGTGAAGAACTCGTGACTTGTCATCCATCCTGGGATCCACTGAGGCAGGACCCTCTGGACCCCAGAGTGTACTTATGAAGGCCTTTCAAATAAATACCTCCTTTATTCCCTTATTCCTGTCTAGTCTCTGGTTTAGGTAGCCATTTAAGGCATTAGTTATGGTAGGAAATAAAGTGAGAACAAAAGGGAAGCATCAGCTTTTGATCTCTCTTGCACTCAAAAAAGTTTAATCTTTCTCCAAAGCAACATGAAGAATTTCTACAGCTTCTGTGAACCCTAGCACACCTGATGGGAACTTGTCAATACATCCTGATAGAGAGCAACACTTATAAAGTGGTGTGGCAGAATGTATACTGTAAATTTCTGCCTTTTGAAGGCAGCTGGACATGACATTTGGTCTGACTGTGAAAATTTATTCCTTTTTCTACTCCCCTGGATGAAAAGAAATTGTTGACAGCTACTGTGGGGTGGGATGTAGAAGGAGAAATTGGAGTAGAGGAAAGGAAAGGCAAAGACTGAGTGAAGAGGCTCTAATTAAGAAATCCGTTCAGTCTTTTTTGACTGAGTAAGCTTCTGAAAGTTATGAAGATTCTGTATAGGAAAACAGCAATCTACTTTAAGACTGAAGGAGGTCTAAAGGGGAGTTTTACCTAATTGAAACAGTTTTCACCTTCTCTGAGAGGATAAATTATGAAGAAATCAATGAACAGTACAGAGAGTGAAGCAGCTTTGACCAGCATGACATTGACAGCACACCTTAATAAAAGTAGAGATGTGTTCTCTTTTTATTTGTCAAAATTAGGCACTGTGTCTCCATAAAACCACTCTAATATTTCAGCTGTCTGAGACTTCACTTGCTGAATGTGCCTCTGTGTACGAAGAACTGCAGCTGAGCAATTTTAGGAAGTTTTTCTTTGCCAGTCAAATTTGTAGGCAGGTGGTAATGATTGGCCTGGAAATTATATTCTCCTTATTTCTCAGTATTTCGATCTGAATAAAAACAAATCTGTTTTCTTTTCATCATGCTGGTCTACAACTAACCTTCTCCCACCCACTCAAGTAATAATATCCTTTTGATACGATATCATAATAAAAATATTGGATAAAACAACTAAAACCAGAATCAGCATGCTTTATAAAAACTTTGGGGAAATAAAAAATGTAACAGTTTAAAACAACCAAATTCTTGTATATCTGGAAAGACAAACACAGTCTAAGACAAAAGAAGAGCAGGTATCCTCTATTTTAGTCATGGTAACACAGTTTTCTTGAGTCAATCTGGGCAAGATGCTATACATCCAATAAGGAGTAAAGAAAAAATTTTAATTGAGTTACACACATTTATTTTAATTTTTCAGGCTTATCTTGATAAAATTAGAAAGTATAAAAGCAATTATAAGATAATAGAGGTTTAAGGTTGACATATTTCCATGATGTAAGTGGGATTTATGAAGATAATCATGAACATGCTACCTTTTCTTTTCTCTGCCTCTCTCTCCTTCCTTTCTTTGTCCCTCTGATTTCTCCCATCTCCAATAATCTACTGTTTTGCTGCCATCCTAAATTTTCTGTTTGTATATCTGGTTTTTTTTCTTTTTCCATAAATTCTCCTCCCACTTATTGAGATTTTGTCTATTCTTTTCCACCAATTTCCTCCTCCTCAGGCTGGATTACAACTAAAATAAAAGCCTAACATGAGAAGAAAAAAATATGCGCTGTACCCTAAAAGATTCTGTAAGCTTCTAAGGCCATGTTTGAAAGAGTTTGGTTGCAGTTGTTCATGTAACATACACCTTTGAAGTAGCTTAGCTGCTCAGGGTAATCTCTAACCTTGTCACTTTAATCCTTGTTACTTTTTTCTCCCCCTCAAAACCTTTCAGTGCCTTTTGCATTTTATTACACATCATTTTCTCCCTTTGGAATGCTTTTAATTAACTGGGCCATCATAAGATTTCCTCCTTGAAGCTGGTGCCAGGAGGCATGAGTGGGCAGTACTAGGGGGGATGACACACATGGGCATGTACCAGTAAGAGATGGTATAATCAGATTATTGTTTCATTTTGTCATCATATTTCTGACCAATGTAGAGTGCTACACTAAATACAGAGGGACCTATGTGAGAGAAGCATGCATATGGTGAGAGAAGATGATGTTTTTAGCAGGCACCTTTGGATCCTTGTAACTGAGTTTAAGACATAAGAAATTGAAATTCCATCAATGTGTGCTCCATTCATGACATCTGTATTACCAGAAAAAACACCTAAGAGTTTTTTTAGGAATTACTTTAGGGGTAATGACACTCTTTGCTCCTGATTAGATATTTAGTATGACCCAGTTATTAGTAGAGCAATTACATTGTGTTCAGAGAAAAACATGCATGCATACGTAAAAATAAAAAAATTTAAAATTATATTCCTTTGGAAATTCTCATTTGGAAGATGCCTTTGAAGAATTCAGTTCAACATGTGAGTGAATACTTTTCTTTAAAGAAATTCTGATGATTCTAGAGGCATATCACACTCATTTTAAAGATTTGTCCTTCTGTGTAAAAGGAATTTAGCTGAAGTGGTATTCTGGAGTCAAGGCTAAACAATCGCATAAAATGGACCAACACTCAATGCTTCAATTTTCCAGTGCAGGAGCTAATATCACTAAGCAACTACGTATTTTTATTTGCAACAGAGTAAACAGAATTCTTGTGTGATTTCAGACAACCTTGAAAAATAACACTGATTCTTACAGGTTTTCTGATGTTCAGCAGTTTGTTGACAAATTCCATCATCAGTGTGCAAGGAATAAACCGAAATGGAAGAGATTACTCACAAGGTAATGCCCTCTCTGAGTTGCATTCTGCACCCTTTCATTAAGAGTGGCAGAATACGTCCCTAAACTTATCTGCAATATTTTACTCTATTTTTTTTTTTCAGTCTGTTGTCTTGATAGATTTTTCATATTTCACCCTCATTTTCTTAACTGGATGTCCATGTTCCACGGCTCTGCATATATTTTATATAATTTCATTGCAGTTTTCCTTTCATATTTCGCGTACACAGCTGTGTTGAGACTTCACAGTGAATAAAAGAATTTTTATTTACTTTGCACAGCTTCTTTTAGTTTAAAGACATTTGCTGTCTTTGTCTTCATAGTAAGTTTTAAGCATAGAATTTTTAATACAAAAAAAAAATGAAATTGAGGTAAAACAATCCAGGGAAACTTATATGTAGTATGAGATTTCTCAGAATAAAAGGTCTTGGATTTTTTTTGCTTTTTTTTTAAATGGAAATATTCTATTTTATCCTTTCTCAAAATAGCATTTATTTTGAATATATAAGCAACTTTTGGACAAAATGTGAATGAGCTCCTTGTTTAATTGCAAGTATCTTAAAACACTTTCAAAATATTATTATCTGTATCAGTATTTTGTTTGCCCTGAATCAAGGCGATAGAATAGCAAAGACATTTAAAGTAACCATTATCATTAGTATGTGCCACAAGTTTCAAACTAAGATAAATTTTTATAGGGATTCCTAGATTCTACGGTGGTAGACAGGCAATAGATGTTCAACTTTTCTCACTTGTGGGCTCCTTAAAAAAATTTCCACTGCATCTTGGTGAAGCATGTAGGTTTATTTGTGACATGGCATATTTCAGTCTACTAGCAACATATTGGTGGGACTTGTGCTGAGAAGGATGTTTAGTTGTCATTTGCAGAGTACTTATATGAAAGGCCACAAACTCCAGTGGTCCACAGATCACAATTTTGAGAACCACAGACACTTGGCTTTAGTCTGGGCCAGGGCAAAACTCAGGTGTATTTTAAATGGGCTTTTTGTGCCATCAGGCATTCAGTTACCTCTGATTTGTGATGAAGCTCTCTCAGCGACAATGCCACAGTCAGATGATGAGGGTTGGCCACATGCACCAGAAGTTCTGGGAAATTGCTTCCTCCAGCAATCCCAAATATTTAAAGACTGCCTTTGAATATTTGCCACTCCTTCCACAGCTCTCCAAGCCAGTAACTTAAACCAAAGTGTGGGGCTTGGCTGCCTGCTTTGTGCTGCTCTGCCAGGGTTTGCAGATGATTTCTTCCAGTCCTGTCCCCATGCTGGTAAGGTGAAGCCAGGATGCGAGCACCATCCCACACGGAAGAGGCATGCACGGTACGAAAGGAGGGAGAAAAGTGGAAGCAGCTGCTTCAGGGTGTGGAAAGGCCTCTTCCAGGACTCAGTTATCTGCTCCCTCTTAGTTCTGCCAAAGTCATCACATTCTTGCAGGCTTTGCAGTGCACTGCTGCTGTGGAAAATCCAGCCTTGGGTGTTTGAAATATCAACATAATTTAAACTAAATGTAGTCGTGTTATCATCATTCTTTTATTGTCAGACTCAGAAATACACTTTGGTAGTGTTTGGATTTCTATTTTAGTATTGAGGGAAAATATATGTTAATTTTTTTCTTCTGATGAAGAAATACTATGAAAAAACAGGCAGATAAAATGGAGCAAGTATTTGTGTGGGCATGTGGAAGTATCTAGGTGTTAGAAATTTCTTAAAATCAGCACTTTAAATCCAGGGAGATCTGAATTTAGGTTTTACTGAAAGCAAATCTTCTTATGTTAAGATGAATAGCATACACACAACCTTTCTTTTGGCTTATACTGCCATCACGAGTGGGGTTGCCGGGGGAGGAAGAATGCAAATGCCAATCTCGAGACTTTAAAAGTCTAATTTAATACCTTGAGCAATGCTTTAATCACAGTTATACATGGATCATAACCTATAAAATTATTATGGGGTGAGTGCATCACTGCTCCAAACTGCTGTCAAAGAGTGATTACAGGATTCTGTCAAACTAGAGGGCATATCAAGGAGGGGCCCACGAGTCTCTCTTCTTGACTCAGTAATAGGCAATACCAGCATTAAAACTGTTAGGATGATGGACAATAATCTTCTTCCAAAACCTGCAGATGACACCAAAGGGGAAAACAACTGCAAATACTTTTTAAGAAGTGTCCAATTCAAAGTGATCTTGATAATGTGGAGAAATAGCCCCAAACCACTGAGGTGATATTCTGTAAAGCAGAGTACAAAGTACTGCATTTAAAAAGAATGACAGAAGTAAAAAATAAAGGAAAAACTGGTTAGGCTGCAGGCAGTGTAGAAGAGACAAGTGTTTACTGTGGACTAGAGACTAACTACGAGTTGAGTAACAATGCATATGCAGAAATTGGAAACTCATTTCATATTCTCAACATTAGTGATTTCTCAGGTGGAATACTGGCATCCACTGCTCAAAGAAAAGCCAGACAAACACAAAGAATAATGGGTCTAAAAAAGGATAAAGAACAAAAACTCTTAAAAAGAAAAGTTGATAAATTATCTGAGTTTTATCTGTTTTAAAGCATTAAGATTAAAGCATGACCTCTATGGAAACTTGCAGTTTTATTAAGTGCTAAAAAAAATCGTGACTGGGAGTATGTTTTACAATATTTTAGTATATAAAACACTCCTATAAAGAAGGCAGGCTCAGCTGTACTTTATGTCCATGCAGAGTAAAACAAGAGATGGTAGGGCTTAAACAAAACTGGATGAGTTGAAGACAGGCTAGCATAAAAAGATTTTAGGCTAGCTCAGTGGTTAGCAAGAAACATTGAGAGACCTGTGTGTGAGGGAGCATAAAAGGAAACTGGAGATGCATAGGAAGGACCCACAAAGCATCTTTGAACCTGTCTCAGAGCAGAAGAATGCTGTGGACGATAGCTTGATATCCCAGAGTTCTTGGGGTGTCATGTGCAGGATTTTTTTCCCTTAATTACTCCATAAAGGTTTTAATCCAAGGCTCTCTAAGCCTGAGTGTACCTCAGAGGAATCACAGATTCTGAATATCTATTCCACGTTTGTAGCTTGAATACCATTCCATCATATTGTTGGTGCACTAGCTCCCCTTCTGGTTCCTATAAATGTTTCTTCTTGGTATGTGATGATTGGGCCCAGAGATTAATTTTTTTTCTTGACAGTTTATCTGAGGTTGGGGTAGAGGAGGTGTATGGAGGTGGGAACCACCTGGCCAAATCAAATGGCAAATGTAGGTCCCAGCTCCTTTCCTTAATGTCATAGCATGTCACCTGTAGCAATGCTTTGGCAGAGACTTACATTCAAAGAATGTGATCTTTGGGGGATTTTGTCATTGCACCTGGATACAAGCTTTTTCATGATTAGCAGACAGATTTCTCCTAAATACCGTTCCACAAAGCTATGTGGCCCAACTATTTTTTGTCACTAAATGTTTGTGTGGAAGATATCAAAAGCAACACTTTTTCTTCCAGAGATCAGTATCAATGCAGCTGATCACAAACCTCTAGGGGTTCATGTCTGTGGTAATCAATGCTACGGGTAATTTCTTGCTACTCTCAAAGTTTGAATGACTTAAGCATAACAAAATCTTAAAAGTACTTTCTGAGCAATTTGATGATGAAAAGAAATCCATGATTGAAAAAGTTTGCCCATGTGCAATTGTGTATCACCAGCTGTTTCCTTCCATTTGTATTCAAAGGGCCTGCAGCCCTGCTGTTTAAATTACTCAGGGTATTGGCTAAATGGATGGAGTGGGATATGTTATTTGCATATTGATTTGTTTTGTACGGAAATAATTTTGATGAGTTTTTACCTTATTAGATTGTGCATTGTCATAGTGTGTATATGAATACAACAACCTCAGAGTGGGGAGAAGTTTTGAAAAATGGAAATGCAAACACACATAAATTTTATTTCATTAAAAAGCATTACATATTTAATATAATGTAACAGACTCTCATGAATTTAGGAACTGGAAATTAGAAAAACACAAGGTTTAAGAACTTGTAGGTATCAGGTGTGAGTCTGTATCCTAGATGTGTAGTCATCAGCTACCCTCAGCTTATCTCAAAGATGCAGGTTGAGGTCTTTTGGGCATGGTAGCAAATGGTTTTGTAGGCTGAGTGCTTAGTTCTCATCCAGCATGCTCTCCATTCTTGCTCATGACAATTTTAAACTTTTTCTCAAAGAAGCAACCACCACACAGGGTCTTGCATAAAGTGACTCCAGAAGTCTATGGAGGGCAGCATGTTGGTAGTAATACCAGGGGACCAAATTCGATTAACGAGTTGTTCTTCTGATTTCTTGTATGCAAATAAAAAATCAGCAGCAGTTTAATCTTGAGAGTAATTAATTACCTTAGGTATATAAATATATATCACCCTTTTGGCATTCCAGAGGTAAAGGCATTAGTGATTGTTTAGCTATATATGTCTTTCCACATAAAGCCAGTGAGGGCTTGCTTCAATGAGCATTGCCTCGAGGCTCCTGGGGATTTAAGGGCCATTCCCGCAGCTGTTTGTGTCCTTAGTCACAGTTGTCAGGGGGACCAGCTAATGGTGTCATGTCCAAGGCACAGCCATTCTGGCTAATTAGCTGTTAGTCTGGCGGAAATCCCTCCTCAATGAAGTTTCAATACAGCTTGTCTTATTTTCAAGAAGCAAGTCTGATACAATTTCACCAGCAGTGACCATTTCTTTGTTTGCAGGGCATTGTAAGAGCCTTATTTCTTGCTCTATAATGCTCCTGTCAGACATCAAAGGGTAGCTGACCAATTGCATTTAACTGTTTTAGAGAGGTGCACCTCAGAAAAACATCAGAAGATGGAAACTCCAGTCAAACATTGCAGAAAACAAGTGTTTATTTATATTAAATTGATCCTTCCATTCTCTAGACTTCCTAATTATTTTGTTGTTAATGTGAAGCCTCAGCCTTTATTAGTAGAACCTCTGCATTTCTATTGTTTTATTTTTTAAAATGCTAGCTAACCATGTAACTGCTGCAGAGTTCAGAAATATTTATTTTGTATAATTTGCAGTGACTCTGAAGATCAACAAACTGCAAATCTCAGAAATCTGCCAGATGGTCCAAGCAGAGCAAGTACATTACTCCTGCACTTTTCACAATTATGACTGAAATAGTGGGATTTGGAATGGATCTGAAATGAGCTCTTGGGTTCCAAGAGGTGGATTGATGCTGGCAGGATGCCAGCACCCACCAAAGCCTCTCTCTCTCTCCTCTTCACAGCTGGACAGGGGAGAGAAAATTTGGAGGTTCCTGGGCTGAGATAAAGACTGGGAGAGGTCACTCACCAAACACCATCACAGACAAAACAGACTCAAATTTGGGATGTTAATTGAATTAATTACTAACAAAATCAGAGCAGGATAACAAGAAGTAAAATAAATCTCCTTCTCTCACTCCTCCGTCCTACCTGGGCTATACCTTTTCTCCTGCAGTGTAGCAGGGAGATGTGGAATGGTGCTTATGGTGAGTTCATCAAATGCTGTTCCTGCCACTGCTCAGAGAGAAGAGTCCTTCTCCTGCTCCAGCATGGGGTCCCTTCCATGGGAGACAGTCCTCCAAGAACTTCTCCAGCATGAATCCATCCCATGGGCAACAGTTCTCCATGAACTGCTGCAGCATGGATCACTCTTCCATGGGGTCAGGACCTCAAAGACAGGCTGCTCCAGCATGGATCACCCACGGAGTGACAAGTCTTACTAGGAAATCTGCTCCAGGGTGGGCCCTATCAGGGGGGAGGTGTTCTTCTTTGGATCCTGATGTCTGGCCCGGCTGTGTTCCTTGTTTCAGTGTTCCATGTCCCGAAAAGATGAAATGAGGCTTCTTTCTGCTGTTTCAAAGCTTGTTTATTTTTTGTTCTTATCAAAGTTTCAGAGGCACAGACTGTGCTGTGACCTCCAGGAACACGAGGGCAGAACGGCAATGGCTACCCAAAGCAGGTAACTTTTATATCTATTATCAACCAGTTAGAAAACTTTACCTATCTTATTTTGTTCCCAAAACCAGTGAGTATCAACCTTATTGACATGTCTCCTCTACACTAAATTCTATCTACCAATTAACAAGTCACAGGAACTCACATCAGAGAAAAAGGAAGAGAAGGAGAAGAGAGAAGAAGATGCAGAAGAAGAAGCCAACACCCTAAAATCTCCATGTTGGCTCCGTATAATATATATAGCAAAACCTAAAAACTACAACTACACATTCTGTGGTATACTAAACAACCATCTCCTCATTTCTTTGGTGGTCTCAGCTCATCCAGAAGTGGGGGCAAATGCTCCCAGGAGCTTGGTTCACAGGCCAAGCCTTTTTAGAGGAGCTCTGAGGGTAAAACAAACACCCAAAGGAGCAGGAAAAGTTCCCAGGCTTTTCCTAGACTCCAACAGGCCCCTCTCTCCATGAGTCTGTAGGTCCCTGCTAGGACTCTGCTCCAGCACAGGCATTCCATGGGGTGACAGCCTCCTCTTAGGCATTCGCCTGCTCCAGCATGGGGCTCCTCCATGGGTTGCATGGATCTCTGCATCCCCATGGTCTGCACCATCTGCTGCAGGGGAACCTCATGTCCAGGGCCTGGAGCAGCTCCTTCCCCTCCTTCTGCACTGATCTTGGTGTCTGCAGAGTTGTTCTTACATACTCTCACTCCACTCTTCTCTGGCCACAATTACATCTGCCTAATAACTTTTTTTTCATCTTAAATATGTTAACACAGAAGTGTTACCACCATCGCTGCTGGGCTCAGCCTTGACCAGTGGCACATTCGTCTTGGAGCCACCTGACATTGGCTCTGTCAGCCATGGACAAAGCTTCCAGCAGCTTCTCACATAAGCCACCCCTGTAGCTCCTCACTACCAAAGTATGACCATGCAAACCCAATACACAGAGGAAACACAGGATGAGCAGCAGGTTTCTCTTCCCAAAGGTGTCAGTGTTGGTGTTCTTTACACATGAAGGCACATACAGGGGCTGGTTTGGAAAGCGTTCAGGAATGGCATAAAGATTTTTGGTGTCTATTCTATCAGCCTTTGAAATCAATGGGAGCTTTGTCCAGTCATTTCAAAGAGTTTTAAATTACGGCTCTAAGTCAGTCTAGTAATGGAAGTTATCTATATCTTTAAAAGTACAGGGATTTCTGCCAGTTCATCAGATGAGTTCGGGAGATATGGTCCAGTTGTTAATGGTTCTCACCAGCTTTTGAAACACTGTGAATTTATATCACCTCAGAATAAAGAAAAGAAATTTACCATGGCCTGAAGTACAGAAATGGCTAATATAAAGAAATAATTTTCTCTCTTTACCTTGAAAAGGCATTTCAGAATGTATTTTTAGTTTCAAATTAAAATATCCTGTACTAGAAAGCAACCTGAGATAGTAGCCTGAAGCTAGCAGAAAAGGACTGAAATTTAATTACATCTTCAGCTCTGCCATGATGTCATTTGAAGGACATACCTGCATGATCAAAAACTAGTGAAATGAAAAATTGCCAAAATGAATCAATGAATGAAGAGTCTAACTCTTCAATTCTAAATAACTGCACAATTAGTGATAGTGATCAATAACACAGATAATTCAGTGTGCAGGACATTCTGACTTTTGAAGTTTACATTTGAATGTGCAAAACAAATTAGGACTAATGACTACTCTGAAGTTCCGTAAATAACCTAGGATACCCAGCATGATTTATCACTTCTTATCTCCATGTGGTCTCAATATATGCTCAATCATTTAGAAAATAAATGAACCAGACTCACCCCAAAACTTCACCTATCATGGTCAGATCAGTATACTGCAGCCTGCACTGGTGGCAAGCTATTATTTATTTCTCCAAACCAGCTTCCTCTTTTAATACAAAATCCAAAACAAACCATGGCAGTTTTTCTATGCCTATATCAGCTGAGGGATATGTGTGCCATGCCCCTGTTCCTCATGTCATTCTTGTTTTCTGGCTCTTGTGGAGCAACATCATTGACCATGTCTGTGACTCATAACAGTCTAATCTTCAATATTTCATAAAGTAGAAATATTTGGCAATATAATCTAGATCATCTAATATACAGGAGTTTCAAGGCATTACAGATACTTTAGGAATAGTCTTTAGTCTTTTTCTGGCAAAAAGCCTCTAAGGAAGTTGATAAGCTGCATATTCCAGGTCAAAGAACACAAAACGTCACTAAATGGAGATAGAGCATTTAACTTCTCAGTGATTTGAGCACTATGCAATTTTGCTTTCATATGTATTTTAAGTGTTAAGTAGTGACAATTTGAAATAAAATAGCATTACACTTGACACAGAAGTATGTAAGCACTTATCAGCAACTGAAGCTGATGCACTAGATGGCACATGGTGGGAGGGTCATGAGGTAAGCAAAGGCACGAGCTGCAGCACACTCATGGCTCAGATCACAGAGGACATAGGACCTGTGACACTCCCCTTTGGAGCCACCAGGCCACTCAATCCACAGTGCAGGTACTCACCTTTCTCTCTGCAAAGGGACTCAGAACAGTAGGATTTGTTGTCCTGGTGTCCAGTTAAAGTGTTAGTCCATCCTCCTTTTGAAATGAGGGCTGTACTTATCAGGTTACTTGGAAGGTGGTGGTTTTAGTTATCTTTCAACACATGTTCTGAGGGAGCTGAGTGAGCCAGGCTGGCTTTATGAAACAAAATCTATTCACATAAAGATTCAGATCTGAGCAGAGCATTCATGTAAATTTTAACAATTCTGTATTGATATTCCTGGTACCATGGCCTCATGGTTAAATCCTTTAGTACTGCTGATCAACCAGAGGCAGGCATGGACTTCTTGCCCTCCCTTTCTGTTGTGAGTGGTGTCGTTGTCCTCCCTTATTGGTAAAAGTAACATCATTGATTGAGGCAGAAGGGCTTCCTCCTCTTCCTTTTCCCCCATTCTGTCTCCAATTAAATCTTGTAGAATTTGAGGTTCTTTTTTCAGTGTTTAATCTGTAGGATCTGTTTCTTTGAAACCTTTAAAAGAAAGAAAAGTGCAGTTAGCACATTCTACTTTGTGCTCCTTTATGGTAATGCTAATTAACTACAGTTTCAGTGCTACCCTTTAGTACCCAGTCACAAAAAAGTAGTAGACAGTAAAGAGATAATTTTGCCTTCCTTGCTGGAAATCACTGCCAACATTTTGTTCTCTTTTTTTTAGCATTATCATACTTGTTGCTTTCTCGCCAAGTAATATGATTCTACTGAGCTGTACTCATGGATGCATGTGCATATTTCAACTTTTTATTAGTATCATAAGAGCAGGTCTCTGAGTTCATACAGTCTGATGAGAGTCACAGATCAAGTTTCTACCAGCTTCCCATCAGGAGTTGTACATAAGGAGTTGCAAGAATCAGCAGGAAGAAGGCTATTAATCATAAGGAATGGGTAGACTGGTGGATATACAGTGTCTTTATTCTCACACCTCTACCAAGCACTCAACCAAAATCATTTGGCTGAATTAAATAATGATATCAAGACATCTGTCTTCTTTGTTTCAATATGGTTTCAGCAAGCTATTTTGCATTGTGCAGATTCCTGTTGAAAGTTACAAACATAAAGCACTATTGAAATTAAAGAAAAAGCAGGAGCCAGAAGTACTTTAGGTTTCCCTTCCTTCAAGAATGAATTTCATACACCTGACAGAAGGTGGCCATGCTAAATGTCCCAAGGCTTTTTTGTCTTTTACTCTCTATTTTCCCACTCAGACAGGACTGGGAACATAGAATTAATCTTCAAAAAAACCTGAAATCTTTAAAAGCAGTTGCAAATATATTCAGGATCTTGGCTGGAGACAAGGATAAGTTATCTATTACTTTCTTACTCTGGGCTTAGATCCTGCTGGAATAGTAGAATCAAGCTCTTCCAAGACAGAAAATTAAGGTTCTTTGTGTGAAAGAGGCAATATCAAATTGGTTGAAATAATCTGACAAATCTCAACAAAGGGCTATATTCTTCTAGCATGACTGTGAAGAGCAGAGCTTGTGCAGGCACAATTTCACAGAAGACTTCAGGTATGAAGATACAGGAACTACTGGGCACCTGAAGAATACTCAAACTTTATCTAAGAGAACAACAGTGTTTATCATCCATAATCTATTAAATTGAAAAATATTTTACCATGCTCTGTGATTTTTCCCAAATAGTTTGTTTTATTTTTATATTAATCTTCTCAAATTATTTGTTAGGCAGCTTTCATATGTGTGTTTGGGCTATGTTTGCATACTTTCCATCACAGGAAGTTTTGTATAGGAATTGAAAGGCCTTTTTTAAAATTTTGGAGATTGTTACTTGGAACTTGTGACTGAGCACCTTCACATAAATTGATCCCATCCCATCCCAGCCACTTTTCTAGACACAGGATTCTTTAGAGTGCGGCTCAGCCCACCTGAGGTCTGCAGCTTTCACTGGCTATGCAGAACTCTCAGGGAAGTATCCAAGCATACAAGTGAGACTGGTGTTAGGAATCTGGAACCTGGTGATACTTTGGTTCTCTAGATGGTGTTACCGTTATCAAAGGTTTTTAGTGAAGCAGTTTCTTCTGTTTGCCTGAAGAAACACTGTGTTGTTGGTTCTATTAAATGCATATATTTCTAGAGGCTTAAAAGTCCCTGCTTAGCAAAGCTTCATACTAAGCAAAATTTTGTCTTAGTACCTGACCTTGCTGTAAATTTGAAAAAGAGCATGGCAGGGCATGGGAGTGTAAATACAGGAAGGACCTGACAAGAAAAGACAAAATACTGATCATTGAGAAATTTAATTATTCTGACATTTCTTCTGAAAGCACTAATGGGAATAGTAATGCGGAATATATATTTTTCCATAGCCAATAAAACAAAGCAATTAGATAAAATAGAATTATCAGTGGTGGGCATTAGGGGACCTTTTCATTACAATGGATGAAGAGTGAAATGCTCAGGTCTCTCTAACATAACAGACAGATTCTATGTCTATTATTTCTCTTGCATAGCATCCCAGAATAATGTACCTCTGGGTGTTTTGCTCTGCCTGATTTTCATTTAAGTGGTTCCTGCAAATTACAGTATAATTTCAAAATTACCTTAGTAAATCCCTTGGGAATAATTATTTTAGCACTGAGCAAAAATGCCATCCTGTAACGACCTATGCTTCATGTTTGAATAAAAGAATGCATCCTCATCAATTAAAGTAATATAACCTGTATAAAATCAAAGAGATCAGTGACTCAAGTGATATATTTTGCCTAAATATTTGTAATCTAAATTTAAATTTTCACAGAACCAGAATCATCATATCAGTCTCATAAATATTTGAATAATTTTCAGAGATTTAGTTCACATGGCTATAAGGATTTCAGAGTACCTGCTAGGATAACTTTTCTATCTACATGGCCTTGTAAAATTATTTCTATGGTGGAAATATCAATATTTTATTCTAACTTATCTATCAAAAATCCTTCACTTTGACATTCACAGATTACTTTAAATTTAGACCTGATAGATAGTGACATGGACAAGTATTTTCTGCATGTAAGCAGGGCTTGCATAGGCAGCCTAAAGAGGTACTTTATTTAGCATTTGCTATTTTTGCCATTATTTATTTTAAATGTGCTTTATATTGTTATTCTTAGACCATTAGACTTTGTCGTGCTAATTGCTGTGCAGACTGTCCCTCCCTTAGTTTTTTCATAAATCAGCCCCTTAAATCTTGCTAATCCCTTTCATTATTCCTTTCCATGCTCCTGACACTGAGTACATTTCTAGAAATAATACACTCTGAGCTGTGCACATCATGCCAATATGGGAGCATGTCAGGTCTTGGTTCTGCAACTCTGCTTAGACAAGCTCAAACCAGCCTGTACATATTTGGCAGAGTTTGTGAGACATCATGACAACCTGGGCAGCATTACTTTGTTATAATATATGTGACAATTATGTATAATAATACAAAAATTCACGAAGACAATTATTTTTTTTTTATAGCTACATTATATTCATTTCCACACTTCAGAAAATATTGCATTTTCAGAGGAAGCCTGAAAAGTGTGTCGCCAATTGGATTGCTGAAGACAGCAAATGAGGAGGAAAGAGGTGTGCTTCTGCAAGTGCTTAGTAGAGCCATGCCATTAGGCCCCTCTCTGTCAACAGAATTTCTCTCTCTGTTCTGACACAGAACTGTTTGTTGGCAGCAGCTGGTATTTTTTGTAAGGAATGTGTTCACCTTTCAGTTCTGCTCATCTCTCCAAAATGGTCAATATACTCTACAGAGAAGAACTGTTTTGCAGGCAGTAGTGAGTGTAGCAGGGAAAAGTATATGACCACAATGTAGATGGAGCAATTGGTGGCTTATCTCTATTAAGCCCCATCTAGATTAAGCAGAAGAGATACAGGATATTTGGTGGGAGAGAGAGGAGGTGAGAATGGGGTTTAAGTAACCAAGATTCTTGAAAGGGATAAAACAGGACCAGGCAGAAAAATGGGCAAATGCACCATGGTTTAAAAAGAGAAAATGAAAAAGCAGTTGTGTGATTTAGGCTGCAAAAATAGAAGAACATCTGAGCAGTGAGTGAGTGAGAGGTGGGAATAGCACAGCCTCTGCTTGGAGCAGCACAGAGGGAAGATGCAGGTGGTAACAAAACATACCAGGTACATCCTCAGAAGACAGAGCTGGAGACAAGGGACAGCACTCAAAGAGGAAAGTGAGTTTGGGAGGAAATTTGTGGGATGAGGAATAGTCGTTGAAGTCTGTAACATTCTCAAGCACTATAAGCTAAGTGTGCAGCCATCTTTTATTCTCTCTATGTTCATATATGTCTCAGTCACGACAGGGCATCCTGGTTCAGGTCTAGGAAAGAGTCTGAAGGTAGTTTAGCTCAAAATGGAAACATTCTCTATTTTAGAGGTCTTTACTGAATTATCTGTCATCCATACACCCGTTTCTTTGATGAGTTTGATTCCTAAATCATGGAATTCAATTGATGAACTTTTTGGAGTAGAAATAGTTTGAGTTGAACTGTGATTCATTTATTTCTCATAGAAGCTCATTATAGGCTGATAATTGATCCAATACTTTCCCTCAAATTTGAATTAAATCACGCTGGAAATCAATTACCCAAATTCCCGAAGGAACTTTTACTCTGTATGAAAAGGAAAATGAAAAGATTTGCAAGGATGCTCAAAGGACAATGCTGTAATGGACATTTGTGAAAAGTGTAGGTTTCTCCACTTTTTACTTCTCCGCCTGAGTGTTTGGAGAAAATAATGATTGCAAGTATTTTACTATTTTGCTTTGAATTATGAAACAAATAATTTGTTTAGATTGTCTAGATTACGGAAATCCTGTGGAACCACGGAAGTGCAGGGGAGAAGATAAAAAATGCAAATTTCTGTTTCAGTTCTCTGCTGCTCTGTTGTTTCGAGCATGGCTGCCACCCAACGTGGAGCTTCTACAAAGAAGGGCCGCAGAGACCATCTCCTGCAGCTGCAGAAGAGAAGTCGCCTGGGGAAAACCATTTCCCTGGCGAGAAGCTCGTATAGCAGCGAGAAGACCAGAGGGNTTCTTGTTGAGGTGAAGGAGGTCATGCCTCATACAAAGCCTCAGCAAAAAAAAAAACTCCACTCTAACAAGAGAAGACTTAAGTTCAGTGCTNCTTTATGCTGACTCTCCATGCTGGTAAGCCCCTGTGGGAAGCCTGCTGGATGGCCTGGTAGGCCTGGTATGGGGCTCGTTTTTTCTTTTTAGTTCAATCCTTTTTGCCTTGGGTTGGGTGGAGAGTTGGGAGTGGGTTCTTGTGAGGTGAAGAGGTTGTGCCTCATAAAAAACCTCAGCAAGAAAAGACCCCTCTCTAAGCAAAGAAGATTTAAGTTCAGTGCCCTCAGTTTTGGGAAAACTTCTTTCCTTTAAAATTAGCTGTCCTTCATTCTTGTGTGCGAGGGACAACAGGAGCTAATCTTTGTTTTGTTTTACTGAGTTATTCAGAGCTTCAGTAGCGTAGTGGTGGCATCCCCTCCCACACCAGCTATGTTTCCCCTTTTTATCCCTCAGAAGAGAGCTGGTTGTGTGTTTTTCAGTCTCTTCTGTCCTTTCCTGTGTTGGAATGGATCACTCCAGCCTGGGTCCCTCCAAACCCTCGTCCAGAACCCCCAAGCTGCAGCCGAGCTGACTCTACGTGTTTTGCAAAGATGGCACCAGCCAGCCACATGTTCAGGCCTGTCATGCTGTCTTTCTTCTTACGCCTGGAAATTTTCCTGGGCCTGCCAAAACCCTACCCCCTTTTCCCCCACGTCAGTGAGTGTATTTGCAGCCGTGGACCCCTCCCCTTCCCTCTTGGCTCCCAAGCAGGGGCTGTGGCGAGCCCGGCAGAGCCGTGTCCGGCCCGGCAGCAGGGACCAGGGCCGTGCCTTCAGCTGCCCACAGCCAGCGGAGTCCCTCTCGCCACTGTGCCGGAGCCCGGCAGGGCACGGAGCAGTGCCAAACAGCAGCAGCAAGCGGCAACGCAGCGGCAGCAGGAGCAGCCTGGCAAGCAGCAACAAAGAACGCCTTAACAGTCCCGACAGAAAAACAACTGCAAAGAAGAAGAAGATAAGAGATTGCAAAGACAGCTACAGTCTGAAAACTCAACCTGAACCGATATTATTACTTTGCATTATGTTGTTGTTTTAAATTCTGCATTGTTCTCCTAATTTTCTCTTGTATAAGAGTTTACTGAGAAAGATGTTGAGAAAACCCTTCCCTTTTCAATTTAGAAAAATCTGGGGAGATATGGTGTTCCCCCACCCCCTTTTTACCCCATTCCCTGCTAAATCCTGGCCACTCCCTCAGGCTCCTCTGACTGGTCTGTGAGGGACCCCAACTCCACCCTCCCTGATCCCCATGAAACTCCAGGCCGTCTGCCTTTCCTTGCCTTTTGCCTCTGGAGATCTGCATGCCGCCATGGGAATAAAGACCTTCTGTGTTCTCCATGCAGAGGCCTCTTCTCATCTCCTTCAGTGCTGCTGCGTTTGCTGCGAGGAGCCAGTGCCAGAGTTAGCCATGAGGCTCCCCGGCTGGTGAGAGCCCCGTGGTCCATGCCTTCAGAGGGAAGGTTTGGAGCACGAGAGGCCAACCTGGGCTGGGCAGAAACACTCTTTGGCACTGCTTTGCAACTTGCCACTCCACCGAAAAGCCAGCAAACTGCAACACATGGCCTCAGTTAATTAAGAGCAGTCATGGATCATCTAAATCCCGAACAACATTTGGATGCAGCAATTCCAGAGAGCTGGAGGTGGAGATGCTGCTCTCCTGCCACTCGGACCTTGCTGGGATTTGGAACACAGCCTCAAGCCTCACCAGGTCATAATGGAAGATCTCTTGAAAGGAGACTGAATGGGGACTTGGACCCCCATGGCCTCTCTTGTCTGATGCAGCCTTCTTGCCAACATGAGACAGAGCCTTCCCTCACTCTCCTCCCCTCCTCTGATCCATGAACTCACTCTGAGCTCATGTCAGAGGATCTGCCAAGGTGATGGAGGAGCATGGTGCAAAAAACATGGAAAACAGATTCTGATCTCCCCATTTCTCAAGTGCAGAGGAAATTTTAATTTATACATTCATCCTGCTAGTTGTGCTGGTTCTGTAGCAAACAAAAAACATCCTTGTTGATTACTTAAAGCCAGTCTTCCCATCTAAACTGATTCAGTTCCACAAATACAACTTGACCACTAGTGTGGAAAAGAAATATTGCACTTGAAGGAAATAGCTCATGTTCAGCTGACTGTAAACCTGTTTCAAAGGTTAAGCTGTTCACTCTTCCTTGTCAGTTTTCAGTTGAAACATTTTGATTGGTGTGTAGAAATATTTATTTTAGTAGAGTTTTAGTTCAAGAAAGAATCCAGCTGAACTTCAAAATGAAAATTTAGTCAGACTGAGAAAAAAATAACAGATTTTTTTAGTTAGTGGGAGTTCAGCTCAGCACCTGTCTTTTCCTCTGCAGTATGATACACTTCTCTCCAGATTTCTCACCTTTGTCTGGATAGGTGAGTTTCAGCTAATTTCTCATTGTATAATTCACGGGTTTTCTATTAGAATATTTTTGTATCTTCACATATTTTGGATATCTCTAGTTCCCAGTGTACTATTCCTTTGTTCTCAGACGTATTTATTGTTTCTGTCCATTTGTTTTGAGTGAATTACATTAAGGTTTTTGTTTGTTCTATTCTTTAAATCTCTAAGCCTAACCTGCCATATTCCCAATGCATAATTTCCCTGCATTACTTTCCTGCCTGACAAGTCCCTTTGCGTAACAGGTTTTCAGTTATATGCCAGTGATCTTACAAAGACTGGATATAAATTAATTTTGAGACATGCTTTAAATGATAACAAACCCAAAGAGTTTTCATATACCCTTCCAGATTTGCTATCGATTCTTTTTTTAAAATCAAGTTTAAATGAAGGCATTTCTTCTTTCTAAAGCTTTCCGTTTCCACCAATGATTCATTCTTAGGCTTACATTTTGGTCAGTCACTGAAGACCTTGAAAGTGAAGACTACAAGTACAGTAGTTCAATTCTTAATTTAATTTTGAATTAAACCAATATTCTCTCCCTGTGTGTATATGCATGTTTGTTTGCCTGAATCCATGACACATCCTGTACTAACTCTGCCCTGATGCTCCTGCAGATGGTGATGGTCAATAGCAGATGCCTTGGTTAGAACAAAAGGGCAATACCAACATGTAATGTTACTTTCCCGTCACACCCTCTCAGCCTCCAGCAAGCTAATTCTCAGGGACTTCCTGGGAGACAGATGTCTTTGAATTGAAAAGTCTCAGTAGGAATCTTCTCTCACAGCTTTGTCCAATTCCTTTTTCAACTCATGCATTCATACAATCCTGTAGCAAGAGGTTTGAAAATATTAGATATGTATTAAATAATGGATATTTCAGCCCAGTTATCTTGGATAGAAGTATACAGAAGTACTGAATTAAAGTAAACTGATAAGCCTTTTCCTTTCATTTCTTGTCTGTTTTCCCTGTTTCCTGGACTTTTCCCCCTTAAAATGACTTTGTTTTATAACTACTTCAAGGAGGTAAAAGCCCTGAGGAGAACCCAGCTGAGGAGAGCAATTTAGTCAGTTTATGAAGTTGAGACTTTAGAAAAATGTAACCCAGACAATTACCTCAAGAGAATCTATACTTCTGCTCTATAATGTAGTCAGACAAACATATTATAGAAGAATAGATTAAGACATGAACTATTATTAAGCTGCAGTGAAATATTTACATTAGTTTTCACTAGAATATATTTTATTTACTCCTAAATGGATGTTTAATGGACACAGAACTCAGACAATGACAAGTCATAAATTACCCATCCCAGGAGGCGCACCACACTGGGCCAGGTTTGGAGACAGCCTGCCAGCCACAGAGCAACCTCCTGTCCCCTTCCGAGTTTGGTGGAAGCAGCAGCTACTTAGAAAGTTAAAAATATATTCTTGCCTTTCCCAGTGAATCAAAGTAAGTCATGGGCACCAGCTGCCACTTCCTCATTTTCCACCTGTTCTAGTAGGCATGCATGTCCTGGTCAAACAGGAAGTCTGGCCAGCTCATACAGGAGTTCTCCTTTTTGCTGCCTGATCCCTGTGTTCTTGAGCTACTACTGTTTCCACCCGCTTTTGGCGTCACAGACAATACTCGCATTAAAGTTTAAACCTCAAAGCACTGAACAGTCTCTCCTCATGTAACATCAGCTAGGACCTGTTCATATACTGAGTTTTTATTTTGTCTGCAAAGAATCAGTTCACAGAAAACTATGCCTGTTTGGAGAGGGAAATCTCTGACCTGTATTCATACAAATTATGAAATATTTTTCCATTGCCAGTCCTGAGGTATTTGTAGGTGGGTGGCATAAAAAATTATATGAGCAGTGTAAAATATATTTTAATAGGTTAGGAAATAAAAACAAATGAAACTTTGCCTATAATATTTGAGTTTCTTCTAAAAATATGTCTTGCTTTAATTTCTAGTTTCACAGGTTACAGGGATTTCAATCTACTCCATTTAGTGCCTTTCCAAAAAAGATCACAGCACCCTTGGGGTAATTTGAAAGTGATGAAAGAGACATTACAGAATCTTCCTTTCAAATATTAAGTGTACATGGGCCCATCAGATTAGCTTTAATGCAAACCTCCAATGTTGCACCTTTCTCAGCCTTTCTTATCCAGCTGAGCACTCAGATTTTCTTAAAGAGAGAATAAGTTTCCTGTTGTCTGAGTAAAAACATTTTCTGGTAATGAATGATGCAATACAGTTAGTAACAGAAGTCCTTTATATGCTCTTTTAATCATTGCACGGTGTAAGAATCAAATCCCACACCAGGTTCTTTTGCTTGCATAACAAAACCAAATTGCTGATCACTATATGCATTCATTGTGCTATCCAGGCATAGACCTTTGCAAGACTCTAACCAGAGACAGAGAGTACAGGATAATCTGTAATAGATTAACCAGAGGATGGAACTGAATCTACACAATGAAAGCCAATTATACTTTCCCAAAGAAAAATTACCATTGTATTAAGGGCCTGGAAAGCACCCATTATTCTGTGGTGTCTGTATGGGAGACAAAGGGTAGTAAAATCACTGATTTTATCACTGTTATGATGTGTCCAAGGATTTAGAAATAGTAAACATCTATTTTATATTTTTTCCCACAAAAGATGAGGGCAAAAGTTTCATAAATCAGTGACTAGACTCCCAAGGACAGTATATGAAGTACATGATAGTAAGTTAGCTGTAAAATGAGTGAATGATAGAGATTAGAAACCATTTAAATTGATGGGCCAATTTATCCAGAAAGTATACGGACCTGCAAGAAGTACTCAGAAGTGCATAGGAAAAATAAGCAAATTTATTGCTTATGCAAACATTTATTCAATTCATGGGAACTATCAATGATAAGAAGATGGCTGAAGTATAACATACCACCATTATTTCAGAAAGCCTTGGGATATACCATAAAACTGTAAATAAGATATATGAGAAGCTACACTTATTTTTGGAAAGGCCTGCCTTTGAAGCTACTGAACTCTGGGTGGGGAACTGCAGCAGTATATTAACATTCGCTTGGTGTCCAGACTGTAAATTAAATGAAAATTGAAGCACGTTCTCCATGACACAGTAGTTACATTAAAGAAAAAGAATCCACCAAACAGGCTTGTGTATTCAACAAGACGTTAAGACCAAGAACTAGTCATCTTACAATGTAAGTCAATTAAAGAGCCTGCAGTGCTGTCTTGGGTCCTGCTGATTCTTTCTGATGTATATATTACCTCTTTTCATTCCTTCTGCATACATATAGAAGGATATAATCTCAGGAAATGCTCACAGGAATGAAAGGGCAAGGGGGGGGTGGTTAGGAAATGACCATTTTCTTCTTACCATGAAGAATACAGTAAGAGAAGGGAAGACATGGTTAAATAACTTAATTCTTGAATTTCCAGATTCTATCTCCAGTATGTCTATCAGCAGCACACTGTTTGCCCCACACATTTGCTAATGGCTTATGAGCACAACTCTCCCACTGCAGTTAAATTACTTATAATACATCAAGGTAGAAATACTTCTTTAGAAGTGAGAACAGAGAGCACGATAAAAAGGTGGTGTAAATTTTGCCAGAAGCACTGGATGGCTCTGAAATTACCTTCCAATTTAGTTGTTCATACATTTTTTTATATATAAGCTGAAGTGTTCATACAGGATGTGCTTCAGAGAAGATGGCCTTGGGACATTTGGAACTGAGGCCAGAGGAAAAAGAAATCACTGGGTTATGAATAATCAATATGGGTTTACTTGTAACATTCCAGTCACTCTAATTTTTGGAATAAGGGCTATAAATATTGTTTGGAGGAGCAACAGCTTTTTAATGAGGGGTGTACTATTTTTTTGCCCACCAAATCTGACAACATAGAGGGAACTGTGAGCAGTCAGGGAAGGACAAAATACTGAGCCAGTGTTCTGTAAAAGGCAAAAAGCCTGTGACAGAGACCCTGGTGAAATGGGAATGGCTAGGCCATCAAATCAGAGTCAGGATGACAAGTCTGAGTGCAGGTTGGCACTGAACTGGAATGAGGTCCCAAGGACTTGGGGCTGGAGCATTCCTCATTTTATATTTTTGTAGCTGGCTGAGCCTACTTCAGTTGGCACTCATCCACACCAAACTGTGTCTTGCTTTAAAGACTCAGACTATGGGTCTTAAAGAGCCTGTTTTGTAATGAGTTTTCCATCTGCTTTTCAGTTAGTTTTATCTAAACCGTGTTTCCTTGGCTCATTGAGGATATCACCCCTGTATATGACCAACATGAAAAGAATCTGAATCCTGTGATTACATTTTCTCTTTTTGCATGGGTTCCAGTCTCTCTTTGCACACCAAATGCTGCTTTTGGGATGAATTAGGGGTGTGTGATGAAACAGGCCTATTTTTTGAAGGATCCTTGCTTCAGTTGTAGCAAAAGCTGAAAGCTGTGTAGAGAATGGAAAAGAAATTGGGGGGAAAGAATGAATAATGGTCTCCTGGCTGAGGGTGTTGAAATTCATCCCAGAGACTGGATTATAAATGTATGTCTGCCAAAAATTTCTCACTGTGATCCTGGGCAGGTCATTCACCCAAACTTCTCACAGGTGTTCTGTGGTTGTGTTTTTTACCTACTGTTGGGTATCAGCGTGGCTGGGCTCATGCTGTTTTGTTGCACAAGTGCCAAGTAGTGACAAGTCAGACTGCAGGAAGTTTTATTATTTAAAGGACTTGAAGATTTTGAAATACAGATTTGTTCGAAATCAGTGTATATTCCTTAGATTAGGTAATTTCTGATGGGTCAATTTTTATTGAACAAGCAATTTCACACTGTTTAAACAGAGTAGTTAATTTTGAGGTTGTACTGCAGTATAAGATATCTATCAGCTTTTTAAACATTTGAAGCATCATTAAAAAAAAACCAAAAAACCCAAAAAACCCAAACCCCAAAACAGATCAAACCTCAGTTTAGGCATTGGATATTCTCAAAATTAGATGCTCCTATCCAGATGGAATTTCAGTGTGCATTGAAAAGAACCATGTCTGGAAAAAACCTGCTTTCAAGATAAGCATTTATTCTGGATGACAGGATTTCATTTGTTTCCATCACTAGTACTATACACAATGATAAGCCAGTGGTGTGGGGTCTCAGACATACATTGCTTTGCAGTGTTGATGTTCTGAAATTTTAGGGCCCTGAAGTCTCAAATAGGCCACTTTAAATTAGTGGGGTTTTCACCTTAATGGATCTGTGCCTTGGCTCTCCAGCCAAAAAGGGAGAATAATAAACTTTCAGGATTTTCTGTGAATATTCAGAAATAACAGTAACAACTGCAATGGAAGACCCTAAGAAGAAATTATTTCTAGCTTTTAGCAGGATTTGGATGTTGTGCAGTAAATCAGACCTGGGGCCATACTCTGTAAAAAGAAAATTGCCGAGTAGCTCATCAGTAATTAGGTATCAGCTATTTTGTGCCCTGATGCAGCTGAAATGACACAGACAAAACAGTATATGATGGTGCACTAAAACAGTATCATAAACATTAATTCCAAGGAACTGAGTTGAGATTTTACAAGGAACCAAATTCTGGTCTCTGCTCTGTAAGGGTTCACAAATTATGAGAGATAGCAAATTATAAAGCTTATTATTGCTGCCTGAAGAATAATTGCAAAAATTATTTTAATTACCTTCAGGTTGCCACGGACTCTCCTACACTTTTAGTAAGTGTGTGTATATGTACAAATATCTGTAAATTATATTGAGGGAAAGCAGTTTCTATTTATTTATAATATGCTTGCTTTTAAACCAAAATTTTGAGGATAATAATGAAACCTGTACAAATTAAGTACTCTCCTAATGTTTCCAGTGCTAGCAGATTTCAGGAAAAGTCTTTCTGCCTTTCCTGTCTGCAAATCTTTATCTTTTAATTCTAGGTCCAGATGTAGGCTATGGAATGCAGTTACAGAATTTTCGATGTGCTATAATACTCAAAAAAATTTTCATCATATTGAAAAAAAAGCACTGCATTCTATCTATAACATCCTCAAAATGAAAGATTTACCAGGCTTTTAAGTTGTAAATTGAGTATAACTGCTGAAGAACTGTTGAGAACCGACAAAATCTGTTAAATTTAATGAAAGATACTCCTCTGAAAAGCCTCTTAATTTTCTTAATGAATGAAAAGAAGTAACTTTCAGGGAATCCTGAAGGGGCTAGCACTCAGATTTTCAATGCCATACAAACCTAAGAGAGAAAGGTCTTTTTTTTCCACTCTCCCATTTCTCTTTCTGAAACAACAGAAAAATTCAGTTTCAGTCCTACCTAAGAGTTAAGAATACTCTCAAAAGATAATGATTATTTTTACAAGCACAATGAAGATTTAAGGCTCTAAGAAGAAACTATATCAATCTTTCAAAAAAAATTTTTGAACTATCAAAACTCCATTAATAAAATTTTTGTTGTTGTTACTAGTATTATTAATACAGTGTTAACATTCTCATATTTGTTAAATGAAAACCTGCTTGGATAAAGAATATTTGTATTCACTTGAGGATTAGCTGGCTATAAGGCATTATTTATGTAACAGACTATCGAAAATTGGATAGACAATACCTTCCTTGTCTGAATTTTTAATAATTGTATGTATGTCTGTGGGGACTGTTTATGTTAAAGAATTGCTTTAAGAATTGTGAAAAAGAAATCGAACACTTAATTTGGAATTACTTATTTATAAAAACAAGCGTGTTTGGACTGACTTGAAGTAGAATCTGAACTTCTGTCAAAAGCTAATTGAACTAAATAAATATCTGAGAAAAAGCAGTGAATACAGGAAAGACCTGAAATTGGAAATATCCTGACATGGAGCACATGGATCCCCCTGACTGCTCACAAACTGAAGGATCTGCCAGCACTGCACCAACAAAAGACAGCAGCAGCTGACAGGCAAATTTTGGGGAGTTCTGAACAGATGTTCTCTCTTTTCTGAAACTATGGGGCGGGGAAGGTAAATTATCTTCAAGTGAAGCAAGGAAAGCAAAGCACACTTCTTATGTTTCACCTTCAGTTCTTTTGCTATCTCAACACACTCCCCTGACTTTTTCAAGTAAACAATCAAGAAAACCAAGAAAAGAGCTGACTGACAGCATCGTGAATTGTTACCTGCTGTTTCACTGTAAATTCTGCAATATAAGGATATTACCATAATACTATCACCAAAGTAAAGAGCTAGAGAAAAATTATGAAAACCTACTGATTACATTTATCTCCTTCTTCTAATGGCCTTAGAAATAATAGAATGTCATTTTGTTTTAAACACCAGCAGAATTTCTTGCTGAACAGCCAAATAACCGACTGTAACCTTTAGATGCTACAGCAGATTCATTTTCATCATGTAAGATTTTCTGACTTAAGGCAGTTACTCAGACAACTGATGAACTAAATTTAAATATTGATTTTGACTTTATCTGTCTTATTTATGAGCCTTTCATGTGAGTTTAATACGTAATATCTGTGAGGGACTGACTGACACCAAATAGGCTTTTCTTGGCTGACTGCAAACTGTGCTGCTATACCACAAAACAGAAGCCAGGTCATAATTTGAGGGAAATGTACTTCATTGACTTAGATGGAAAAGACTTCCTCCTCTCAGAGGTCACATCAGTCTCCAAATTGTGTCTTTTATTATATCAGAGAAGTCAGTAGCAAATGCTTTGTCTCTTTTTTAATGATAAAAAGACTCTCGGTACACCTTACTGTTTTGCTGTTTTTCACTTACAATTTCCACCCAAACATGAGAAAAAAGTTAATTAACTAAAGTAGTGAGTCACACTTCTGAGTGGCTTTTGAGAAAAGTGTTTAAGATCCTGTCTGACACTTTCTGTTTCTCCAAATGGTTAGGTGACTTCTTGGTGTGGTGCTGGGTTAAAACTACACTTTGTGCTCTGCCAAGGCTGTTTTAACAGGATGTTGTCCATATGTAACATACATGGGGGCTAACAGAAGAACTCAAAGCAGCCTGGCTTACTTTTTATATGATTAACATTTTAAGCAGATTTAGTGCTGCTAGATTCTGTGGGAAAAATCCCGTTGCACTCTGACAAGTGTTTCATAGCCGTTTGCGCTGACATCCAGCACTAATTGGTTTTTGGCACGTGAGGACATTTGAATTCAACCATCTACTCTGTAGATTTGTCTGGGAGAGTGCTCTGAAGCGCCATGCAGTCTACACAGAGATAGCCCCCTAATTAGCCTCTCTGGAGGTACTTTCCCACAGGTACCAGCCGAGCATGATGTTGTCTGTGTAAGCAGGAAACATCAGGCTGATTTAAAGTGCTTTTTCTCAATACGGAGAGTACATCAGAACTTATTTTTGCTTCACAGTTGGACTTCTGCTAATGAAGACTAAAAAAAAAAAAAAAAAAGAAAGTAAAAAAGCTTTGTTTATTTGCTAGAGAAAAGTCTAGCTAAAATCTTCTTGGTGCTTTAAAGGTAGAACTTCACAAATTGAGTTCAGATCACCTAACCCTGCCAGGTGAGTAATGTTTTATGTCTTTACTGAATGCTACAGAAAGAGACTGACAATGCCAGTTAAAGGACGAGACAATGGTGTGGCAATGTACATGTGAGAGGTTTTACTCGTGATAAACACAAGAGGAATTTAACATTTAAGTTTCCAATAGAAGATGACTACTTTTGGGATTCATCCGCCTAGGTCTAGAGCTACAAAGAGCTTACAGGTACACCAGGAGGCTGTTCAGGACACCTACAAGAGGTTCTTCCACTCATCTGCCTTTTAGCCTGTCGTACCACATGCTGTATGCAGGCATCCTGGGAAGACTAGTCTCCAAAGATGACTTATATGAGCCAGAGTAAAGACTGATTTCTCAACTCTTCCTGCCCTGTGTCAATGCCAAGACAAAAAGTTCTTGCTAGTTCAAGGTAATGAACAGTCAAACACATGACTGCAGCTCCTAGAGATGAGAGGATGTGCATAGAACAGGAAGAGGATAAGAGCCCATGGGATTAAATCTGTGCCTTCTGGCTGATGTTTCATATCAAGGGAGATAGCAGGAGGAAGTAAAGCTGAGAGTAGATGAGGGGGCTTATGTTCTCATGACGCCAGACTGCCTACTGAAAAATAAATTCAAGCCTTTGTTTAGGGCAATGGTGGTTGCTCAAGGTGGTGCAGATCATCTCTGCACCACGGAATTTGGCTTGAGGACAAATTGGGGCACAGACGGGAGGAAAATCTTTGTGTGCAAAATGTTCCTGTTGTAACTAAGCCAACTTGGACTTCTTTGTACTGGGGAAGAGACAGAGTGTTTATAGGGTAGCCAGGAATGGAGGCCAGAAACTTCAGCATTGTCCTGCTGACTGTCCAGATTTTCAGTGACGTAATGGCACAAATCTTCTCTTAGGAATTAGCTCTTTTGCTGCCTGATCTTCTATTTCCAACTTATGTATAGCATGAAGCATATGCTGTGGGAATAGAACAAGAAACAAGTCTGTTTTCTTCATTTTAGATGCGATTTCCAGTTTTCTTCAGGGGAATGCAGCTGCAGATGTAGGTATGCTCAGTAAGAGGGCTGAAGAAATGGAAGTTTCCCATGTTGTAAGTGATGGAGAGCTCTTGTTTTCTCCAATCTCTGTAGATAATGAAGGACTAACAGTGTGAGGAAGAGTTTCTGCTTTGTTCTGTTTAGCTAGAAAATTGTGTAAGCAAAATCCGGCTGCCACTACTGCTCACAAGAACTCACAAAGGCCAGAAGCTCAATATGTACAAACTGAATTGAAACAAAATAATGAAGTAGGTGACAAAGTAAAGTAGATTATGATTATTCAAGTTGTTTTAAGAAAAACAAAAAGAAAGGTTGGGGAAAAAAACCTCCTCTGTTAGTAATTACGTTCCTCCTTTTAACTTCAGAAAGTCTGCTGGAGAACCTTCAGCAGACTAGATAAACATGCTAGGAAAACCAGCCGAACAAAATATTTTCATTCCATACATGTGAATCTACTCAAACTCAAGAGAGAAAACATAAATCCTAATGAAAACAAAGCACAAGTATGGAAAATTCTAATTCAGACTCTAATTGTACTGCGCTTGCAACAGCTGTAGTGGGGCTACGATTGAAAATAACTTTCTTTCATTCTCTGAGCTGAACTTCTTTTTCATTCTTAGTTTTGGCTTAAAGAATATGGATGCAATTTTTGTATTCTGAATGCAGATATTGCCACTGAAGTACCTCCAAATTCTTTTAATTCACCAGGCACTGGAACAGCTGTTTGTAAAGCAGTCTGTTGTCATCATCCAAAGACCTCATGAGACAAGAAAGAAAATTTGGTTTATATTCACAGTGGGGAAAAAAGGACATGGTTACAAAACGTGGAAGAAAATGCTCTTTAATATAAGCCATTTCTTCTCAGAACAATATGACTTTGTTCAGAGCTAAGTGCTTCAAAGGAAAACTAAGAAACCTGGTATATTTACTTGTGAATGGTACATTTTGCCCTTCTTTCCATTTGAAGCTTCGTGAAGGACAAACTCTCCTCTTTCCAAGTGGGAAGGATGACTCAGAAGAAAGGGTGTTCACTTAGGATCTGACACATCTGGGTCATGGTCCTTACTCTGTTGCAGATTGGTTGCAGGAGTTTACATACAGCATCCAGACCAAACTTGAAACTAATGTCAAAATGCAATAGTGAGGCACCCCTAACATTCATAAAGTCCTTGCAGTTTTAAGCTCTGGTAGCTTTTGCCTGTGCATAGGTGATATTCTCATGCAGTGATTGGCATTTTGAAAAGATATGTTACTTACAGAAAAGAGCAGCTGCAGAACAAAATTTTCTGGGATGTTTATGTGGCTTTTTTTAGGTAATAAAACAAAGTTTAGAGTATCATTCTGGGCTTAGATCATCACTATGCCTTATTAAAAGTAAAAAAGTTGACCTTTATCTCCCATATATTGAGAGACAAACATCAGGCTCTTGAATGTGCTGCATTGTATTGCTCACAGTCCATTTTTGAAGCTGTTCTGTTTGTAAATTTTTTTCCTTAAATAATTAAACATTCATTATGTCTAAGAATGAAGAAAGAAATCAAGAAGCTGACTCTCTAAGCCAATTGGCAGGCAAGAGAATTAAAACAGAACTCTCATTTTATGCTGTGTGCTTTCCAGCTGGCTGTGCTATACACCTTCACAGAATTACAGGATTACTGAGGTTGGGAAGGACCTCTGGGGACAACGAGTAAGACAGAAGATCTTTGAAGCTATAGATTTTACTCAGAGGATATAACTAAACTGCAGGAAATGCAGACCTCCCAGCTCCCATACCCCTTTGTCCAATCTACCTGCGTTCTGACTCGAAGTCAGGGTGAGATTTAGGTGTGTATTTTTTCATCCTCACTTCCCCTCCCCTGCTGTCATTTACACAGGAAGAAGCCCACAGAATAACACAGGCTGACAGGACTCTGGGTCCTCATTTGTGACGTGAGGAAAATGCAGCATTGACAGACAGTGGCACTTACTGTGTTTTCCAAGGATTTAGGCCTTAAAAAAGTGTCAAAGGAGCAATCATTTCTGCTCAATTCATTTCTTTTCCTTCATAGTAAGTAGCACATAACAAAATTTAATCTTTGAGCTTCCCACATTTCATAACGTGGAGGTTTTCTGTAAGTCTGGCTCTTATGTGTTCTGCTTTCCATCTCATCTCCAAACTTTTGTGCCATTGTATGTACATTCACCAGGAAATGAGGGAGAGCTGTAAGGGGGACATTTTTCTTCATCCTGTTGTTGAGGAGGATGTCCTGTGAGTCTGCCATCTGCAGCACAGGCACAGCCCTTCCCAGAACAACGAGAGTTGCCATGACCCTGCCTCTCCCGGCATCACTGGAACAGAAACAGGACCAAGCTTCCTTCTTCTAAAGATAACCTCTTTTCTTCCAAATACAGGCTGATAATAGCTTCATATATGATACGTTGTAAATCTACGCATCACCGGCCAGAACGAAGTCCCAGAAGGGAATTCATTTTGTGGGAAAAGACTGAGAGAGCTGTGCTCTTTCTCAAGGGAGACGAAAACATTTCATGCTGAGCTAAAAGCTTGCATTTGTTATTTTTAGTCAAACTAATAAATGTATCGTGTTGGCAAAGATAAAAGCAAAGACATGAAAAAAGAAACACATGAACAAAAAAGCATGTCCTGCTGAGGGAACAAATAGGTAGAGTAAGGAGAGGTTCTAGGGGAGTGAAAACACAAACACTTTCCTACGTTTTATGGGAATGTTCTTTTTGTTGATTTTATTCCAGTACTGAGCAAAATTGAAAATAAGCCACTATTTGTTCATGAGGGAGGGCTAGCATTTCTTCCAGTTGTACTAGACAGCACATTTTCTGTCTACAGCTACAAGATTCAGACCAGGTTTTCATTTAAAAAAATTGTGATGGGAGAAGGAATAAGGAAGAAATATGACCAATATTTGCTGTAGTCCAGTCAAAGTGAGGTTGCCAGGAGATTTAGCAAACCTTGGTGTCCAAAGAAATCATAAGGAAGCGCTGCAGAGGAACAACCATCTGCTGGGAAGGCTGATGGCAAAACTTATCCCAAAGCATGACGTGGATGGAGAAAGAGTGTTTGCTTGCTAAATGAGTACAGTGAGGCAAAAGTAAAGGTGAATATATGACTATAGGGGGGAAAGGAGCTTTGCATTATAGTCACTGAGAAAACAAATATTTTGTCAGGTATCCATGCCAGAAAAACCTGAAGGCTTCTCCAGCGAGGCGGCTCTAATGAGATCACCTGATGTATTTCACAAATAACACCCTAGAAACAGCTAAGTTTTACAGTCAGTCTCTGAAAAAAAGCATATAAATGATTGACTGAGTCTAAATTAATTCTTTAAAATGGGCATATATAGGGCATGAGGACATTCCATGAATGGAGAGGATCTTCACCAGAATGAATAATTGCTCAAGTAAATTTGTGGTCTTCAGGGTTAAACAACTACAAGGACACTTAAATCTTTTCTTTGATCAAAAAAATAATATCCTTAGTGATTTATAAAAAGGAAGTATGATATAAAATTTCATAATTATAATTTATAACAATAACACAACTATGGATTATTAATGTTAGCAAGTTTTTTTGCTGTTTCACTGGGTAAAACATATGAAAATTGAAGATTTGCAAGTCAAAAGAATATGAAATTGGTTGAAAAAAAAAAGTCTTAAATACTCGAAGACCAAGAATCATATTTCAGGAGGTTCCTTAAATGCCATTCTAGGTCCAGAACTATTCAGAGTTTTCCATATTAGAATCAACATTGACCTCAGGGGATAATTGTGAGGAGACTTTCCAAAGCTGAAAAGATTACTAATGCTTGGAAAGATAGAAATAAATCAAATAATTAAGATGATACTCAACAAAAATAAACATTAGTTCTCCAAACAGGATATATGGCAATCACAAATGAAATTACTTCATCAATCAGATACTTCCTGTTGCACCACTGGCGAGAATTGCTTACAAACATAACAATTTCTTTGAGTAAGAAGTTGTGATTGCAAATGTGTAACATATGATGACCTAGTGCTTGTAAGCTTGTTCCAGGCAAAATTCACACACTAATTTAATCATGCAAATTAGGTTTGTGAAAGAACTGACTCTGCAGTCCTGATTATGAATGTTCTTTTTATTACCAGGTGATAGAAAAGGAGTTAAATTATAACAGGCAGGAAAAGTTCTTGTAAAATCCAGCATGCCTGCACTCTAACGAGTGGTATGTAGCAGGCCAAGGAAGTATATATGATGGGAAGAGTAATGATTTCTTCATGGCTTTTCATGAGGTGCACCATTTTATGTGTGTGGTTTGCAAAGGGCAGAACAGAACCGTGCAAATTTGAGAGAACTTCTTATGGTTTTAATTTGATCAGTAAAATATTGTAATTCTTAATCACTTCTTGCATCCCACCTTCCCCCCAAGCATTCATTTAATTTAATCTTGTTGAAAGTTGAGTGGAATTTCACCCTACTTCACTCAAAAATAAAGATCTGACCCCAGGTTGGAGACACCATAAACTAGAGAGCGAATTGTTGTATAGGTAATTAATATTTGTCAAAGGCAAAGACTATAAAATATTTATTACTTGGATGTCACTTGTTTTCTTCCTCCAGCAGTTCAGAGCCCACGTAGTTAAGCACCAGCAGAATGATGGATACACGTGCCACTCTCAGCATTTACACCCAGGCAGTGATGGATTAGGCATGAGAAAGGAAAGGAGCAGATAAGACTCACACCCAGACAAAGCCATTCAATTTAGTAAAGAAGCAATGAGAGCAAGAAGAAATTCAGTGGGTCTTTGATTAAATTCACAAAACTGAAAGGTTGTCAGTTTATGTTTGAGATTAAAGGCAAAGTCCATAATTTTTCTAAAAAGTTCAGAATTAGAGGAAAGCATCTTTATGCTGAGGTTGAAGAGGAGAGTTGATAAATGAATTGCTTCTTGAAGACAGATGCTAAAAAAGAAGAAAAAAGGGAAAGTTTATTACCTTTTTATTTTATATTATGCAATTATAAGAATTATTTGATGGATACTATTAAGATATTCTTTAGAATATTCTTATTTTTTCCTCCTCATATTCCCTCTGAATTCATCATGAGCAACTGGAAAACTGGTAAATTTATGACATCAGATGAAATGCAGCTGTTTCCCTGAGGGAGAAACAATTATTAAACTAGCACCTAGTTTTTAATATACCAGGGACTACAAAAAAATAACACTATTTAAAACTTTGTTTTCTATATTTTAACTCTTTTATGAGTTACAATTAATTCTAATACCAGGAATTGCAGCTGTGGGGAAAAAAATATTCTGTTAGAGACTTGAAATGTCTGCTCTGTTTAGGATAAGCCTGAGATAGCTCCCCAGCCAGTCCTTAGTTAAACATAGAAACTTTTCTGACTGAGCCAGGAATTCCTAAACTTGACACTAAAGATATATAAAGTGTATAGTAAAATAATATAATCCTTTTACCACCCAGACATTGCATTTAAAATAATTAATAGTTTACTTTGGAAGGGTCCTCTAGAGGCTCTCTGATCCAAACTACACTTAAAGCAGGAATAGCTTTGAAGGTTAGTCCAAATTTAAATTCAGACTAGGTTGCTTGGAACCTTGGCTGTAAAATCGTTCATTCCAACTCATTCCAAAAAGAAGAGCACCCATCATTAATGCCCCAAAGACATGTTAATACAGATTTAAAGTCTCTTAAGTGTTACTTCATCTCTATCCTTCAGATACAATGAAATTATGGAAGACCACAAGGGCACAAATCTGTTGCTGAAATAACCACCAAAAGTCTACTTGGGGTAATTCACAATCGTGTGAGACTGAAGTGGAAATTGTGGAGGACACATCAGAGCAGTATCATGTAGCCTAGCTGTGTGAAGGGGGACTGTGACCTGAATGTCCTTTTACCGTGCTCTCCTCTGAATTCTGTGTATTAGTGCCAAACCTAGTCTATCTGAATCCCTTGTCACGTCCAGCAGCCCAGTTGCAGTCACCCTTCAGCATGCTTCAGACCGTGCAGGGAGAGGCGATTGCCACGCTCATAGCACTCCTCCAGAGATGCTGACATACCTTTCTGGAGTGGGATGGCCAGTCTTTAGTCTAGAAGTAGCTTCTTTTAAAGCATTTTCAAAGATTTAATTTAGGCAAAGAGCATTGACTACCTCCTTGATCTACTGTGCCTCTACATGGAGTAGATTTTGTGTCTCAGCCATATTGCCAATAGTTAACTCTAGATATATCTAATTGCATTGCTCTAGAACCCTTCTGTAATGTCTATTGCCTGTGTTGTTGGAATGGCTATTGCCTCCATATTAATTGAAATTACTCCTCTTACTTGAAATTAATAGACCAATATTTAGCTTCCATTATAATTTTTAAGCATCAGTACAAGAAAGTTTTTATCTTTAAAAGGGTCCAAAAACCTGTGTGCATATATGTGTCCATAAGCTGCGATCCAAACAAACTGTCTGCTCCCACTGGGGATTTATAGAACCAGACCTTAGCAGCAGTATTGCCTCAGCTAATCTAATGGGATCCAGCAAAATTTCCTGTAGCCCCCTGGTTTGTTTTTTACTGACTGTCGTTTTCTAAGTACTGCTTGTGTTTGTAATTCCAAACGCTATTGACTTTTATCTGATGTCTACAGAGGGTACAAAGCCCAGCACCTCTTAGATTGAATCTTCAGCTCTTAGCTGGTTATACTGTATGAGTCATATTGATTTGAAGGAAAAGAAGCTAACAGCAGCGCTTGTTTTTAGATCAAGAGTAGTATGTATCTTAAATTCTACTCCCTTTCATGAAAGAAAATCTGTGATCTGAAAAACTATTTATTTATTTATTTTCCACAGCAGTCTTGGTGAAAACAGAGTCAAACTGTGTTCTGTAAGATGATGAACAGTGATAGTTTCTGCTCCAATCATCTTCAATAATTTATATTTATGGAACAGGACAAGGGCTGATGGTTACACAGAGAGAGCATGCTCTTAATGGACCAAGCCTACTATGCTCTTAATGAATAAAGTATTTTGTTACATGCAATCTTCCATTCTACCTCAGAGAATTAGTGGTGTGTTGAAAATGGATAAAATAATAATTAGAGAGAACTAAGTGATGCTGAGACTTTTGTTAGAGTGGAATAACTATTTATGTGTTTTGCTCAAGCCTTATCACTCCATAACACTACTGAACAAAGATACGTAAGGTGCTGATCTCAGAAGGTGCAAAGTACTTCATGGTGGCAGTGCTACCTTCTTGTAAGGAATTCTGGAGGAAAAGTGTGAATGAGTGACTCAGCTGTAGTTTGCATTGATACCCAAAGCAGAGTGGTACAGAGCCACCAGAAAGTACAGAAACATCATTTACAACCTCTAAGTACAGACGTACTATGTAGAAATGAAAAAGCCTGTAAGAGAAAACAATTGTCAAAGTGCTGATGCAAATGAGGTAAGAGTTCAAAGCAACAGTAAGAAACAGTCTAGACCACATTACAGGTGCCTGTTTTGCAAAATATATCCTGCCTCACCTTGCAAACAAGGCTGTTTTCTGCCACTGGATTTAATGGGAACCATCTTATAGGCAACATCGACTTCTGAGCTGGAAGTTCAACCTCCTGCTGGAATAAGACCTCAGCCAGTGCTTGTGCACCTGACCACTTACAGCCCTGGGCTCCTGACACAAAGTGTTGGGTGCTTCCAACCTGCTGGTGCCTCATACCTGAGCCCAGCAGTCCCTTTAGCCCAGGCTGGAGTCAAAGCTGGCTGGCCCAACCAGCCTGGAAAGGACACCCCTGAGGATGGAGCATAGGAGCAGCACCATGTAAGCCCCAATTCTCTGCACAGCAATCACAAAATTTCTTAGAAGAGGAGAAGCCAAGGCAATTCAGGAAGCGTTGTACTATTTCTGATTATTTTTATGTTTTCTATAGGATGAAGTGTTCATGAAAAGAGAAGACATAAGTCTTCATGCAGCTCTGAGGGAGCTGAGAATATTTCAACTGTTTGGGCAGAGTCTCTAAAAACATTTGGTTTTGAATATTCAAATTTCTTTAACAGTGCTTGTGAATGTATTAATTCTGACACAAGTACTTATAAAAGAAAAAATGAAATTATTTGTAAATATCTTTTTCATAGTTTCCTTGGCTATATCATATCCATATTAATGTCCATAATTTTCATCTGCAATGCCAGTTTCTTTGGCTGTTTCTGTGTCAAATAATTTGTCTTTCTCTTTCTATCACATAAACTACATAAGCATTTTTGAAATTGCTGTCCCATTTATTCCTTGATGGGCTATAATAGTCCTAATCAATATTGTGTTGGAGTCCATTTGGCCCACAGTGCTGTCATTTTTGCAGCAAATAGGAGTCATTTGCTGTCTTGCTGTCTCATACAAAAATAAAAAAGAGATTTATACTTTTTTATTCTTCCAGTTAACTCTGTTCTCTGTACCAAAAGAAAATAGGAAATAAAGGGGTTTTGGGTTTGTTTTGTTTTTCCTACTGGAGATCAGCAATTTGTTTTCTGTAAAAATGTTGGATGGGAATGGAAAAGCTGAAGAACCTCCTACCTGCTGGGCACCTTCAAAAATTTTGTCACTGACCATCTTCCATAAGTGGAGAGTTAGTACTCATAGCTGTGAGAGAGTCTTTTCTGCTGTGTTCATTTTACACCCTTGGAATATCATGCTGGGCTTGACATAAATTTGCCTGGATCTCAGCTCTGATATCAATTGATTTGTTATAGACACACCAACTGGAAGGCAGGAAAGCTTTTCATATACTTTTTTTTAAAGTGTTTCCATTTCCTGTCTTCACTACCAGCAGAAAATTGCCTTAAAAATACTTCACTTGGACAGAAACTGGTGACTCTTGGGGACAGATAAGATCTGATTCTGTGGACAATGTCCTTTTTCTCATAGGAATTTTGGCCTAAAAGCATTCAAGTATCTTTAAAGTCTTGTGTGTGTTGTGACATCTGCATCTTTCATCTGTTTTATATTTTGAAAGGTTCCTGCTTCACACTGGCAAAAGCTTTTTTTTGGCTTTCACAAACCTTTTGAAACAAGACTTGGCATGAAAGTCAAGGAGAACTAGGTAAGCCAGGTCTTGGCACATGTTAAATATTTTTAAGATCAGAAGGAGCTTGGCCTTTACAAATCTCATTTCAGAATGGTTCATTTTTGTTCTTCCTACTTCTGCAAATAGTTAATGTCAATCAGTCAAGTGCACACCTAAATGCGCAGCTAAGCCATGAAAAATGTATCTATCAAAGGAGAGACTGAATATTATGATTCTGTCTATTTGTCTTTGAATACTAGTGTTGATGCAGCAGTCTTTTTCCAAATATTATCTGAAATGAAGCTTTTATCTTTTCTTGTCCTTTTGGAGAGGCAATGCTATTTTTTCCATTGAACAGAAACAGGGTAAACAAGGACTGTACTAAAAGTTCCTAAGAGTTGGGTGTCAGTGGTTTGAAAGAATTCTTGGGTATTCTTAAAAATATTCAATATTTTTAAGGGGCATTTCATGGGCCATAAAGGTAATTGTTTCCTACTAAAAGAAGGAAAGGGAGATTTAGTGAAGGAAAGAATGGGAAAAGGTGCATATTAAGACCATTAGAGTAGAAGTCATAGTAATGTCAAGTAAGGGAGTTGGTAGTTTTCAGAGATGTTTTGAGACAGATTCCAAGAAGGGCTTCAACTAATTTATTTTGGGAGGAACCCATAGAAAAATCCCTAGATACCTTTGTACTCAGTAATTTCCTGAAAGAAATATTTTCATACTACAAATTTTCAAGAAAGGTTTTCAATCATTTACCCATAACTGTTATACTTCCAGGCTATCTTTGTGTCCAAACGCTGTCTGTACAATCTTTAGATGAACAAGAAAACAACATTCAGAGACAAATTGTAGAAAATTGTTTTTCCATTAACTGATAATATTGAACTGACAATTTTGATGGCTAAAGGATGAAACTAGGAATGAAAACAAGTGCTTCATGCTATAGCAAAGAGCAAGTGGAGAGAAAGTGTCACTCTTCATTTGTTGAAAATCACCCATTTCTAACCAGACTGGATTTGCAAACACCAAGGATGTCAGTAGCCGAAGATTGAACACTTCTATGCTTAACCATCAGGCCATTTTTTTATTGATGGAGTCAGATAGGAGAAAAGGAATGACAGTAAGGACTAATACAAGATAAAAAACCTTTCTGAAGCTGCTCCGAGGTTTTAAGTCTTCAAAATAATCCTACTAGAAGTGAGTTAGTGTGCAGAAAGCTGGACAAAAGTTAAATTAATTCCAAAACTCTGCCAGTGTGCAGCACAGAAAGCATGTGACGTTGTTATAGCTTCTCATAATACCTTTGTCTAGGATTATCTGCTCCTTTCTAGGTCAGAGAGCCTCTTCATTATTTAAAATACTATCAACATTTTGGCTTTTGGTGATAAAATCTCCCTCATTTGGTGCCTGGCATTATTTCTTCGAAGTTTGAATGAAAATGTGACAGTTGTATTAAATGACTAATGGCATAATATTTTGTCATTACCATACATCACAAAATTTTATTTTATAGCATTGTATTTCATCAATTACAGAAAGCATTTGAAATCATTAATCACAGGCAGGGACTAAAGTTTGGATATTTGTACTCAACCTGAGGCAAATCAATTTCAAATGGTAAATATTAAGAGTATGAAGAAACATTGACATGCTTTCATAATTTAATTTTGTCATATATTTCAGTGTTGTTTTGGAGCACACTGTGTGCAAGCAAAAACAATGAGCAGAAAATCACTGCATGAATGCAACAGTTATACATTAATACAATGAAAAATCGTTTCCTTCACTTTAACTTACAGTTCTCTGCTTTGTCAGATTTTGCCAATAGTACCTTTCTTTGTTACTGTCTTAAGAAAATCTTTTAATTTTCCTCCCATTAATAACTAACTACTGACAAAGCTCAATCAGAAAGTGTCAAACATAATGCAGCATTATTACCGGTGAACAAATTCACTATCACCCCACTTTCTATAAGACTCTTCTTTGGAGTTTATCAAGAGTATTGTCCATAAGACACAAGAAAAAAGTTCTTGGCTTCATTTATATTCTATATGCACTGTGGAGTTTGTCATCATAAAGAAAAACTTCTGAAAGCATATTTAAATCAAAGCTAGCTTTCTAACCCAACCATTGCTGTAGTCAAATTCCACTCAGCCCTCCTTTTGTCTTGACAGCCTAGGAATGCTGAGAAATTACATTGCTTTCCTTCAAACTATTAAAATGCAATTTGTCAAGTATCACATTTTATAATACCTAATGCAATCTGTATTATATCATTGTCAGGAAAGAAGGCATTTAAAGCACAGACCTTCAAGCAACCAAGTCCAATGGGCCAAAAGGGAAAGAGAATTAAGTAGAAAGGGAACATAATTTGATCTCTGAAATACTGACTGTGCATAAAAAGGTGGATAACTCTTGTCACATTCACTGTGTTCCACATGACTTCCAGCTGCCCGAGTTTTATGCTATTAAAAAAAAAAAAAAAAAAAAGAGAAAACCAATGGCTTATATTCCTGAAGTATTTCAAATGAGACAGACAGAAAATGAAATGTAATATGAAAAAGATACTGGAAATGAGATGCGATTAGAGAGCATTCTTTTTCTTGGGGAAGAATGATAAGATTTAGGGAAGGGAAAAAGTTTGCTCATGAAAGTTTTTGAGAGGGTCTACAGGATTAATTAGTATCTACTGATCACATAATCACAAAAGCATTGATGTTGGAAGGGACCTCTGGAGGTCAGCTGGTCCAAGCCCCTGTTTGAGGAGGACTACCCAGAGCTGGTTGCCCAAAATCATGTTGAGTCAGATGTATTTTGAGTACCTCCAATGAGGGAGGTATTATGTGCTCCTTTTCCTCTTGTCCTGTCACTGGTCACTGCTGAAAAGACCCTTTCTTCTTATTATTATCAACCTTCCTTCAAGTATTTATATACATTTAACAGAACCCACCTTGTTGTCAGATAACGCTCACTGCATCACTTATCCTATTTTCCTATAAGGTAGATAGCAAAGAAAGTAACCTCCTTTAACAATAATCATTTAACATGATAAATGTAAATAAATGGGTTTTTAGGTAAGGATCCATGGAAAATACAGAAGCAAAGGATTTGGAGCAGCTCCTGAAAAAATTCAATGCAAACACAAAAGCAAGATGTAGAAAGTTGTGGGCAAATGATAGATATTTTGAAAGAATAGTAATTATCAGTGACTCATGGTAAATAATTAACAGCAGTCAGATTACAATCAGAAAATGGCAGGAACAGAGAATAATTGTTAAAAACAAAGTAAGAGCTAATTGGTGGTAACTAATAATGTCAGTCAATTGCTTAAACAAAGAAAAGTATTTGAAATTAAAAGCAATTGTTTAAATGCAGTGACATAAAAAGATGGTTTTTGGTTACAAAGAAAACCAGATGGAAAATGAGAGTAGTAATGGTATGCTGATAAATCCAGGTTATAGCAAACTTGATCAGGTAAAGTGGCATAGCAGGGAGAGTGGTGACTATGCAAGTTCAGTAAACAGAATTTATAAGGTAGCTATGTGAATAAATGTGGATCGAAAGTAATCAAATCTGTGGTTTTAGAAATATTTTTTTCTGCACTGCCTAGAATTCTTCTAGTGGAGATGTTGATCTACAATAAATTGAAATCTATACGTATTTAATATAATTTTGTCGTAGGACTACAGATCTACGTATTAGATTGAAAATTACTTTTCTGAGGAAGGACTGGAAAGCAAAAATTGTAGTTCTAAAATCCTTAGTTTTAGTTGTAAGTGAAAAGAAGTGCAATGCTTGACAACAACCATTACAGTGAAAACAGTGCTGACATAAAGAAAGTAAAAGCAGTTTCTAGTGCTAAAGAAATAAATGTGCAATAAATTAAAGCAAGAGACAAAAAAAATGTGAAGGAAGATGGAGATCAAACTAAGCCTATTGTCACAAAGCCTATTCTCACAGAAATAGTTTTTACAATTCTTTGTCTTTGTTCAAATAACTCTTTGGACATGAGCCACGGAAGGATGCTAACCTATTTCAATGATGTGTCTAATTCCACCCCATTTTCTGTCCACAGGCAACAGTGCAAACAAATCTGCCAGCTGTGTGAATTCCTTGATTTCCACTGTAGGCTGGGTCTAAGTATAAGGATAAAGAAAAAGAAAGCTGTTTGAAGAAGTAGAGTAATTCTAGCTGGTGGATTCTCAAACTCTTACTTTAAGTTTCTATATTTCCTTCTTTAAACTTCCTGTGTCACTAACTTTCATAAAATACTCAAGTTTTTCTTTTTATTATTTAGCTTGAGGATCAGAAACAGAATGTTAATATAAAACCACTGATAAAATGTTACTTGGCTGGGTGATATTTTCCACCTGATAAAATTAACCTTGGTATCTGGTTTTGAGTTACTTGGGGAAAGAAATTACTGACTTTAACAAACCCTTGTTAATACCACTGTGATAGTCTCTAAACAAGATCTTGTTTGAATTTCTCCCTGATACTGTTGCATTTAGAGTTAGGGTGTAATACGCTTCAGCCCTCCTATTCCCTTTAATACTGTATAAACATAAATGTGGGTCTATCCAACTGGTTCAGTAAAATAGCTGTAGAGCCTCAAACTTTGTATTACAAGAAATTCAATATTCACCTTTTAAAGAGAAGCAAGTAACCGAAGCACCACATGCCAACTTGTTTAAACTTTCTTTTTTAATTTGCCAATCTTTTTCTAAATAGTATAATACTTGGCTTTTAAAAGACCTGAAGATTGTGATCTACCTTTTTTGAAGATTTAAGTGTAGACTGAGTGCTGCAGAAATAGACAGTTCAAACTCTTGCAGTTCATGGAGGTTATGTTCTGAAAGACACAACATTTGGGACTTTGCAGGTGATTCCATCTAGTGTAAAGAAATACAAATAGTTATCTACCTATATAACAAAATGGTATAAACAGAAAAAAGTGTACCCATAATTCTGAAATGAGCTGTGGTAACCAGCTTTATCACTGACAGGAGCGACATATCTCACCCATGCAGGAAACAGACTTCACACAGGGACAAGGCACTGAATAATGTAAAACAGATTTTTATAGATTTTACAAACTGATATTGGGGAAAAATAATTTTTTTATTTGTTCTCTCTGCTACAGAAGTTTAGAATAGTTTATATGTGTCTAATTAAATAACATGAGAAGAAAAATATTCCACTGTACTCATTCTTCCCTGTGGGAATGAGATTGAAAAAACAAACATATGGCACATGTTAAGTATGTTCCTTCAGACTTTATTTAGGAAGTGTGTTAATGAGATGAGTATGACATAAAAACTTATGGAATATAATATGTTTGATAGAAGGATTAATGTGTAGAAACCACAATTTATGCCTAAAATGTTTTTAAAATTCCTTATGAGCTAGAAGACACATTACTGTTAAAAAATAATTTCAAACACACGAGGACTTGAAGAGACTAAAATATGAAACAAATCTTAAGAGAAAGCATGTTTTACCATTCATTCTTAGCACATTCAAAGTCTGTGTGATGATCATGATTAGCCTTCCATCCCACAAAGTTCTTTGCTTCCTGTTAATCAAAGTTGGATAATGGAACAAAAAAAAGTCTTTGGTTTGAAAGCATACAGTAGACATTTCTGGCAAGTCAGAAGGGTCTTCCAGGATACTGTCTTGAGTGGGCCTAAAAAAGTGTAGCATACACAGAGGACAATTTTGATATCTGGGATTCAGGGTTTGGCTAAGCACTGCTTGGGAAAGCCCCTTGGAATCTTAAACTTGTGCCCAATAGAACAATCACTTAGGCTGGAGTAACTCCTGGGCTGATAGAAGCTGCAATAATTTGTAATAGTGTATTACTGCAGAGTCAAATGCTCTATATTATAGGTATGTTACAGACATTACAACCTTGCTCCTTTAGAATCCTGCAGCATCTTAATACAAATATCTAAAGGCAAATAGATACCCAAGAAAAACAATGCTTTAGGTAACAAGTTTCCATAAGATAAACCAATGAAAAATAACTGATATTTAATTGCCCTTCTTTGGTCATTGTGGTTTTGAGAGTCCCCTTGCAATACTTTAAAATGTGCACCATTTAAGAAAGACAAAGCTAGCAGGCAGATTTAAATAGTAATTTTGTGCAAGTATCATCGTGCTGGCATGAATCTTTTTTAATTATATGGTCCAATTTTCTGTGTCTAGGAAAGTTTTCTGGCAGAATTAGTATTTTTGCTCCATATTTTTAATGTGCAAGGGTCTCAGCTTCTTCTCAGGGAATTAAAAAGCAACCAAACAACAACCCAACTCCACCCCACCCCAGAAAAATAAACCAAAGAAAAACCCACAAGAAAAGAAAAGTTCAGAAAGGCATGAGCATTGTGAGCTGGGTAGAATTTAGGTCTCATATTCTTGTGTCTGCATCCTGGTGAGTGCGCCAAGACAACCGGTGTGCTGAGATAAAAAGCCAAAATAGTCACTGGCTACTGATAATGGTAGGGTCTTTAGTCTCTTCCACTCTTAAGAGGGGTCTCCCTTTCTCATCTGTAGAATGTGAGGCATGTCAGGACGAAGTGCCATTTAATGCAGTGGAGCAGGAGAGAGTAAAATACTTTTTTTTTTTTTTTTTGCTGGGCAGTGACCTAAGGCTGAATCGCAGACTCTGCTGGGAACAAATCTGAATCCCAAAGGTATGGACAAAGCTAGAGTAGAATTTCTTTCTGTTTGGTTGAGATGAATCAATACAGTTTTAAGGAGAAAAAGGCATTACAAAAGTCATCAGAGAATATTCTTACCAGGGATGGTAAAATCCCACCCCCACAGTCAGGATTGTGAACACAATCAGCCCTATAGTTGCTATGGTGGCAATTATGAGTACAGCTGATAATGTTTGAGGCTCATTTTCTCAGAAGAGAAACATGGATGTGGATGTCAAAAGCTGAGATGCTCAAGTAATGTAGGTGCCTCAAGATCTAGATGGGTCTGGCTACAAAAGGCTCTAAAGACTCACACCCTGAGCATTTATATTGTTGTTAGAACGCCGCCGTAGGCATCTGAACCTGTGATCTCAGCAACACTAGGCCAATCAGAGTCTCTCTCAAATACAGCAGTCCAAACAGAGCTACATGGAAGTAATCCCAAGATACATCCCAGCCTGGCACAGAAGAAAGATACTGCTGTTTGGTATCTCATGGCTCTGAAAGATAGCTATTTGATGCAATAACCACAGACAACTTTGCCTTTATACTGGTTATGACACAATGGGTGTAGAAGGAAAGGATCTTTGTGATTTATTTGAGGAGCCAATTGCCATCATTCTATAATTCTCTGGTCAACACATAGTGTTGTGGTCTTACAATGAAGATTTTTAACAAAATTGGGGTTGCTACCATACCACAGCACAGTGAATTATATAGGATTTATATGTAAGAAGACCAGAAAAAATTATTAACTACAGGATCACTTTTATATTTCCAACAGGATTAAAATACAAGTTTTGAAGGAAGAAGAAATGAACCCGTGAAGGTAAAGCAAAAATGGAAACGGACTTTTTGTCAAAGCTACAGTATACCACATAACATAACAACTTCTTAGCTTCCAGACTAAGAAAAACAGATTTAAGTCAAATGACAATATTGGAGCCAAACAAGAAGATAAATGGTCATTATTAAATTTCACTCAGAAACTGGATCAAGTTTTCTTTTGCTAAGTTTTGTAACAAAGTTCAGGTCTGAAGTTTTTATTTAGGATTTTAAACTTCTCCTTGTTTTTCTGTTAGGGGTCCTTAAATATTTCTTACATCATTATTTCAGCTAGCAAACCTAATTGACAAAAAAAATGGGAACATCAAGTTGAATTTCAGAAGGTCCTTTATCTTGAAAAAAAAAATTGGGCAATTTAAATCAGGAAACTTAATGGTGTAGCCTAAATTTTCTGTAAACTTTGAACACCCTAAATAATTAAGAAACCTGATGACCAAGTGGTAGCATTAGATTATTAAGTGAAAAGCCATTTTGCAGACAGATTCCTCAGTTTATCAAAAGATATTGAATAAATACTTTTTCTACAAGCTATTGTGTCCTTGTTTGAGACAAATTCGGAGGAATGTCCGAAATGAACGTGTTCTGATAAAAGGCAGGTTAAAGCTGCCTCTCCCCCATCAGGTTCAGAAAGAATTTTTCTCAGAGAAAAGTGAAAGAAAAAACCTATTTATTTAACAAACACAGTGCACACAGGCACAGGAAAAGAATAATGCTAAATAATAAAACCTCCTGCTGTGGAGGGAACCCGGTAAATTTGAGTCCTTTCTGTGGATGTGGTCTCTCCTCTGCAGAGCTGGGGTTTGGTGTGGGCCCCTCCAGACTGATAGTGTGGGGTCTTCTAATGATGTTCTGGTGTTGCTGAACAGTCCAGAAGAGAAGAAGAAGAAGCCAAAGTCCCAAGAATAGTCCTTGCTTTAGCTAACAAACAAAAAGCTAGCAAGAAAGCAGGAGAATGCAACCCTCTTCCCTGCTGCAGAGAGCCAAGCTGAGGAGAGGCGAGAGAGTTCTCTCTGTTTTTGAACACAGCGCTGAAGGAATTCCACTGGCTTCTCCCACTCTCTCTTAAAGATACAGAAAGTCACAGGTTTCATGTCTGGGCACAGAGCAGACAATCGGGAATACAGTATCATACAGTCACCCTAGGATACATTATAAATTTATTTTCATATGCTTTTGTAGTCTCATTAGTGAGTTATTAAGCTGCAAGGATGGAATTTTACAGCTAATGTGGATTATACAGCCCTTGTGCTATCTCGGTGTCTTTTGAGGAATCAGGAGAGAGAGAGAACAGGGAAAACTGGTTTTAGATTTCTCTTGGAAATTCTTGTTTACTTCATTTCTAAATTCACTCTTAAAATTATAGAGATCCATCAGTTGCAGTTATTGCTAGGGTGCTAGACCCTCTCGTACTTCTTCCTCAGTCTTAGACATCTCAAAGAGAAAAATATAAAGTGATCAGCAAGGTGATTAAACAAAAAAGCAAGCAGACAATATATACTGGGAGCAAATCACCTCTCTAGGTATGTAAAACTCCACTAAACAGAAGTAATCTCCATTAAGGTGTTAAGTCGCTTTTTATTAATTACTATTTTCCTTCATGAAATACTAATGTGTTAAAGAAAAATTGTACCAAGCTATCTTGGAAGTAATTAAAATATATCAGTAGCTGTACATTGTATTACTGATAAAAATCAGGCTCATCATTGCAGTGATGCTGAAAAGAATGAGTATTAAAATACCCGTTTTGCAGGATTACAGAACTGCAGCATTATTTATGAGGAAGAGGCATCATGAATTTACAGAGCAAACAGATTATAGGCAGTCACACAATGAACCTCTTCCTCACTTTGAATTGTAGATTATGTCACATTCAAGCACTTATTAAGTATCTGAGCTCCAGTCTGCATGCCCGCTAAACAAATATACAGGCTGAGAATGAATTGCTTGAGGCAGAAGAAATATCCCCACTGAAATCAACAGGCAAGGATGCAACATTTCTTGTGTGACCAACATTAATGTATAAACACACTTTCCTATTCACTGTCAGCAGGTCTGTCAGGCATCCCCCGGAGGCACACGGAATTCTCGCAACAGTCACAGAGCACAGAACATGTCTGAGCACTTTGTACTGTTTCTTCTTTCTACTATTCATACGTCATTTCTATTAATATGTCATTTCTACTATTCTTCTTTCTACTGTTTCTTCTTTCCGCTATTAATACGTCATTGGAGCTCTGCAGATCTGGCTCTCTGATGGTGTTGGGGTGCTCTAGCTTTGGTGCACAGCTCTTGGATTCTCAAGTGTCTTGTTGTGAGACTGCTTTAGCATAGGGCTTCCAGGCTACACCAGCTGTTATTGTGCAGTAGATTTCTAATAGATGCTACTGATGGATGCCCTCCCAGGCACTGTCCATGAACTCCAGCTGCAGCACCACAATCAGTAACAGGCCCTGTAGATTTACAGAGGAAACACATTTGAGACTAGTGTTGTGAATCACTCACTACACATCTACCAACATTATCATTATATGGATGAAAATAAACAGCTCAGGTCATGTGTTATTCAAATTCAAATTCATGGCTAGGCTTCGCGAACGAAGATTTGGGAAGGGCACTACCCACGCCTGCTGCAAGCGCGCTGATGGCTAAAAAGACCAATACGGGA